>CM031083.1:31527574-32127574 GCA_018257905.1 Gillenia trifoliata
GGAACATTTTATCAAGCCAAGGTAATTACAAGCCAACATATAGCCGAAACAACCATTAATTCAGGCATCAACCGAGGGACCAATAAAGCGAGGCAAATGTGACACAAAATTGTCATATTACCGAGGCAACAATAAGTCGTCATATATTTGAGGCATCAACCAAGATAACAGTATATCGAGCCTACATAAGCCGTTATAAAATCGAGGCAACCATTAATTAAAGCATCAACCGAAGGAACACTTGATCGAGCCAACATAGGCCGTTATAAAATCTAGGCAACCATTAATTAAACCATCAACTGTGGGAAAAATTTATCGATCCACATATAATCTAGGCAACCATAAGCTATGATATAACCAACCGAGGCAACTAGAAGCCACCATACAACCGAGGCAGCAATATGGTAATTTTGCCAACATTTCATACAAATAATCAAATAAGATGCATGACATCATACTCATGGTATTTTTGCAATTGAATCCCATTGAAGGTGAAGTGTTATGTTCCTTTTATGTCTAAAACTAAGAAGAAACAATTACCTTTGCTTCAAATTCTTCGTCCAAAGAGACTTAATTTGGATACATACACAGATAACAACCAAAAATTGAAACCAATATCTGAAAATAGAAATGCAAAACTCAACAGCCAGTAATAAAAATTATCTCATGGCAGAGGATGCTAGCATTCTTCGTTGTGAATCTTACGTGGTGGCAATGCAGAGATAGAAAACTCAAACCATAAACATCAAAACGAATAGACTAAAAGGATAATAAATAAATAAAATTGAAGACATAATAAAATAAAAATCCAAAATTAAACAGCTAGAACATTAAAGATATAACACCCAACAATCTCTCCACCAAATCGGATTATAATAATCATCATTTTAAATATGCAAATGCTCAAGTAATTAAGGTCCTGATAAGGGATTAATAAGTTTAGTCCTAACAGATGAATTAACTAATTGCAAACAAGCTCAAATTTCAAGGATAAGAATGTCATTAGCTATTTAATATCAATGATTAATCATAATAACATCATATATTTAGGTTCGCTCAAAATACAGATGTATCAAGTATAAAGCTTTATACAGAAAACTGATAAAGAAAAAGTATATGAATGTAAATAGGGTTTAGAGAAACAAAAATAAAACCCAAAGCACTGACCTAATTTATAGTTTGCCAGAGGGGCCTGCGAGTCCTACACTCTACTGAAACTACAACCACCATTCAATTCCCAAACAGAATCACAATGCCCAACCTGCATATCAAAAGTAAAAACCACATGACATGCATGTGTTAATCAATTCACTTGTAGAAGAGGTTGACAATTTAAATAACCAATAGCTTTTCATTTCCAAGGATGTATCATTGTTAACTGAAAAACGGTGTTAAAAGGGAAGAGTTTGAAGAGAGAGGATGTAATCTTGAAATATCATTTTCACTTGTCTAAAATATGTGCTGTAATAGTTTTTAGCAATGTAGATAAATAAAGCAATGTGATATATAAAGGCAATAAATTCGGAAATTGAAATCTCAAAGCCATAATTAAAATCCAACACAAGCAAAACCGCCAAGTAGATAACTAGTGAATATAAATTTGGCACCAAAAAATAAAAAACCAAACTATCAGAGGAAGATAACAAAAAGACTTAACTCTATCACTCTTTGAAAATTTGTACATGTTCTTATCATGAATGAGAGAAAGAGTATATGTCCCAAAACTCCCACTAATGCCATTTGAATCACAATAAGTAGTGTTTCTGAAAGTCAACTTATTTATTGTTTTGCAGGCCTCAACAATGACAATAAAACTTACCGTTTCTTCCAGCTTCCTATTTAAAATTTGCATCTCCTCAACCGTATGGTGAACCTCCAATAATATAATTTGTTCACGAATCTTTCTTAAGGCTAACTTCCGCACATTTGCTTGGAGAGTCAATACATAGAATAAATGGGAAAAGACAATTAGTACTCAAAGTATTAAGGCAAGGAATACCACAAATAATGTGCAAATCCTATTTACTATAGGTGGGGAATGCTAGACCTAAATAAAACTAAAGCGACTGGAGATAGAAAAGGAGGTACGAATCAAAGTAAGATATTCATTATCAGCTATTTCATGCTTCAATGTAAGACATCCATATCTATTACATGCTGCTTAATTCTTAGGAAAGTTCCATCATAACTTGCCTCAATTAATCACTACCAAAAATTTGGTCTTTGGCAATAGTGAAATACCGTTGCCTTTCTTATATAGGCACCAATGTATTGGGAGGTGATGCCTTTCCTATGGGAAAAGGCATCGGTTTTTCTCCGTTGCCTATATCACCTATATCACCTTAAGACTTCAAATTTTATTATTATCCGATGCAATTTGTCCACAATTCCATTGACTTTTATGGTTTTTGAGTCAACTTCCGTTGCTCAAAGGCTTATTGCATCAAAATTTATAAATATTGTGATGTCCCTCCATAGTAAACGCATCAGTATTATCCTCTAAAACTGAGGTATTATTATGTTGCCTTAAACATTATAAACATCAGTCTTTACTTGATTTATGATGCCTCATTGACCAAATACAACGGCTTTAGCCTGATCACCATCTTATTTCCATCACATTCATTTCAAGTACTAGTATACTTTCATTCATAAGTAGATGAAATTGTTCTAACACTTGACAAGATAACAACATATAAGTTCTTACATAATTCATGTCCTCCTATCTAAGCCTCCACATGAATTGAGAGATCAATAGAATCATCCCATATTTTCAGGACAAGCTCTGCTACCACCTTTTCTGAGATTGTTCAAAGGTTAAAAAAAACATAAATATGGAACGTATATTATGCTAGCATTATACATGCACATTTTCTAATCAAATTAAAAAATATTACGACACTCACTTTCACAACAGCAATTGATGAACATAAGACCATTCCATCATTTACAAAATACAAGTTGATTTTTTTTCTCTGACTGCAAAAAAGAAATCAATTGGTCAAGAGAATTATGAAATTATTGAGACTTGTTTAATAGATTATACTATTAAACAGAGACAATAAAACACAAATGAATGCAGATCTTTCTTTTTTTTTCCAATCAACTAATGAATGACAGCAGACATATCAAACTTATAACCTTTCCAAGTTCTAATTTGGATCACTCACAACATCAAAATGAGAAACAAAGCAAAACAAAAGTATGAAAAACCAAAAAGGCAAAAAAGAAACATCGGCATATGAAGTCAATAAATTGCTGTAAGTTATTTAATCAGGGAAAAATACAGAAAATGATGGCCAATTCACCAAACATAATAGCAATGAGTCTCATCCACAAAAGGGCACCGTCCAATCAGAAAATAGAACAAAAAGATTGAATAAGATGCACCATATGGATGCAAGAATTAAATAAGAGAGAAATCTAAATCAAATCCTAAAAAACCCCAAACTGATGAAACTTAGCCTAAAGAATGCATGCAGCAGCCAAATGGAAAATTAAACCAAATTAGCACCTGGCCCAAGAATAATATAAAATCCTCAACTTGTGTATACAGATTCTTAGTTCAAAAAGAAGTTGAGAAATTGAAAATCTGCAAGAGTAACAGAACAAAATTGAAACCATAAATCCAATTCGTAATTAAAAAGCTCAAACCCTTATATAAAGACAACAAGCTCCATCTAACCATTACCTCAGAAATCCAGTAATCTTGACAAATTTCATCAACATAATCAGAAACTTCGAATTGATTGCAATCATCATCAAAACTCAAAACTGATTAGTGCATGCTATGTTATTATCATGTGAAAGAAAAAAATGTTAAGCAGAAAACCCAAAGGCAATTATTCTGAATAAAGTGAAGTGTAAACCTTGACAACCGGAGATTTTAAAAAAGGTCCCTGAACTCTTTCTGGCTGGTGAAAAACATCTGTCGTACTGGACATAAAATATATGAATAAACCAGTCAATTAACCAACAACGATATCAGTATTTTGCATGCTGAAACTGTAACTATTAGCAAACTAAAACAAAATTTTCAAGCAGCCCTTCAATTCAAAAAAAGTAGTGGAATATATACCCAATGCCAAGGCACCCATTTTCATTTGAACCCCAACTGTACAGTTCTCCACCACCTATGTGAAAAGACAAATAGATAATTAGGATAAAACACTTACAGTTAAAGCACAACTGATAATTGGAGTGGAGTGGATAAAGAGAGTATGAGGTAGAAATGTAGAGGATAAAAATGAACAACTAACAAGCTGCAAGCTTAGGATCATTCTTAGAAGCACTAAAAAAGATATGATATGTCTATACGATGGGCATTGGCCCCTTTATAATTTACTTCTAATGGCTTCCTCCCTGAACACACTTTCAGAATACATTAATGACAGACTTAGTATTCCTATAACCCATTGACTCTTATTGTATAAAAGTAACTCTGATAGCTTACATTATAAATATAGAAGAATAAATAAAAGTTTGAGAAGACCAATAGAATATCAGCACACTTCATATCATAAGCATCATTAATTCTGAAGAAGGAATGTGCAAAAACTGGGTTTTTTTTTTTCTTAGCCATTGTCAACCCTATTAAGAAAAAGGCAACTCAACATAAGGACTGTTTCTAGGTAATATTTAATTAATTGCTGCAGATACAAATGTATTTCATTAGGAGAGGAACTGAATTCGTTGTATGTTGTTGTGAATCGTGTGGCAATGCCACATACGATGTGTTAAGAATCATCCTTAATGGATCACCCTAATCAACCTCATATGATGTTCTCAGCTCAGTTGGGAATGGTATGAGCATATGATGATGATGACAATGTGATATGTGAATGAATATAATGATGATCAACTTCATTTAGAAAGATGATAAGATAATTGATTACTTGTTAAGACACATGTGTGATAGCCACCACAAGCAACTTCTTCCGAGCATGGCAGTTTGCTGATCATGGATGGTGTTGTTGCGTTATTCCCCTTTCCAAACCACTATTATTCCATAAAAAGAATTATGACTGAATCTAGCAGTAAATAGTAAGCCAAGATCTATGATCAGGGGTAAACCCACTAAGTATCGGAAATTATGCCCGCTAAAATTTCAAAAGACATAGTCTCCACACACACACACACACACATATATAGAATGGGTCAGGATCGAGGGACACACTAAAACTGGATCAATCTAAGAGTTTAAAAAGTGTGTCTAAATGTGTATTTTAAAATGTGTTCCCCAATCCTGACCCTATATATAAATATTATATTTTTAGCTAATTTTTGTCACTAGAAGGGAAGAGAGAGAATCGAAGAGAGAGCTTGGATAGAAGGTATTTGGCATCAATGTTTCCCTTATCTTCAACTATACATTTTGAATTAGGTATTTGGCATCAATATCTTGTTGGACTAGTCCAGCATAGCAAAAAATGTCCTTTGTAAATCCTTTGCATCTGTGTTGATAAATCCTGAAATTCTTGTCTTTAGTTCAGGTAAGATAATTTAGATGACTGATGAACCAAAAGAACAGATTCTTGTTGGGCGGGTGGCACAGAGGTCATCAAATACTTGTCAGACATTAAAAACCAACGACCATATGCTTCTTTATCTTTTTTTTTCTACTTTTATGCTGACAAAACAGAGAAACAAGGAAGAAAAAGTGCTTTAAAGGAAAATTTTACCTTACAAAATTGAAAACCTAAAGAAATCACGGCCCAAAACTGAAACCCACAAGTCAAATTAAAACTTAAAATCTAAAACTCTAATAATTAAATTAAAAAATGAACAAGGAAATTACCATATTCAACCCAAGTTCCAATCAAACAGATACCCAAGGGTCAAAAGCCAGAAATCAAATCTCATGAATTGAAACCTGCAAAAAGAAAACCAAATACAAATCAAACTCAAAAATTAAACAAAGGGGAAGGCTAAGGAATATAAAACAAGTGAAAGAGAGACAGAGACAAAGTCGATTTGTGGATTTCTAGGGTTTCGGAGGAGACGGAGTTCCAGATAGACAAGACGAAGTGGACAGAGAGAGAGGGAGAGAGAGAGGAGGAGGAGAGTGGATGGAGAGCTCGAGGGTGAAGAGAGAGCAGAGAGTGAGAGAGCCACGGAGAGAAGAGCGCAGATAGCACGAGAAAGAAGAGAGGGCAGCGAGTAGGAGGAGGAAGAGAGGGCAGAGTGCACGAGGAGGAAGAGAGGGGAAAGACTTTTGGGGGATTAAATGGATTATAAGGATTGTATATAAGGATTGTATATAAGTGTTAAAATGAGGGATAAATGTGTTGCAAGTATTGTGCGTAGATATGTAGAAACTATTCACATCAAATATGTACAAAGTATTTACATAAAATATATGGTAGTTGTTCATACTTTAACCATCCACACTGATATTATCTATATATATATATTTGTATATAGATATATAAAGAGAAAAAGCAAATTTGGTAAAACATTCATCTATCTATCTATATATATATATATTATATTTATATTATTAAGGCAGAAGGCCTTAAGTTTAAATTTTTAACAAAATACCGAAAATACTCTTGGTTATAGGTTATAAAAAAAACAAAAAATAAAAAAAGTGGAAACATAATGGTAAAAATATTAAAATGAGCGGGAAAGAGAGGGGGAGGAGAGAGAGATAAAAGAAAAAAAATTAAAACAAAAAAAGAGATAATCCAAACAAAAATGGCAAAACCGTTCTTCAGTATTCCACTCTATGATTCCCTCTGTAAAAAACCACCCATTACAAAATTATTTTTTTTAACCAAAAACAAAAGATAATTATCATCTTATTTAAAAAAAAAAAGAGACAATTATCCTCTTAGATTGAGGAGTTATAAGTTAAACACGTTGAAAAAAGAAAAAAATGACGTTCAAATTTGAAACTGCTGTTTGCAGTTGCGAACTGGTTTTATTTCTTGCCTGCAAAAACTAAATCATCTTCACCCTCAGTCTTTGGTATGTTATTTTTTTCTTCTCCTGTGTTTTTTTTTTTGTTTGATTTATTTTTAAATTTATTTTTTATCATTAATTTCATATTTTAGGGGATTAATTGTTTCTATTAATTAAACTTTTCCATTCTTTCTTTGTTTTTCTCTTATGAACAGAAGCACAATGTAATGGTAGGGAGCGGGGTGAAAGGTGTGTTGTTTATAAGGTGATTGAGTAATTATCATTTTTTTGGGCATAGTTTTTGCAGATTGTACGTAAAAATGTTAGAAATTACATGTTTTTCCTTTGATTTTTTTGGTCAGAAAAGAGAATTACAATAAAAAGGTCCAAGCCAATGAACACATCTTTAAATTTGATTTTTTTGCTCAAATTACATGTTAGCAGGCTTTATGGTCTTTAAACTTGATAATATATGTATAAAACATTGATGTTAGCGCCTGGGATTACAAAAAATCCTCTAGCGCTTGCAGAGGGACATAGTAACACATCTTTAAGGGCGCGTAGCACCCGTAAATAAAAAAAAACTTCTCACGTGCACGTCAGCACGTGCAAAGAGGCTAGTATATATAAAGGGAGAAGGCAAATTTGGTAAAACATTCATAATACCAAAAATGTCCCTCCCTTTTACAACTATTTTAAAAAACAATGTAAATAATTTTTTAAAATTATAAATTGTATATTAATTTTTTTTTAAATAAAATTAAAATATCAAATAAAATAAAAAGAGCCCATTGCCACACGCGCATGCGTGTGGCAAGAGGCTAGTATATATAAAGCCAGAAGACAAAAAAGGTGAATCATTTATAATCCCAAAATTACCCCTTCCTAATAATTAGGATTTTAAAATAAAACAATTTTTTTTTTAAATCTCAACTAACAGAACAAAACTACCCAATAATAAAAATATATTTCTTTAATTTTTTTAAAGAAATATATTTTTATTCTTTAATTTTTTTTATTTCTTTAATTTTTTAAAAATAAAAAAATATATTATAAACAACAATGAAAAGAATAAAAATTACAAGTATAAAGAGTTGTTCAAAATATAGTTAAACTAAAACCTAGTTAAAGATATATCAGTCTAAATAGTTTATGCAAAAACCATACCACACTAGTGTGAATTCAGCAACAGAAATATCTTAACAACCAAGTCCAAGAACTCCATCAAACCGCGCCGTTTAAGAATGTTAGGAATTGCTTGGAGAAGCTTTCTTCATGAGAGATTTCTTCAGAAGTTTCAGCATCTCCTTCCGGAACTTCCATTGTCATCTACAATGTGCTGGAATTTAATCAGATGACAGTTAGTATTGACACTGGTGTTATTGCATATTCTAGTGATTTTCGATTTAGTGTTTTGTAGTACCAAAGAATCAAATAAAGCACAAATTCCTAAAATATGACATCCCAACAATCAAATAAGGAAGAAAAAAGACAATAACTTTAACACACTAATTTGCAAATTACAGCGAAAAACACCATCAAATCAGTCATGCTCCAAATTCACTTGTAAAACTTTTCACCAGAGTCATCAATGCCATGGCAGCAATCGAAGACTAGGAAATAGTTGTGTATTATAATATAATGTCCGAGTTAGGGGATTATGTCAAATAGGATTAGTACAAAATCAATTTAGAAGGATCTTTCTCAAAGAAACAAAAGTTAAAAGTAGTCTAATTAGAATGAAAAAAATATTATATTTCATTGCATTCTAGAAATCTAATTACATACAGAATATAGTGGTTTCTAATTAGTGAAAAGAAGCCTCACCAACCTTTGTAGAAATCTCATCAACAGAATGCTTAAACACCTCCACTACAACCGTACCATCAACACTTCTAAAATCTGGGTTTGATGAACTTACTGGCACCATCTGGTAGGAAAACACAAAAATTGAATTTAAACCATTGTGGCATGCACGATTGCAAAATCATTCACACACCGCTCTTTATTTCTAGCTGCCATACATGATTAAACATGAGTGTGTGAGTTTGATTTCAACTACCTTTCTTTTAATGTGTTTTGCAAGTACTCGATCATTCCATATTTTCTCAGTATTTCTAACAACTTTTATTTTCTCAATATTTCTAACAACTTTTATTTGTTTTTGCTGCATGTTGGCTTTCTGCGATTTTGTTTTGACACCATGGCCGATCAAGTATTTGATGGCGGGCACGGCAGCGTGGATTCTAGTATCGTCAGTGATTCAAAATGTCCAAACTTAAAACTGACCTAAAACATAGAATCACAAACCTCAAAGTATTCATTGTTGAACTCTTTTCTTTTTTCTTTCAGTAAATTCTTCGTTCAAAGTGAAGCCAAATCTAAATCCAGTTCCATTTGAATGTATAAGAGGCTTGCCATCTCTATAGATATGAATCCAGTTTCATAATGACTACGGATAATGATTTATGTCCAGTATCTCTTAAATAATCCATCCCTGCCCATATTTTATCAGAACAAAGCATGTTTCCCAAGAAAATAAAGCTTAAAAATATTCAACACAATCATTTAAAACTTTATGTAAGATAAAGTTTAAAAAAAAAAACATGTGTACAAAGCACGATGCTGCGGATTCAACATGTTGTGGATCAATTAAACAACAATCAGACAAACAACACCTTAATCAACCTTTATCATAACGAATTACTCAACTTGACACCATATATCTATTTTATGAGGTTGCATCATGCTTTATGTTTTTTTAAGAAAACATTTTGTACAAAAACTGTCTAAAGCACCCACTAAACATGCATGAATAAAATTTCTAATTTTCAACCACTCCTAATTTATCTTTTATATATATAAAGGGAGCATCCCAAAATGGTAAAATATTCAAAATACCATAAATTGCCTTTCATGAATTCCAAAAATTACAATTTAATTAAAATTTTAAAACTAAAAAAAAAAAAGAATAACAAAAACAAACACCCCCACGTTAGTGGGTGGTTTATGGTTCACTTCCATTTTCTTTTAGAATAGTTTTTTGATAAAACAATTATTTAATTCCTAAATCTTTTTTTTAAAACTATAAAAAAATAAGAATTTTTTTTTTAATTTAACATACAAAGGCCGATTGCCACACCCGTAAGCGTGTGGCAAGAGGCTAGTGATTAAACTAAGCAAATACACATTAACCACAACAATAAGAACTTTCAAATAGCAAAATATCTATCAACTACCATGCATAGGATTTTTAAAAATGGATAAAAAACTAACCTGTAATACAAAACTTCTCGCTTTCACTTGCTTATTGATTAAGAATCTAAGTTTGGGAAGAGCATTCCATGACCTGCAAAACAGTCAAGAAAAGAAAATCAAACAAACACCAAAAGAAAAGTAGTTGAAATGAATACAGAAGTTGTTCTAATTCATCTCATTCAATCGTCATATGTGAATCCAGTTCCATTTGTATGCACCAGACAATACTCATCGTCAATTTTTACCTAAAACCTAAGCTGAACAAATGCAACCATACTGAAAAAGATCAATTAATAAAATTCAAATTACCTTTTTAGGAGCAGCCCATTTCTCCAAATTGTTAAAAAGTATGGTTGATTGATTTTCTCATAACTGTAAACCCACATGCCAATCCTACCAAAATTCAACAACTACACCACAAATTAGATCAACAGGAAGAAAAACAGGGAAAACCTGATACATCCCGTCCCTAAAAATAATGTATTTTATTCCCCGACGTTGTAAATTGACGAAAATATCCCTAGTGGGCTAAATGAGTCCTACGTGGACATTCGATTTTATTTTCATAATCTCGTACTTTTCTGATTAGTTTTGATTAGTACACTTCACTACAAACCCGTAGACGCAAACGGGACACTTTTCGGACTTGTAACAGACAAGTTACGTACATGGGCGTTTTAGTAGTTTCCGTTTTGCAGTATCATTGTTTCTATGGATTGTTTTCCCGTGGTTTAACACAAACCACGGTGCCCTGCACCCTCTGAAACTTTCAGTCTGCAAAGTTTGCATGCCTTTGACTGCATGCATTAGTTTGAACACTTTGTGCCCTTTAAATCAGGTGCAATTCTGTGTGGGATTTCACCACACCTCAACAACTCAGTTGAATTTTGTCTGCCACTCTCCCATGCCCCTTTCCCGTGCTTTGCAACCCAGCAAACACCTCTGTCAAACTAATTGCATGCAAACACTCAACCACACTCGAACTTGGCTGAGAGCACCACCACCTCAAATTCTTTTCTTTTCACATAACCACAGCCCTTAGCTCATCCTCACCACTTGAGGATCAAAACCCGGCCAACCAGTGAACCCAGGACCTCAAACCTCGAACCCAGAAACTGGAACCATTTCTCAAAAAAAATTTCGGCGAGGTTTTATCGGTTTTGAGCCTCGATTGAACTCAAACTCTTCACCAAACAACTTCTGGGAGGCCCTGGATCACATCCCAGGCCTTGCATGCTCAATTAACCTTGAAATCGTCGATATCCAAATTTGGCCGAGGCTTTCGAGGCTAATTCCGGCCATCTCCAGCCACCTTTTGAGGTGCCACTAGGTAAATTCGAGTTCCCCTCTCTCCTAGCTTCATTTTGGTACCTTTTGTGTGAAAAATGGTTGTGATTTGAAGAAATTGAAAATTTTCCAGAAATTCCGGTGAAATTTCCAATTTCCGGCGAAACTCCGGCCTGCGAACGGCGGCCGGAAAGTGCAGAGGTGACCGGCGAGCTAACGTCAACAAACTCGGTTTTGACGTCAGCCAACCCGGTCCTGTCCGAGCCAGTACTAGCTTCACGTGTGTTCACACTGCACCGACACGCTCACTTTGGATCCATCGTAGGTGTCAGCCTGTTTTAGTTGCCTCGGCAGCTAGAAGTCGTTGTGATGCGCTTAGCGCCAACTTCACGTGTATGTAGTACTAGAGCGTAATTATAACACCCATCCTGTTCATGTGGCTACTTTCTGCATGAACTCGTGTGCTTGTATTTATTTGATAAGTAATCATATTTATACACTGATGTTGATTATTTAAATACCCGTATCCTTTTTTTGGGCGTGGTTCCCAATATATGCTTTATATAGTTTATTATTGGTATTAAAGTTATATTTTGGAAATTACTACGAGTTTTACAGCGAGGGGTTACTATTTTCCGAAACTCAGGAAAAGTTTTATTAAACTTTACTTTTGGCCCACTCACCCTTCTTATTTTTCGCCCCTCCAGGACTTAGGAATTGAGCTTGGCAGACGAGAAATCTGTGGCACCTGCTGACTTACATTTCAGTTAATGTATGGAAGAGTATTTCTTTGCTCTTTCTTATCCATCATTCGGGATGAGAATATTATTCTCCTTTACTGCACTTCCTTGCTCTGACACTTAGTTTGTAATAAGGGTTCAATCCTACACTGCGCACTCTTGATTTTCTTTCTTACTTTTAAATCTTCAACTTTTATTCAAATTCTTATTTCTTTTCCACATCATGACTTCGTCACTCCTCCGGAGTGATGGTCAGCACACCTCGATATCTGGTGTCCACTTGGATATTCGGGTCGGGGTGTGTCAAAACCCACATGCAATAGGAGAGAAATGAATTAAAGTGCATCAAAATTAAACTACTACATAGCTAAGAAACATAAAATTAAAACATTGAGTCCCTGACATAACCATATTGCCCACCCAAAGTATATACAATCCCACCACTACCAAACTAAGGCTAAAAACTATAATAGAACAAAATAAATCAAATGCAAAGAGAGTAGGCTTACCACAGTTTGATAAAAGGGGCAGTTCCTAATCTAAACGGAGTTAACAAACAAAGTGACATTTATAGTAAGAAAGAACAAAACCAAAAATTGAATCATAAGAATCAGTGGAAAAAAGAGGAACCTTGCACAAATTCAATCCAATCAAACAATTGGAATCCATTTTGTTAATTACAGTCTTCAGTGCAAAAAACAATTTTTTTTTAAAAACATTGGAGATGATTAATATGAAATAAAACTAAATTAGGTACTTCTCTTACCCCTAATGTTCTGCATATACCGAAATTAAACTAATAAGTACTAGCCTTTTGCCACACGCATACGGCTCTTATTTGATATTTTAGTTTGATTTGAGAAAAAATTAATATACATTTTATGATTTTAAAAAAAATCAAAAGATGATTTAAATTTTTTTTTTTAAAAGTTGTAAAAGGAAAAAAATTCAATAAATGATTTAAATTGTTTTTTTTAAGTTGTGAAAGGGAGGGACATTTTTAGTATTATGAATGTTTTACCAAATTTGTCTTCTCTCTTTATATATACTAGCCTCTTGCCACATGCATACGCGTGTGGCAATTGGCTCTTTTTTATTTTATTTTAAAAAAATTAATATATAATTTATGATTTTAAAAAAGTTCAAAAAATGATTTAAATTGTTTTTTTTTTAAGTTGTAAAAGGGAGGGACATTTTTGGTATTATAAATGTTTTACCAAATTTGCCTTCTCCCTTTATATATATAGATAGATATAGATATTTTTTTTCAATTAAACACATAATATAAGAAAAACAATGTATATTAATCGCTAATTGTGTTACTACTATTTCATAAAATAACAATGCAACTCAAGAAGCGTGCTCAACATTTGATACATTTGAAGCTTCTTTTGATTCTTGCAGGATACAAAACACAATTTCATGCATTTGAAGCCTCTTTTAATTGCTTCCTCTACATCTACATGGGATTCTAGATTACACTACAAACATCAATTACAAAATTAAATGAATAAAAGAAAACATTGTGTCAGTGACAGTGCTTAAAATAATAAAATTAAAAAACAACATTAATGTTTCTTCGCATGAAAGCCTTCTACCTTTTGTCCATAGTCCTACAAACAATAGAAGAAAAACAACTAACATTTAAAAACAATTCAATTCTAAATGTGCTATAAGGCAATTATAGACGAATTTATGGTCATAATAATTGAAAAAAAAATAATAACAACCTTCACTGATAAAGAAAGTAAGAAATATATGTACACATAAACATCAATTAATTACTTGAAACCCGGAATTTCGTAAATCAAACACAGAACAAATAACCACCAAACAACCAAAATAGAAAAAATGGGACCTGGGCAACAAAAGCTGCAATTGACATCCCCAGCCGAAACTCAATCTCGTATGCATTAGGAGATCGGCGCTTGCCCGTCACGTGGGTTCCTCTGACAGACGAACCCGAAGATGTCGAACCAGATGAAAAGGATGACGCTGCAAAATGGTCTCTTAATACCCTCTTCTTCGCCTTCTTTTGTTCCTGCCGATGGATTTTTCTGGGCTTTCATCACCCGGAAAATGGTTTGGGATGCTGCATAATGGTCTCTTAATACCCTCTCCTCTTGGTCGGAACGCGTTCCCAAACGTGAGTATGTGGTGTGAAAAACTGATCGCGTTTGATTTTGATAACTGCTCATCTCTTATTTTCTTCTTTTTTAGCTCTCCAATTCCCGCTCATTTTAATATTTTTACCATTATGTCCTCACTTTTTTTACTTTTTTGTTTTTTTTATAATCTGTAACAAAGGATATTTTTAGTATTTTGTTGAAAATTTAAATTTAAGGCCTTCTGCCTTAATAATATAGATGATAACTAATAAAAAAGAAACTGCATAAAGAGCAGGCTGCAATGCAATCTACACCCAAAAATCAAATACTCAAACAATCCAAGTGGCAGAAAAAAGATCAAAAAGTTTAATAAACAGAAAAGAAATAAAGAAAATAGAATTGCATAACTGTAATTATATATCTGAAATGTTGAACTTATGAATAAGGTGAAGAAAAAACCTTGCAAAGATAAAAAAATAATTAGAAGATACGAAAAGCAGAAAAATTTTACTGACAAAAAATATATAAAAAATTAGATAATAATTAATAAAATAATTTATAAAATCATAAAGACATCTATTTCAAGTACTACAAAAATCAAATTTCTCTGATTTTAAACATTAATTTGAGAGACATGGGCAAGGGTTTTACCTTCGATTCTCTTCAAAATGGGGCGAAGCATGACATGCAAGTAGTGAATCTTGACCAGTGAAAGCAGTAGAGTCGATTGAAAGTAGTTTCGACGCTCGATTGACTGGAATTTGGCTAGAAACGCCTTGCCAGAAACAGGGGTCCGAAAACCCAAACTGCTAATTGTTTGAAAACAGTTGAGAAATTCTGGTAAAATCAAAGTTGGAGCACTCTGAAATTAATTATATCAGAAGGTGATGACCTGCTAACATATGTACAAAAGCAAAGTTTCAAAAATAAAAATCAAACCTTGACAATTTGAGCTTCTGGGCAACGAGTCGAGGAGCAGAAGCAAGTGATGGTGGACGGCACCGAAGGTTTTTGCAGAAGATTAAAATCTCTAATCTGGAAAAACAAATAAGCAGCCAATCCCAATTTAAATAAACAAAAAGAAAAAAAGACAACCTAAACTGTGGAGGGAGAAAAAAACGAAACAACTTAAAATTTGTTCGATTCCAAAACATTGATATCAACCATTGTCGTTATATTTGCTCGAAAGAGCATTAAGCTTAGACCAACAAATAAAAAAGTATTGCTATCAAAAGAATAGCAATGTGCAACACTATTAAACATTAAAGGAATATTAGGTCAACATTTACACACTTCAGTGTACATAAAAAATTACAGTCTCTGCCAAAAAATGGTTACCTCATCATTTGAAACTTACTCATTTAGTACATCATCAAAACAAAATTCATGCTTCTCCACGTATGCAGCAAGTCCACTTATCATATGAGAACAAAAAGTAAAACCCAAATAAAATAAGTGAGGAAAGAGAATTCAATCCCCAAAACAAAATTCAGCTAAAAGTTCAAGTCACATCTGGTGCCTCGTGAATGCTGAGAACAAACCTTTAGTTTGGGTTCATGGACTGTCAAATAAGCATTGTCATAGACAGTTACAATATCCTCCTCCTTCTGTGAAAGTTCCTTCTCGTTCAAAGGGCTTTTGCGTACCTAATATAACCATTAGAACACAAATATTGCAAATTTCCAAACACATGATATTCCATCATATGTCTCCAAATCACACTACAGGAGAAGATGCCAGAAATAAGGAACCAAGTCATTAAAAACTTGATATAACCACACTTACATCCAACACTGCACAAACACAACACTCTGCTGCCAATTGATTGTCAAATTCAACTCATCATCAAATGCTTTACCACCAAGCATAAATGGTGATGGCTCAAAGGGTTCAGAGATGACATGCTGCACATGAAAACAGTAGCACACTTTATTAATGAAGAAAGCAACAAAACAGGGGTATAATCCTAGTCCAAATAATCCAAGTACAATATGATGTTTACTTAACTACATTAACCATTAAATTGAAGATGATTATTTTGTTAAAAATGTTAGAATAAAGAGGTTACATGTTCTCTTGCACATGTATAATTGTTGGTTAGCACACACCATCCAAAGCCACATAATTTATCGTCAATATAAACTCATCACACCTGTAATATGACAACACGTTAATGAAATACAATAATCACAAATTAATGGGATTCATTGAACAGGAAGAATATATGGCAAAGAAAACAGAAGCAAAAAAACCAAAACCGAACAACTTGAAAATGGGTCACAATGAATCATGGGTGAAATTTAGCTTACGCTATTTTTCGAAAAATAAATCCAAACAACATTTATAAAATCATCCCACCATTCAGAAGCTTCACAAATCAACTGCATTAAAAATCCAGAACAGCAACTCCCCAGAAACTTCAAATAAAATACCATAATTTCAAACCAATTAGACAAAACACCTAATTGGGTACCCTTAAACTCAATCAAACACTAACCTCACTTCAATATCTACTTCAAACAACCAAATAAACAAAAAACCCAGAAAATCCAAACAAAAAAAAATTGAATCTTTAGTTTTTATTTATTTACAACCAATTAATACTAGGTAATCACTGAAATTAAAGAACAACCCATCAAATGCTCTGTAACTGCAACAACAACCCAGAAAAAAAAAAACACTAAAAAAATCTGCCAAATACCGAAAAAAAATTCAAATTTTCTCAAGATCTATTGTTGTAGGATGTACCTGAGTTCGATAGAAATCGATTGGCGGTGATCTCGAGCCACATCGTGCAGACATTCGACTGGAAATTCATCAGAAAAGCCAGAGTGAATCACAAAGAGAGAGAGAGTCGGGAGAGGATGAGATGAACAGATGGAAAATTCCCTAATTAGAGGAGAACTCACCAAGAAACCCAACTTTTTATGGGTTTAAAATTTTCTTCGAATCCGAACCGGATTCGTGCAAGCAAGCTCCAATGTTGGCGGAAAGAATAATGATGTTGAATGGCGGCGGTGGTTTAGCTTTCTGAGAGAGAGAAGAAGGTACGTTTCACCGTCCCCATAGCGGAATGAAGAGGTTGTCGATGATCGACAACACACACTCGCCAGACTCTTCTACTCCAGAACCCACATGCATCCCAAAGGGGCATTTTCGTCCGTTTACTGTGGAGAGTTAAAAATTAGCAGAATATGAGAGTCATTCAGGGGCAAAACCGTTAAAACACTGTTAATGAACCGTGTTTTTGAGCTGGATTTTTGCATGGGAATAATTACTTATGCAATCTCCTAAAATAATTGACAAAAAAATTTAAAAATTTAAAAAAAAAATTTAAAAAAAAAGAAAAAAGATTAAAGGCATCAGTAATCAAAACAAAGTGATGCTATAAAGCTAAACTTCAACAACAAAGGCATCAGTTGTGATAAGTTTTAAGAGGAAGCGATGTTATTAAATATATAAGACACCATCATTTAATTATTTGATGTCTAAGTTAGTAATGGCATTAGTTATTTATTTTACTAATGCCTTTTTAGAGTTGTGTAAGACCAAATTTTTAGTAGTTTACACACATCTGAACAAGAGCCATTATATCATTTAACCTAGCGAAATCTAGTGACTCTTGTTCAAATGTATAATTTAAATTGGCACTTTTAATGTGCACTAGAGAAAGCTTCTGAGATTGATATATATACACGAGTGGGTTAGTTTTTGCGGCTTTCTGATTTTTCAAACCGAGCATTAACCTTTTATTATGTAGGTGGATGGGTTATAACCCGAAGCTCATCTTTTGATTACATACAATAAAAAATTTGGTTCGAATCCAGAAGTGTTGGTGTATTTTAGCAAAAACTCTATTTTCAAATTAAATCAACTAGCCACCATTAAACAACAACAAATTTTCCATATTTAATATCATGAGTCATTTATATTTTCTTGCACCATTTTCAATATTTGTTAACCCTACTTTACTGACACACCCCGACCCGGATGTACACGTGGACACCCAAAAGTCGGTATGATTTTAAATTTATTTATTTTCTTATTCGGTTAGTTAATAACTTAATTTCTTTGTTGTAATTTATTTTCTTATGGGCGTGCTAACTAATATAGTTGTAAATCCAAAATGCCCCTACATACAACACAACTCTATCTTTGCTTATTAAAGGTATCTTGTAGTTGTAGGCATGGAATAAACATGGGAATCAAGTAATTAAGAGTTCAAATCATATTAAACACAGTTCTCTTAGTAACAATGTTTTAATTGTTGATCTCATCCATTCACACATTAATTGTTACTTGTAAGTAAGAAATTTTAGGTTCAATTTTCTGGATGTGAGTTTAAACCAAATTATTATGGATGATCCGTTTTGTGGCTTAACTCAAATTCTCCACCCCTTAGTGTAATTGTACTTCGTGCAATAATTTGTGACCTAATTACAAACTTACTTGTACTTTTCTTCACAATATTGAAGGTGTCCCATATTCAAATCTCACATCCTTTATTGATAGCAAATTAAGTAAAAAAAAAAAAATTCTCATGAGTCTTATGTTTTCCAAAAGTTGGCAATCTTGAAATCTTCTTTTGATCAAAGACGAGATATTGTTTTTTGGAGCATAGAGCGTGCGTATTGTATGCATCGATCTTATCTTTCTCCTCTTTAGACTCGGCCTTTGTAATGCCATCCATCCCGGTGAGACCATTCTTGGTCGGTTCGGAAAGGGTGGCGGTGGGCGTAGTGGTTTGCTTTGCGTATTCGTTGAAGCTTGTTGTGGTGCATACTTGATGTTGCTCTTGATTTTGTTTCTTCATTGTTGGAATATTCTTTGGCTTTACTTCTCTTAATTGTTTCAAATCTATGTTTGGAAGAGCAATAACAAGAACAACGGTGTTCAAATTAATCAAGAATTTTATTAACGTAAGAAACAATTTTTTTATTCACCAAGCAAATTGTTGCAACTTAAGCCCGACTTGCATTAAATTTCCACATTGATGACAATACTATAACTCATTGTATCTTATCAATTTACTACGGTTAAGTTTAAATAATCAAATGCAAAGTTTGTATGCGGTATTTTTATCGAGTAATTAACTTAACATGGAAAGAATTCAACACACACACACGCACACAAAAAACAACCATAATTTGCAAGAAATTATTTTTTATGCAACGATATATTACTAATGAGTGAAAATAAATTCGTTTTGGAACTCATCATTCAGTTGGAACCTAAAACCTTTCACTTACAAGTAGAGAGGAATTTAAATAAAGTTGATCATGCGTAAGTATGTATGAGTAAGACATAAGAGAAGGTTTTTAGCGTACATGCAAAAGAAAGTGATTGGTGTAAAAGAGGTCTTTCTCTTGTGTGGTATATATATAGAGAGAACATGACGAGGCAAGTTACCCCAAATTGGAGGCAATAAACTAATTACTTAGAAAGCTATTATACCTAATTAGACGTGGGATTGAGATTAGTGAAAAGTGATTGTTTAGTATTCTTCTGTATTTTCTTATAGATTGTTTAATGACATGTTTTATCAATTATGAATCTGCAAGGTAAGGTATCTTTAGATTTTTGACATAACACTGTATTTAATAACCCTTTAAAATCATAATCGAATACCCTCAAAACCAAAGTGAGATCATTCCTACATAGATAATCCAATTCCCTTTCGTTATTTCCTATATGACTAAGTTCTCGTTAAACCCTACAAAGCCTCTCGTTTGGTATGTCGTATAGTGCACCGGATAACTTTAATAATCCGAGTCTCGGGTGTTTGGTGCACTTCATAATAAAATAATTAAGCCCAACTATTAAAGCTTGGGCCCACCATTTAGTACCCTCACACAGACTAATTATGCGCCCCACTAAAACCTTATTGTGTCAGTCAAATGTCCTCCTCCTCTTGATCAACTGAGAAAATATTGTTACAAGTTCATTCAAATAACACTTCATAGCCATATTAAGCAAATTAAAGGCTCTTAGCTAGCATATTAGTACTCAAAAACAAAACTTTGCTCATAACTTTTGAAGCCTAAATGTTGTGAACCAAGACACAACTCAAATCTCATTAGTAAGTTGTAGCATCTATACCTTTGTAAGTCTTTTTTGCATGGTGACCAAAGACTAAATACCCAAAGAGGGCCTTCAATCTCATCTTGGATGAACACCTTTGCTTGGAGGTTGTGGATTTTATGAATCAAATTGAAGGTTACCTACGTACTTCGTCTCCTACAAAGATCAAACCTTTCATAGTTCTTGCTTTTGATGAGGATTTGAGTGAGTTTGTATGAAAGACAAATTGTGTTTTCACACACACACAGGGCGCCCAACATAGTATAAATAGTCAATATTAATTAAGATGCACGAAACACGACTAATTTAGTCGGTACTAACGGAGATGGCCAGTTATCCTATCAGGCGGAAATAATCGGTCTAGTCGAGGCACATTTGCCAAACAAGGTCTAAAGATGTCATAATATCAAAGTGGAAACAAAGATAAATAGAAAAAAAAGTAAAGCACACACTTCCAATTTTTTGTCTTTTCGGCCATCCCTTTAAGAGCGAGAATATCATCATGTATGCTTCCTAGAACCCGGGAGCCGTCTTCAAAACCCTAAAACTAAAAACCCAACAAAACGATATTCTCTACCACTCGGAACAATTAGAATTTGGTTGGTGTATTTCTTTTGATTTCATATTACAACTTCCCATCTAATATGTCCCTACGCTCACAGAATTGGATGTTTTTATTTCTTTCTATTTCTTTCTTTGACACTTGTTAATTGGTGTGGTAGAGTGGTAAAGGAAAACATCTGCTAAGTAGATGGAATTCAAGCGCTTTATTGCCTAAATAAATAATAGTATTAGGGTTACGGGTTTAAACCAGAAGCGTTTGTGTGAGTGTGTGAATTTTGGTTAGTTTCTCTTTGTGTGGGGTTACTTTAGGTAACTCTTTAGTTCAAACGTTGGATAATGCTATTTTGCGGTAAAAACTAAAACCCAAGCTAAATTAGAGAGAGAGAAAAAATAGTTAAAAAACTATTCACATTACGATAGTGGAGTAACACACACTTATTTTAGCCTCTCACACATCCATGTTTAATCATGCATGTTGTTTAGTTTGATTTATTCAATTCGATGACCATAAATAAAAAGGGTGCGTAGAAACTAAAAGTTTCAAGCTGCGAAAGTTTCCTTTTTTCTATACGTACGTGCCCTACAAAATTAGTAATGATATCTTGCGAAAATTTCATTGCGATGGATTTGGCTCTTGGCGGTCGTGTTGAGGTTCACCCGATAAGTGGTTTCCTTGTTGCATTTCTTGTTGAAATCTCAATGGTGAAATTAAACTTGTGTTTCTGACTTTGGAGGCAAAATTCGTTTTTACATGTAACTCAAGGATTCTTTCACCATGTCCTAAACTTCTTGACTTCGATTTTACATGTATTGGTTTTGGAAATTTTTATAAAGAATGCATATGCTAACAATCGATGATGACTAAATGCATAACTATGTTGTTTGTAATTCGTATTTGCGTTAAAAATTTGCTAAATTGGTGGTGATGGTGGAAGTGTGGTGGTCCTTGTTAGCGGCTATCGCTTCTTTGCGGTTGCAGGGACAAGCATTTCAGTGAAGAAAAGGCGTCTTTGAAGAAGAAAGATATGATCAAGAAAGAATTTACCAATGTAAATTAATAGGTAAGACTTCTAAAACTATTGATCTCTTTAGATATGATCAAGGACATGAATATTTTATGAGACTTTCCTTGAATGGTCTCAAAGAAAGTGGCATCAAGCATTGATGATGAATGGATGCAGTCATTGGAGATTAAGGAAAATGAAAAACTACATTATATTGAATCATTAATGTCTTTCACCACTAGTTAACGCAAAAAATTGATTAGTGAAGATAACTAATATATATCAACTCATAATCAACGATAATATTCGAAAGCATACAAAAGTCATTTGAGCTATATATTCAATGTATACCGAGGTTCTTGCTTAATTAATAAGGTAAATTCATAGATACCAAGTTGGGTATAGGTTTTAAGGAAAAATACTATATTTAAGGAAAAATATCATACTATATTTAAGGAAAAATACCAAGTCTAATTAAATGTTTTATGATAAGCCACAAAATTTATTTCAAGTGATCCTATGACTAAATAAAAGATATGAGAGATTACCATATTGTCCTCAAGTTTATTTCTTTTAGAAGATTTTAAAAGGTCTTTAGGACTTGGGTTTAACTTTGAGGGTTTAGGGTATTAAAGGTCGGTCAAGGTTTGGGGTTGATCATTTGGGTTTTAGGGTTTTAGAATGTCCTTGGGAGGAGCTTAGGGCTTAGGGTGTAGGTCTCGGGTTTTGGGCGAAGCCCAAAATCCGAGAACTAGACCTCCTAAGCGATTAACGTAATAAAAAAATTTTCTTCTAAAAATTCGTACTCATGCTTGTTAGTTACAATTCATTGGGAATGTTAATGGCTATGACTTTGTGATGGTAAGGTTGGACATTATTGTCATTTTAACTATAGCAAATTAGTTTGACTTTTCAACTAATACTTAAACTAAAATATGAGTATTTTAACTTAAAGTTATTTTGAATTTGGTATTTAAACTAAAAACTCCTAATTAATAATCATTACCAGGTATGCAACATATAAATTTTACTCCAAAACATCATGCCAAAAAATTAAATCAAACATTACTCAAACCGTTTTATACTAGAGTTTTCTCACGGGTTTCAATAGTTCGTCACGAGTCCATAACTAACTCGCTACTATGGCGACATTTGATCGATCGAGAAATTCACAATGTTGATATCTTGAAACTCATAAGCCTTTAAGAAATTAGTTCAACAAATAAAATTGTATGAACAACTATATGTGATTGAGAAATAGTAGGAGTAGCAACCAAATCTACTCTTAAGATTGTTGAAAATCTTGGCGATACGAGAATGTTACTTCTCCTACAACAAATCACATGAGATAAATATTAGTAAATATTCATTCGCATTTAAATATTAAAAATGGATAAAATTAATGTAATAGCAATGGAAATACTTATCGTTTGTAGTGAATATATACGATCTCAATAATACTTTAGTAGAATAAGATATTAGGTTGAGGCGTGTAAGTTCCACTTTGTCCTTAAGAGTAGATTTCGCCCCTCGGAGATAATGTCTCGGTGTATGGGTTATGGCGCCCTACCCTCCATGATACAACAACCTATGATTTTGTAAGCGTACACTCACAATAATTATATCGAGTGAACATCTCGATTCTTTCCTTTAGTATAAAAGTGAACAATGGGAAATGAGAAATTGAAGAAGTAGAAAGTAAAGAGGATAGAAGACTCAAGGCTCTATTTTTTTTCTTCAAAACTTTTTATTTACACAATAGTAATATATAGGTCTAATCACAAAGGCGTCGGCCATTAATGGGAATTCAAAGAGTATTATTGCACAATCAAATGTCATTATAACCCAACGTCATGATATAATAAAAACATCAATGAAGCTTTGACTAATGAGTTGTATTTTGAAGGGAAATGATATTTGTACCCCCTTTTCTTATCAAACTACTATTTGTACCCCCTATTTAAGAATTGAATTGCATAATAAAGGAGTACAAATAAGTAGTAAGGGGAGTACAAAATATAAACTCCTTTTGAAATACCTAATAAAAATTCCAACACAAAATCCAAAACTTTTGAATGAATAAGGAACTTGAACGTCTGATCCAAACTCGTAAACCAAGATTTTGTGAATACCACGAAACTAAAAGACTAAAATTACGACCCAAAGTCAAGCCTGATTAATTATGTGATTCTATCAGATGGTTAACCAAACAATGGAATGGAATTGAGCATTGATTCTTTTACTAACTCATTATCAATCAAACAATGGATCGATTACATTTCCATTCTCATTCATTTGTTCCACTCAGACGATCAAACACATCACCTTATATACAAATGAAACCAAAACTAAGATAAAGTGTAAGGGTGATGCTTTAATTATGTGTTAATTTGATTCCTTTTGTTTTCAAAGTAACTACTACTTGTTCTATAAGGAGGGGACATCTTCAAATTAAAGTTGTGATTGGGTTTTTGTGCCTCATCTTTGAAGCATCATTAGAAATAAACAAAACAAAGAAGAAAATTGATTGATTAGGTGTGACAATAGGTGTATAATATGATTTCCACATGTGGTGTGCTTGTTTGGTAGAGTCCTTCAACCCATGCTTTATAGAATATGCCGACTCATAGATGCATATGTGGAGGGCCATTATTCCCCTTATAAGCATCGCTTTACATACAACTATGCATGTGTATACATCTGGGACATAAAGCATCTCTTCGGATGAGCACGTAAAATAACACAAACTAGTGGCATAAAACACGTGTGATCGTTTAAGTTTTATGTATAGGCCAACGTATTGCTCTCGAAACCATGAAGAAGTTGAAGTTATACTATAAAACTAATTAGCAATATGGAGAGTGTTTCACCACCAATGTGAAACTTTGTTCTTCACTTTCTCACGATGATTACATACGCTCATGGCATACTCTTATCATGTGATTTTTCTACATGAGTAATAACTTACATGCTTTATAACAATTTTTCTTTGTCTCTCTCATCGGAATTTTTTGGGTGCTCTAGAGAATCGGTACTTTAGATTTTTAATCGTTAGATCTTTATTTAAAAATATAAATTAAAACCTAACAATTAAAACACTTAATACTCAAGAGCACTCAATTTTTACTCTCTCACGCGATCAAAGTCTACAGAAAAAGACTGCAGGATTTCGAGGTGTAGAGTTCGGAGAATTTCTCAATTCCAAGAGTAGAGTTTGAGTGCTCTTGATCCTTGGCTGAGGCTTTCGAGGCTAATTTTGGCCATCTCCGGGCACCTTTTGGGGTACCATTAGGTAAATTCGAGTTCCTCTCTCTCATAGCTTCATTTTGGTACCTTTTATGTGAAAAATGGTGTTGAATTGAAGAAAATACAATTTTTCCAGAAATTCCGACGAAAATCCCAATTTCTAGCGAAACTCCGACTGGCGGACGGCGGTTGCGACCGGCGGCCGGAAAGTGCAGCGGTGACCGGCGAGCTGACGTCAGCAAACCCGGTTCTGACGTCAGCCAACCAGGTTGTGACGTCAGCAGGTCCGGTTCAAACCGGTCAGACCAGAGAATATTTCAAGGTATATTCTGTTTCAAACTTGACGCTGTGACGGAATATTCCCTAACGACGACGGAATATTTCGTAACGCCATTTGAATATTCCATCAGTTTTAACAGAATATTCCGTTAAAGTTAACCGCGCGCCGTTAACTTTAACGGCGCATGTGACAGACGCACAGCCGGCGAGTGGGCGTGCGTGTGAGCGCGCGTGCGAACGCATGAGGGCGCGTGGGCGCGCGTGGCGGCGCTTGGCAGCGCGTGAGCCACTTTTCTGACAGTTTTAAGTCCCGAATCAAGCAAACAAAGGGGGATTTCGAGTCTTTTCCTTACTATAATTTGGATTTGACTTGTATAATGATTAGTATAGTAATTTCTCATATAGGTGAGACCTATCCCGAGGAGCTTCGAGGCCAAGCTAGGTACGGCGGCTACAATCCGACGACATACCAATGAGTGGGCCGTTTTCTTTATAAAATATTATTATATTATGTGTTTTAAATGGTATTTATGACTAGTATAGCATGCCATGATTTGTTGAACTTAGAAATGTTTTGGTTAAATATCTTTATTTGAGTTTTAGAAACTTATTATTGGCATGACTATGCGCTTGTGATTTTATTTACTTATCATGCATACTTGCATGGTGTTAGTACTGTCCGGGCCAGAACTAGCTTCACGTGTATGTTCACATTGCACCGACACACTCACTTTGGATCCATCGTAGGTGCCAGCCTGTTCTAGTTGCCTTGGCGACTAGAACTCGTTGTGACGCGCTTAGCGCCACTTTCACGTGTATGCAGTACTAGAGCGTAATTTATAAACACCCAGCTTGTTCATGTAGCTACTTTCTGCATGACTTGTGTGCTAGTATTTATGTGATAAGTAATTGCATTTTATACTGCTGTTGATTTTTACCCGTATCCTTTTGGGCGCAGTTCCCAATATTTGACCTTATTTTATTATTGTTAGTAAGAACGTATTTTGGAAATTACTACGGGTTTTACAGCGAGGGGTTACTATTTTCCGAAACTCAGGAAAAGTTTTATTAAACTTTACTTTTGGCCCACTCACTCTTCTGTTTTTCGCCCCTGCAGGACTTAGGGATTGAATTTGGGCAGACGAGAACCTGTGGCAGCTGCTGACATATTTTTATGTTAATGTATGGTTAACCTTCTGTGTGTGTTCATATCCATCATTCGGGATGGGAATATTATTCCCTTTACTGCATTCCTTGCTCTGATGTTAGTTTGTATTAAGGGTTCAAGCCCACACTGCGCACTCTTTAAACTCTTTGTTTACTCTTAAATTTCAACTTTTATTTCAAATTCTTATTTCTTTCCACGTCATGACTTCGTCACTCCTCCGGAGTGATGGTCAGCACGCCTCAATATCCGGTGTCCACCTGGATATTCGAGTTGGGGTGTGTCAATATCTGTTCAAATTAAAACATATGTAAAGAAATTTAAAATATTATTATTTAACAAAGTCACTCACAAGCGATTTTTAAAAGTGAGAAATAGTAGTGTTTGATTAAAAAAACAACTCTAAACTGACTAGTACTAAACAGCTCTAAAATGGACTCATCATTATTTTTTTAACAAATAATATGATAATTTACATTAAATTTATCTAACTACGGGAAGAGAATTCAAAACACAGAACTTTGAGTGCATGAGCGAATACTCTTAACCAACTGACTACAAACCACTTGCAGAATAGACTAATCTTATAATTTAGTTTGTTTTTTACCACACATACTATGCAAGTGTGAAAGAGTGAAAAATTGGAGAAAATGTGGAAAGTTTTCTTTTCTTTTCTTTTTTATTTTGCTTGCCATTAATAATAATTAAATTATTTTTTGTTTTCTTGGGGCTGGAAACGACAGACAAAAACCTTGCAAGTCAAAAAGCTGTACCTCAAACCAACCCAAACCCAACATCCAAACAAGAACAACAACCTCAAAATCTCTGATTCTCATCGCCGTCCATTTTCCACCGGAATCTAACATTTGACTGAACCCCACTTCCTCATTCTCCATTATTTGGTTAAGATTTGACTGAAGCTGCCAGTCTTCGAGCTAATGACAATGGCGTCGATCCTGACATTTTTAGCCAATCCGATGTTTGATTCTCGGACTTGCATCTCAAGGAACAGATGTCTTTAACTTCTGAGCTCTGAGATTTGAGGTTAATTTCTCACTCTGTTCTTCCTTTTACTGCCCTTAATTTCGGTTCCTCCATTGAACTTGAGCATGAGTAGTAGTGAACTGTTAGAATGGGCAAGTCTTCCTCTGCCCCTTCTCTTTTCGATTCTGCATAGGTTGTTCGAACCCATTGACCATATCAGATTCGCCGCGGTTTGCAAGGAATGGCATGTCCTTGGGAAAGAATATAATCGTGCAACGCGGCGTTGGCGCAATGTACTTCCCATGCTCATGATTCCAACGGAATCCGCGGGAAAGCGAAAACTGTACAGCTTTCCCGAGGGAAAAATCTACGCCATTGAGTTATCAGTGCCTTGTAATAGTAAGAGGTATTGTAGTTCTAGCAATGCTTGTGGTTGGTTGGCCACAATGGACGTACTAGACCGAGGCGGATTGACTATAACTCTGGTGAACCCTTTCAGAAAAGCAGTGGCGCCCGTTCGCCTCCCTCGATTGGATTTCAATGTCCTCCGTAAGTACTGCGAGGTTTGCCTTCCTAAGGTTATCTTGTCAAAGGATCCCACTTTGAATCCGGACAGTTATGTGGTTGTAGCAATTTACAGACATGTTTCTGAGTTGGCTTTCACAAGAGGTGGACATAAATATTGGATTTACAGCAAGCGATCAAGAGGGTGCTTGCTTACTGATGCTATTTTTTACAAAGGCCAAGTCTATGCTGTTGGCAAATGGGGAAACATTCTGTCATTTGATGTTAATAGCAAGCCAATAGAAGCAAAGATGCTTAACCCGCAAGAATGCCCCTTCTCGTGTTTTGCTGATAAAGCCTATCTCGTGGAGTCAACCAAGGGAGAGCTACTACATGTTCGGAGATTTTTGAAAGATGTTAATGCAGGTTCCTGCTGTGAGGAGTGTTGGACTGAGGTATTCGTGGTTTACAAATTGGTGTTCGACGAGAGGGATGGATCCGTTGTACAACATGTTGAGCTAAAAAGTATTGGAAATGAGGCTTTGTTCTTGGGTGACAATTATTCTATTTCTGTTTTGGCTTCAAACTTTCCTTGGTGCCATCCCAATTCCATATATTACATGGATGATGGGACAAAATTTGGACGAGGGCGATTATCTGATAGTGATATCAGGCCAAGTGATATAGGTGTTTTCAATTTAGAGGATGAAACCATTACACAGCATTACTCTCCAAACGTTTCACCTGCACTTTGGATTGTGCCCTTGTTTAATGGACTCTGCTAGCTTCTTCTGAATTAATTTAATTCTCCAAAAGGCCGCCAAGACAAATCTTTGTTTTTGCCTTTTTGTACTGTACGACTTGTAACCAAACATTAAAGATTCAGTTTGTTGGTATTGGTAGAAGATGCATTGTGGTGAAAATTAATTAGGGTTCGGTTTGGTGAAGCTTGAAGAGGGGGCGAGATGATCAATAATCTGAAGAAGATTGAAGATGCCGAAAAGGGATTGGAACTTATACGTGCAAACAAGAGATTGTTGTGCTGCCTAAATACTAGTAAATTATGTATGCAGCCTGGATTTGAATATTACGATTTCAGTTAACTTGTATCATACGATCAAACATTTACCCAGCTTTTGTATCGCAAGAAATTCTTTTCTGATCATGAATGTATTATATGATTTGCTTTCTTTTTTATGTTGGCTTTGTATTTTCAACATTTGTAAGTTCATTATGATTGATGATGGTGATGTATGCGCCATCGTATGTCATTTAACTAAGAGGCGAGACATTGCTCAAGGTAATAAGACTATGACTTTGCAGTTTTTCATTATTTGTATGCCTTCATGTGTTGTGGTGTAGGTCATGTTTCGGTTTGAGATTGATACGCCAAAGTAGCCTGGGTTGGATACAAGTTATGTGCTCTTGTGTTAAGTAATCCGCACGATCAGATCTAAATGTCAGCATCCTTGTTGTCCCCAGTATTTTAGCTTCCATTTTGGAGGACAAACATGGTAAAACCTGAATTGTTTGATCTGTCTTTTTTCCAGGTCTGAGCACTCTATCAAGTGAGCCTAGAGCATTGTGAGGTTAGAGCTACAAAGAAGTTTTAATACAGCAAAAGTATGTAGTATGATAGATAAGGTTATATTTGGATTCATTTCGATGGGGTTTTACTTTTCACTACAACTCAGATCTCTTTGTTATTTTGTTGGTGTGATCAGTTAACAAGCATGATATGGAGGCTGATACAAAGTTTAACAGACTCGATCTTTTCTGGATTGCATAGGTTTGTTCTGTGTTCGCATTTGGTCTGCCATTGTATGTGTTATTAAGTTCTGTTGTGAATTTCATAGTACAGTTATGGGTACGCAATGAATTTTATTAACTATTCCTCTTGTCGATGAAATTGAGCTGCAAGGAAAAGTAGAAAAATGCAAGTCTACGAGTTACGTATTTTGTTATGATCAAGTCTTCTTAAAGCTTCTGACTAGGAACCTAAAGCACAAGAATACTGAAATCGTCCACGGGTTTGTGATAAGGGGTGTGACTGAGAAAAACTTGCCACTCGCATACACCCTCTCTCTCTCTCTCTCATTCATTATATTGTTATGTGTATTATATGTTTCTGCTGTGCGTTATTTGTGTAACTCTCACTCATTTCTTTGTTCAGTATGAAAAAAAATTGGGGAATCATCTGCTAATTGGATTATAATCATGATCATTCACTGATAGGTAATCTGATCTATGTTTTACTTAATTAGATGAATCTGCTAATTCAATCTCAAAAGTTTCTGTATTTAATCATAGTTAGACAACTAAGCAGTTTCTAATTTCTACTTCATTTGTGTTTCGTGTTTCGGCGTACGGACCTAAAAAGAGGAGGTAATGACAATCTCAATTACGACAAAGAAATATAAAACTTGAGCTTGCAGTAGTATTTTTAACTGAATTCACAATGACACACAGAAAACATAAATTCGCCCTTATAACACCTTGTATAGTTATATAGCACACTTGACTTGGATAGCAAGCGTCTTCTTGATGTCAGGACAACCATCGTTTTTGCTGGAGAAAAGGTTGCGATCAATCGGGACAGAGCAGCTAGTTTTCCCCATGCAATGTTGTTCAACAACCTCCTTGGATACAGGGGAGTTGCATTTTCCCAAGACAAAGCTGCCACAGATGCCAGCTGGATCGCCAAAGCTTGCAAACTCAACAACAACAACCTTCTTGTTCCTTGGACACTTGATGTCTGCGGATGATTTGATAACATCGAATACAGGTTGGAAAATGCTGTCCTTCCTCGCCCATGAATTCACATTCGGAGGATGATATTCAGTAATGAAGCTACAGATCGTATCTCTGTTGACGGTTAGGATCTCAATGTGTTTGGGTTTGGTCGGTTCCTCCTCAAATACAACAAGAAGATTTTGTGTAGGCTTAATGAAGGACCTTGGGATATGGTACTCGGATTGAGTTGGTTCTCCAAGAGGAGAGAGGAAGGAAGTCCAATGGCGCCCGATGCTCTTACCATTCACCCAAACCATTCCCTTTCCCATTCCAGCCATTCGAATAGCGACAGGATCATTGCCTTCTGGAGCATCAAAATAAGTCTTGTACCACGTCAGAGCCTGTGCTGCTCCCTTTGTTTTATGCCATTGAACCTGTTTTAATCCCTCCTCGGCGAACAATTGAAGCTTTTCTCCATTCAGACCAACCTGATGCCCCCATCCGTTTCGCGTGAGGTCCAGTGTTCCGGTGTTCAATCCTAGGACTGTTACGAGATTAGGCCCTGCATACCTGTGCTCCATGTAGGCTCCGCTATCCGGGAGTCCCACTGTCATGGCAAGCAAAGAAATTTGGTTGATCCCTGCCTTCAAGGAAACTGGTTTCTCGAAGACAAAGCTCTTCTCATCGTGGCTCCCGTGTCCGAAACCAATATATTCCCCGTTGACGAATGCGTGCAATGCGTGACCAAGACTTGCAATACGAAGAACTGGTCGAATACTTTCCTTCATGGGCAGGTCTTGTGGACTCAGTGCAAGCTTAGTGGTGTACCATGCGTAGTCTGTGGTATCTTTTAACAAGCTGTACAGCTCCAACGGGGTTGGGTTATTGACTGGCACTTGAAGGGTGCTAGGAATTGGTTCTACATACTTGGTCCATTTAAGATTATTGGCAATTTTTGATCGAACGAAATTCCTAGAGTTCAGTTGCGAAACAACTCTCTGAGTGTTGAAGACCACGGTCTTGCAGTCGGGGAGGATGCTAATGGAATGGGGTGGCAGGTAATAATCCACGCCCCTCCAATTAACAGTTGCTTCAGTTTGGAAGTTGTTGTTTGTCAGGAAAGCAGCACAGCTGTTTGTCACGGGCGTCTCATAGAAATAAACCTCTGTGTCTTTGCTTATCTTTTGGACTCCCTGAACTCCCCAGAGCAAAGCCTTCCTGGATAGCTTCAAAGCCTTGTGCAAGTCCTTGAGGTGACTCCACTTGGGATCTCTTGGCAAACCGTATTCATCGAGAGGAGCTTCATCATAGTAACGGGTGGTTGTGAAAATAGAACTTGTTCTTCCAAAATTTGTGCCACCATGGTACATATAGTAGTTGGTTAGAGCTCCGTTCCTTGAGAAATAGCGTGCAACGGAAAAGGCAATATCCTCTGCCGATCTTTGGGAAGGAGGGTCACCAAATACTCTGTATTGAGCAGTCCAATTCTCAGTCCATAGAGATGGCTTATTGGGTTTATTAGGGCCTGTGAAAGTATCTCCGCAGTGCCTTCCGTTGCAAGTATTAATCACCGGATCAGGAGCGTCCTTCTGCTTGCACATGATCCATGGCACTCCGATGTTCTGGTTCACCGCAATCTCTGCTGCCCACCTCACATAGCTGTTTCCCAACTCTCTATACGCAAGCTGGACCATATTGTACTCATTTTCAATCTGTGCCAAGATGATCGGGCCTCCCTGTGGAGCGAACAGCTTTGCCTCTCTCAACTTGTTCACGATCATATCCACATAATTCTTCATGTGGTACTTGTATGCTTTGTTATCAGACCGGAATATGATTCCAGGGACCTCCCTTAGCCAATAAGGAAGTCCTCCGTGGTTCCATTCGGCTTGGATGAACGGCCCAAGCCTAATGGTCACATACATGCCATGCTCCTGAACCAGCTTGATGAACCTCACCACATCATAGTTTCCCTCAAAATTGTACTGGCCTTGCACAGGCTCATGAATGTTCCAAAACACGTAAGTTTGAATCACATTCAAGCCTCCACGTTTAGCCTTCTCAAGAATATCAGGCCACATTTCTGGCATGCTTCGCGTGTAATGGATTGAACCCGAAAACAGAAGTTCTCGTTTCCCATTGATAATTAGTGACCTGCCATCATATGTCACGGGGCCAACCTGCAATGATTGATTATGATGACGATGATGATGGCCACCGTGCACATGATGTCCGTGGCCTTTGGCATGGACTAGCGCGGCTGTGACCACTACAAAAACAAGAGAAATCAAGAGCGCTCGACTGATAGGTACCGCCATTGTGTATATGATACTTGTTTATTTTGATTCGAGTGAGAAACTTCTTCGTCCTCCTCCGAAGGAGGTGATGGCCAGAAGCTTGCTGAGAAACTCCATGAAATACAATGCTATATAGGGTAGATAGATGGATGGTAGTTGTATCAGTTTTGACTTTCTGTTACAACCTTCGATGTGTTCTTACAATTGCTTTAGCTGTTTGCTTTGATGTTTGTCTTAGGAGGAAAACACAACCATTTGCTGGAATCAAAATTAAGTTGCAACTAATTAACAAGAACCTGTTCCCTTATTTTAGAAAATTTCTATTTCCATTGTTAATTGGTGTTAAATTTATATTTTCATAAATTTGTAACTCAGTCTCAGTTGGTTAAGAGAATTTTCCCGAATATTACTTGTGTCAAAAAAAAAAGCTCAGCGTTTAATAAACCTTTTTGGGCCTAAATTAGTTTGGCCTATTTATGGCAACATGATGCCTATTTTCTAACCTAAAGCAACTGGGTTACTGGGTCTTTGACAGTATTGACGACGTATCCTAACTATATTGACAGTATAATAGCAATAACTATCTCTCTTAATCCATCCTGTGGCGGGCAGATACCATTAGATCTCTTTTAATGAATCATGCAGCTGAGAGCGCAGTTGTGTCTTCGTTTCTTTGCTGCGCGTGTGCTTTGAGTCGTCTCTTTTAATGAGTCTTGCATGACTGACTGTTGCGAAAAATAGACTAACCAAAATCAGTCCAATTTAGTTCCAAATTGTATGTTCGCAAGTATACGAATTGTTTGATAGTATAGAAAGCAAGCACTTTAATATCCTCCCATAGAAATTAATCCAATTCTAACCAACTAACTTAATTCCAATTGCAATGGTGTTCTAATTTAGGGAAGATGGTGAATGAAAATAGATTGGAAGTTGAGAATAAATGCAAAAATTAATAAAGAAAACAAGAGTGTATAATCAACGAAATATAAAACACCACCAAAGAATGCAAATTACTAACAAGTACACATCCTCATTGATAATCAAATTCCCTCAGCTCATGTAATATCTATGGCATCTAGATTATACGTATATTCCAATATGAAACCATCCATGGCATCTAGAGTAGTTAAACATAATAGAACTCATTAAGATCAGTGGCAATTTATATAAAGTTTTAAATGAGAAGTGACAAAATAGACTATACATCTGAGTTTTTCATCGACAGAGGCATCCTTTGGAAGAGAAAAGCATTTTGGAAATGATGTAATCAATCAACAAGCTGAAGACTTAAACATGAAAAAAAAGGAAGCGGGAGCGTGAGGTGATTATAATATCGCTTTTTTTATTATTGATAAAACAAAAATTAAAGGTACAATATGTTAGGGGGACAAGAAGCCTAACTCTAACACAATGTCAAAAACCAAAAGAAACAACAAAAAAATGAAAGGTAGAGCAAGAAAGAATGATCCAGGCTCAAACCAACAATGAAACTCAAAATTAGAGCATGCGAAAGCCATTAAAATAACTCCTAAGAGAAGCGGAAGTTCAGAAGCCCCGAAAGATCATGAACAAAAGCTGCAGCTGCGCACAGAGGATAAGAATCCCACCAATGAATCCCAACATTATCTACACACACTTAGCATTCGAGTCTAGGACTTTTCAGTTTCTATTTTTCAATGATAGTTTTTCGGTTTAGCATGTAACCTGATCCAGAACAGAAAAACTTGCCTCGCAAGATGCGTCGGAAATTGGAAGCAGCTAGAGAAATGGTAGAGGATAAAAATCAGCTAGAAGTATGTCCCTCTCTCTCACACACACACACACAGAGGTTACCTACACATACCTTTTAGATCCAGTTTGTAGTTGAATTATATTGTGTAGTAGTGCATAACAACCAGTAGGTAAGAACTGCAGAGCAGTGGAAAAAGTAAAGCGAAGACATGAATGCCACTTGTTGACCTCGCTTACAGACGAGCGAAAGCTATAAAGGCTGCACAAAAAGCAATATATGTTGGAAAGACTCTGGAGAAGTCTAGCAAAAGATGTAATCTTCCTTCACAAAGAAGTCAGTCAAGGACAGATGAGATGAGGGACCTGTTCCAAAGTGACATTAGTGAAAGGAAGCATAACAAAAGGCTTGGTGGAGCGGGAATGAAGAAGTCCAACAATTCTTTCAAGAGCAAGTCAAGGTACGTATGCAGCTCATTTTTTGAGTAGAGTGATTAACGTTAGTGGGTTAGATAGTTAATTGTTAGGGAGGTATACAATCAGAGTTGTAGACTTTGTTGTTGTATGTTTGTCCAATATTTTGTTGAGTCTAGGATTTTCATCACTTGAAAACGCATGAAATAATATGTATTTAAATTTCCCTTGTCTGTAATATGAAGCTTCACCCTCTATTGTTTCCTTGTCCAGGTACAAACGCAAATAACGGAGCACAAGAAGAAGCATCTTATTTATCCAAACCATGTAAATTTTTAAATTTGTTATGCCCATATTGCCATGGTCGTGTTGCTTTAGGGATATTTAGTACTGATCTAGTATGTGGAATGTATTTCTAGGATTATTGGGGAAAGAAGGTACAAATATTTTGCTTCAATTTCGTTAACAAGGTTTCAAGAGGCTGTTAAGTGTTGGAGCGATTTGAGTTTCAGGGGGTAATTGTTAAAGTTAATACTTTGCTTTTATTTTTGATGTCTAAGTTAGATGCCCTTTTATGTAATTTGCAATGTTTTGGAACTTGAGATCTTCTGCCACATGGATGGTTTAGAGCAGTTGTAATGTTGCTGCCCTATAGCCTTAGGAGTGGTCCTAAGTACTAGGATAATTATCTGAAAAGAAAAAAAATATAAAACTCTCTCTTTGTGTAAAAAAGCTCTCTATGCTCTCTGTTTCTTTTTCTTCTCTGTCGTTGTTAAGCTCTATTTGAGATCTTGATTTGATAAACATGAAAGATGGTCTGAATACCAACATGGTATCAGAGCTTATCTGATCAAAGAGTGGGCCCTTTTTTTTTTAAACAAAAGGGGGAAAACTCAAAAGTGAAACCCTAGAATCAAAATCTTCAAATCCGTGTCTTGTTCACGTAGCAATGGAGATATTCAAACTCCTATCTTCAATGGAGCCAACTACGATTTCTGGAGCTTAAAGATGAGAACAATTTTCTTATCTCATGAGTTATGGGCTTGATTGAAGACGACTATGTCGTTTCGAAAAGTACTGAACATTTGACGGTAGCTCAGAAGAAGGATTTGCAAAACAACATCAAGAGAGATGCAAAAGCCTTGGGACTCATTCAAAGTGCTATCACATATGAAATTTTTCCAAGAATCTCAAATGAAAATAGTGCCAATTCCGCTTGGGAGGTGCTTGAGGAAATGTACAGAGGCTCTACTAAGGTAAGGGCAGTCAAACTCCAATCTTTAAGAAGAGATTTTGAGTATATTTGAATGAAAGATGATGAATTGCTAGATGATTACCTGAGTAGACTATCTGAGATTATTAATTACATGAAAAGTTATGGTGAAACTTTGTCTGCGGAGAAAATAGTTCAGAAATACTTGATTAGTTTGCCACGTAAATTTGATTCTATTGTCAATGTCATAGTGGTGACTAAGGATCTACAAACCTTGAGTGCTGAAGAACGGATTGCTTCACTCAAACATTATGATCAAAGACAATCTAGGCATGATGAAAATGATGTTGAAAGGGCTTTCCAAACGCTTACAGTGAATCCAAAAATTGAAGCTAGTTCAAGCCAAAGCAAAGCCAAGTCCAACAAGAATTGGAAAGGAAAAAATAAAAAGTGGGAAGTAAAGAGTAATTTTGAAGAGAAGAAAAAGTTTGAGAAGGGTTCAGATACTTCAAAGTGCAAAATTTGTGACAAACTTCATTCCGATGAATGTTGATTCAAGGGAAAAGTGAAATGCCATAAGTGTAACAGATTCGGGTATATGCAAAAGGATTGCACCTACAAGGATAATCAACTAGCTTACTACACTGAAGCACAAGGTGAAAAAACTAATATATTCTATGTTGGTCATGATACAACAATCCAAAAAGAAAATAAAGTTTAGTTTGTAGACAGTGCCTATAGCAATCATATGACAGTGAACAAGAACATTCTCCATAATATTGACACTTCAAACCCAACCCGAGTGAAGATGGGGAATGGGCAGCTACTTGTACATTGGGAAGCGATACTATTGTTGTGCATACAAAGAGTGGAAACATGTTCATTAAGGATGTCATGCTAGTTCCTAATTTGAAGAAAAAATTGCTATGCCTTGGACAACTCATTGAGCATGGTTATTACTTATATTTTGGAGACAACATTTGCAAGATATGATAGGAGGAATTCTGAACAACTCTTGGCTAAGATTGAGATGAGGAAGAGTAGAAGCTTTCCTCTTACAATTAAGTATGTAACTCAATCTGCACTCAAGATGGAAGTGCAGGAAAATTCAAAGCTCTGGCATAAAAAGCTTAGCCACTTGAATTTTCAAAGTCTCAAGAAACTACAAGAAAAAGAAATGGTGCATGGGTTGCCGAGTATCCAAGAAAATGAAGGAATCTGTGAAAGGTGTGCACTTGGGAAGCATCATAGGGATTCATTTCCACAAGGCAAAGCATGGAGAGCAAAAGCGTCGTTGGAATTGATTCATACAGATGTTTGTGGACACATGAAGTGAAAGCCAAGTCAAAAGGATTAAGAAATTTACATTAACAATTAAGCCAATAAACCACGTTAACATAGAAGTTGTAGTCTTCTAACAATTCTACTTGTAATGAACTACATATTGTAAAGAAAAGACTAATACAAGTCAAATACTTGCCTGCAGATGAAGCCATCTCGAAAAGATATTATAGTTAGTCTTCTCTTCTCTTAGTATCTTCACAGTTCACACTCTCGATAGGATGAGTTCTCATTAAACTTAATTACTCGAGAAGAGAGACCAAAGACATTTCAATAGAGACTTTTGTAACTTCTCCACCTATCACGGTAACAGTTACCATCAGTTTCTCATCCAAATAAAACTACCCCTTTATTTCAAAATTGAGTTCACAAGTTTCCTTCCATAAGGATTAAATTAAACTTAATCCATATATATAGTCCAATAATATCATAAGTCCTTTCACTTGTCTACGTACGTATGATCAACAAATTAATAGTTTAATCTAACTCACATAATGAAAAACTCTTACATGAAGACCTCTACTCAAGTGGAAAACAAGTATTTCCTAATCTTTGTGGATCATTATTCCAGAATGACTTGGGTCTACTTTCTAAGACAGAAATCAGAACTATTCTCGATCTTCAAGTTTCAAGCTATGGTTGAGTGACAATCTAGTTATCTAATCAAAGTTCTTAGAAGTGACATAGGAGGAGAGTACACATCCACATAATTTGATAAGTTTTGTCAAGATAGTGGCTTGGAAAGGCAGCTCACAGTAAGCTACACTCTACAACAAAATGGAGTAGTTGAGAGAAAAAATAGAACCATAGTCGAAATGGTTAAGGCAATGTTGCACGATAAGGGAATGCCTCAATATTTGTGGGGTGAGGCAGTTAATACAACGGTCTACTTGATGAATAGGCATCCGACAGTGGCAGTTGAAGGCAAGATACCGTTTGAGGTATGGAATGGAAGAAAAACTTTCATGAATCACTTGAGAGTGTTTGGGTCAATCTGTTTTACTTATATTTTGAAAGAGCTAAGACAAAAACTTGATGAGTCAAGTGAAAGATGTATTTTCGTAGGCTATGCTTTGCATACAAAAGGTTACAGACTCTACAATTTAAAAAAAAAAGAGAAAGTGGTGATTTGTAGAGTTAGAAATAGCATCTTCTTTCACACTAGTTGTTGAAGATGACGGTGAGGCACTTTCAATTTTTTCCATCTTTTTCTAAAGGGATTGATTTATGAAAAAATTAAATAAGTATCTACCATTGTACATATCATTGGAATGAAAAAGCAAAAGTTTTAAAGAAATATTACTTACAATAGTTTCAGCAACTGTTGTGTTCACAGGTTTACCATCTTTTTCAGTAGAAAGGCCAAGCCTTACATTACGTGGGTTTGTTACAAACGATGGCCATTTATGATTAATGACATCCCAAGCTATAGAATCCATGGGGTGGCGCATCTTCCCATCATCGCTTTTGTTATTGAAATGCCACTACAAATCTTTTGCCATTTTTTCGGATTTAAACATCCTTTTAAATCTGGGAATGATAGGAAAGTATCTCAAAACTTTAGCAGGAACTCCTTCTTTAGGATTCATTGTTCGTCTATCTACTTTCCATCTTGAAGATCCACATTTTGAACAACTTTTCATGTTTGTATTCTTTTCTAAAAAGACAACAATCATTCACGCATGCATGGATCTTTTCATACCCTAAATCAAACTTCTTAAAGAATTTCTGAACCATACTCAAGGACTTGAAAAGCACATTATCATCTGGTAGCATGTCATGAAACATCTCCAGGAGTCCACTGAAACTCTTATCAGTCTATCTATTTTCTGCTTTGTGCTTGTACAATTTCACAGTTGCTGATAACTTAGTATACTTTGTACAGCCTGGATAAAGAGGAGTTTGTGCATCTAGTACATATTCATTGAAGTCGCTTCCTTGTCTTTCTTCAATAGGCTCAGCATAGTCTTCATCATGAAGGTTAGCCGCCCTATATAAGTTGAATACCTCAGACGTGTTTATTTCTTCCTCTTTATCATATGCAACTATTTTTTTCTCCATGATGATACCAATTTGTGTATGTAGGGTCCATTCCCTTAATCACCAAATGCTCAAAAATTTCATAAAAACAATGATGACTCATGTTTCGACAATCTTTGCAAGGGCATAGAACCATTTCTGCATTTCCTGAATTCTTTTCTATTGCCTTCACAAAATTCCATGCTCCTTCCAAGTACTCGTGTGAAGCTCTATCGAGTTTATTGAAAAAAAAAAAACTTACTAAGACTCATACTTAGAGTGTGTATATATTTTAAATTTCAATTAGACTTTTCCAATATGATTATTGTTACCTGTTAAGACGCACCCAATCTTTATCCATCACCCTAAAATCTTTAAGGCCTATAGAAGAAGGTTGTAATTCAACATCCAGATAATCATATAATCAAAAGTATTAGAACACATGTCAATTCACAATTGAATCAACTAATCATTCCAAAACACAACCATATGCAAATTCACAATATATATCCACTACTAGAAATTTGGTCTACTGCAACACTAAAAAGACATCAGTAAAGTAAATAAACGATGTTATTACTATTTTAAGCATCGAATAGTTAAATGATGATGTCTTATATACTTGATAACATCACCACCTCTTACAAATTATTACAACTGATGCCTTTATCATAGATGTTTTGTTATTTAGCATCAGTGATATTAATTACTGATGTCTTTTATCTTCTGGTTGTTTTTTTCTCAAATTTTCTGACTCTATAGCAAAGCAGCTATAGAGAAAGAGCGTGCCCGGCTGTAAGTTTTTGTACAAGTTTCTTATTTTTCAAGATTTTTTTGTGGGCCTGTATTAATATTAATGCATTGTTGCTGTAATTTATGGCAGTGCAGATGAGTTGAATAGGGGTATTTTACTGATATGTCGGAGCTTAAGAAACACGGTGGTAAGGTATGGATGCACTACGATCAACCCGGTGCAAATTTGCTGACTTTTAAAATGTGATTTTGTATCCATAGTTCATTTTCTGGTTTGGAATGATCAACCCGGTACATTTTCGTGATGAAGGGAATTACTTTTTCTTTTTTCAAAATTTGGAATTGGGTTGATAAGTAGTACTAACTGGTAGTATTAATATAGCCTTCAGGAGGAAGCATACTCTTACTATGTGCACTAAAAAGCAAGTTTCAGTCATGTCTTGTTCAGGAGGAAGCATACTCTTACTATCAACACATTAGCGAAACCACTTATCCCTAAACAACAAAAATAAAAAGAATGAAATGAAATTCCATATAAATCTCATGCCAAATTCGAAACATAATCAAAATGAAATTAAACTCAGAATTCTAGGAAGTTCCAATTTCGAAAGGAAAACCAGGGATTTGGGGAAATATATACAATAATTAGGGTTTACAATTCAATACCCAAGCAACTAAACCCCAAATCCAATTGCAAAACAGAAATCATTCAAAAATAAAAATAAAAATGAAATGAAATTCCATATAGATCTCATGCCAAATTCGAAACATAATCAAAATGAAATTAAACTCAGAATGGTGCTCTTCACCATGTGTCTTGAAGTCAGGGTTACCTGCTTCTGTGGTTTCACCCTTTTGGGTGTAATAGCTTCAAAGTTAGATAGTTTACGAAGTCCCACAAGCCCACTTCCTAAGCCTTTTGTAGCGCGTGTCCCAAGGTACGCTCGGTTCCGGTAGAGCTTGGAGCGACCTGAAGATAAGGAACACTAGGGATTTGGGGGAATAGAAAAAAATTGGGGAAACATATACAATAATTAGGTTTACAATTCAATACCCAAGCAATTAAACCCCAAATCCAATTGCAAAACAGAAATCATTCGATTCACAACACATAAAGAAAGATCATATATTTTTACCTTTCTCAATGTGACAACGAGAGCAGATAGATTTGCGAGCAAATAACCTTCGCGAGAACAGGGAGTAGATGCAATTCGCCAGCGGAGAGTAGATGAAATTTGCGCCAAACAGGCCACTCCTGAATGGTGAGTAACAAGAAATCACACTTTTGGCTGGAAATTAGTTCGTATCCAGAAAGCAGTATCGCTAACAAAGATGGTCAAAGCCATTCGAGTCCATGAACTTGGTGGTTCTATGCATGAGAAAAAATTAAAACGCTTTTGGAGGAGAGAGCAGAATAACTTAGGTTTCTGTTTTGGTTTATCGTGAGGGGTGAGACTATTTGAGAAGTGGAAAAGATTTTGTGCCCGCTCTAATTTTTAGTAGGCACGCAAAAGGGCCGTGCTTTACTGTAATAGCGTTTTTCAGTTTTTTTATTTATTTTTAAAATCAAATTATCAAATATATTTAACAGCATTTGTGTAAAAGTGCTATAGTCTAGTGCTATAAATGAGCACTTGTGGTGTAGTGTAGAGGACAAGAGCACAAGGTGTATAAGCTTAAGAAGGCACTTTGGTATTATGTATGAAAGGAATATTGAGCCAACAATTTTTGGGTTTTGTGATAGTGATTGGAGAGGTAGTGTGGATGACTTGAATTGCAGGGACTGGAGTATTCTCTTAGGCGTCTAACAAGCAAAAATCAGTTACACTATCAACTGTAGAGGCTGAGTATGTGTCGGCTTCAATTGCAACTTCTCAAGAAGTGTGGCTGAGAAGAATTATGCAAGACTTAGGTGAGAAACAAGTATCAGCAACTCCTATTTTTTGTGATGACAAGTCTGTTATTGCCATGAACAAGAATCCTATCTATCACAGCAAATCAAAACACATTGCTCTGAAACATCACTATATCAGAGGTGCTGTTAAAGAAAAGGAAGTGGATGTGGTCTATTGCAAGACAGAAGATTAAGTTGCCGATATCTTCACCAAAGCACTACCAAAGGACAAATTCATCTACCTAAGAGAACTTTTGGGAGTGAAACAACAAAGCATTAAGAGGAAGTGTTAAAATTAATACTTTGCTTCTATTTTTGTTTTCTAAGTTTGATGTCCTTTTATGTAATTTGCAATGTTTTGGAACTTGAGATCTTCTGCCATATGTATGGCTTAGATCAGTTGTAATGTTGCTCCTCTATAGCCTTAGGAGTTGTTCTAAGTACTGGGATAATTATCTGGAAAAAAAAATATATAAAACTATCTCTTCGTGTAAAAAAAGCTCTCTCTGCTCTGTTTCTTTTTCTTCTATGTCGCTATTAAGCTCTATTTGAGATCTTCTTCTTTTTATCATCTTTATATATTGATTTGATAAACATGAAAAATGGTCTGAATAACAAGAGTAAAGTGAGACTCAAAACAAGTTCCCTAGATATTGTTCAATTAAACTTTAGACCTATTCCGAAAATATGGAGTGTGCTAAAGATTTTGTTGTGATAATTGCAAATTAAAAATAAATAAAACAAGGATTATGATGACAAAATTAGATATGCAAATAAGCTAAACGCAAGTAAACATGAAAGATGAATGAAAATAACGCCAAGATAAATAAACACTAGGACACCAACTTCACCTAACCCACCCGAAATCTATAGCATATTAACCCTAATTACTACCCATGTTGACAGTTGATTTTTCCTAAATTATTTTATATCCCTTTCCAGGCTCAATAAAAAGTATTCCTAACTAAAAATCCACTCTTTTCTAGGCAACGAATTTAGAAAACCAGAACCCATTATGCACTATGGAAAACCCATAAAAGAAACTGCATGAATCATGTTAGTCTATTATTGGCACTCATTCAGGACATGACACTCGTTACAAGAAGCTGTATATTAGATATCTCCTTCCGGTCTCAACCTAATTCTTCTAATCAAATAGTTAGTGGCCAATTAATTGCAAGCATTAAGAATAGTAACAAACACTCAACATGGAATAATAATACGAATTTAATATAACTATAAACTTCGAGTATTCATGGCTAGGCTGCATCTTAACCCTAGCAAAAGATATTTTGTTCAAGATAAATTTAAATAAAAACATGATAGAATTCGAAAACATAGAAAAAATACACCTAAATTTCAACTCGCCTCACTTTCGCGGAAAAGCTACGAACTTCAGTTTGTTCCTCCTTGCTATAGGCTTCTCTCTCCCTTTGTATGTGTGTGTGTTGCGTTGGGAGGTCCTTTTAAATTCTTGCCGCATATCCCTTTTTATTTTGTCTTCTTTTCTTCCTCGTCTCACGCAACAAGGAGGTAATTCCCAATCCTTGATAATAATATGTGCCAACTAATTTACACTAATTAAACCAATCCACACCACTTGACTGGAAACGCGCATCAGCCCAATTAGGTTAGGAAACATACAACATAATGGGCTGAGATGCACTAAGCCTAAATAATCCAAATTCTGCACCGATCAAATATTGCTCACTTCGATAACTCCTCAGGTTTTCTCGTACATTAACCATGAAATTTATGTTTTGTTCCGAAACCATAATTTCTACAACAGTTGCACAAAATACATTAAATTCAACAATTTAATGCAAAATTATGACTAAATAATAGGTAAAAAAGGTATAAAATATACATATAATATCGATCTAATAGATTCAAAACTAATTTTTATCGGTTTAGACAAATATTTAGAAAAAAAAGTAAAACTCATTAAAATTTATTCGACGTGCTTTTATATTTTTAGAATGTTCAATGTGTTTTACATCATCTACGCGAAAATGTTTAATTTTCATAAAATCTTCCTGATTGTTATTTATATGATCTTATTGTCTGTTATTCAATATGTTTTACATATTCTATGTAATAATATCCTTTCGTAGTATCCATGGTTTCATATAAGCACTACTTCATTAACTCAATTGTGTGATTAATTTGGCTTTAGAACTCATAAAACTAATATTCAAAATCACACATTTTGCCTATTGCAAAAGTCATAAAAACTGAAAGCAATGTAAATACCATGTAGAGAAAAAACTGTTAACTCACACTCTACTTTCCTCTTCCTTTCCGCCTCCTTAAAACTCTCTCTCACCTCCATCTCTCCCAACCCCCCCTCTCTCTACCTTGTCCAAATTTTTCTCCAACACTAATAGAAAGTTGTTTTTACTCCCCATCTTCCCCCTGCAAACTCCTCCTCTTCGTTATATATCCACGTCGATCTCTTGTTCTCCCTCTGTGACGCTCTTTTTTTTCTCAAAGAAGGAAAGATATGATTGTTACTATGTAGCTGTCAAAGACGCAGATGTGTAGCTCGGTACCCAATTGTAGCAATTTTTGCTGCTGCGTGTTCTGCGTCTTTTTTGTTGCTATGAAAATGTTTATCCCCGTAAGGTTGAAAATTGTTTTTCTGTGCATGCTCATGCAATTGAATCTTCTATAAACTTTGGTTCAGAATGTTATCAAGTCTGAAATGCGAATGGCTGTTTCTTTGCTTCGGCTTCACTTCCATGCATCACAACTTTTACTTTACATCTCATATGTGTTTAGGGCCTCCCACTGAGCCATCACATTAAAAATTAACTGATGTTCATGTACATGTGTAGGATTGTGATGCATCACTGCTACTGGATGTACCTGATAGGCTGATAGTGAGGGTTTGAAGTTGATGACAGAATCAAGATCTCTGTGGAGAGCTCATGCAATGGGAGTTGTGTCATGTGCTGATAAACTAGAACTTTAGTTTAAATATTGATGTAAGACACAAATCTCGAAAGTTAAACTAATCTAACTACAATTAATTCGAAAGTTAAACTAATTTAACTACAATTAATGGAGGGTAAGCAAAAGTATTGCCGAGCTATTAGTGAGTTTTATTTGATGCAATGGACTAATGATGCCAACATTATTAAACTACAACCAAAAAAATGCAACCAAAAAAAAAAATTTACAAGGACGAAAGTGAAAATCTAAGTAAACTCCAGGCCATATGGAAGTGATATTGCAACTCCCGTTTTAATCTTATACACTTATCTCTTCTTTTTTTTAACTCTTGGATTGAATAGATCCATGAACATAACGAAGAGGCAGAATGCAGAAGGTGAAAGATGAAAACCACATGTTTGGTCTCCATCGAAGACATCACTGGCGTCGTGCACACAAGATTTTTCATTAGGATGTGGAAACGCAAACTTGGGATTTTGATTTGTAAAAGAATTTCAAACCAAATCTGTTTCGCTTTCATCTCTCCTCGATTGTTTCAATGTCAAGATCTGGAGCAATAGGTCATCATTGTTAATGTAAAGAGGGAGAGATCGAAAGAGAAGATCAAAACTTCAAGAACTAGAGAGAGAAAGATTTTTTAGAGAGAGAAACTGCATAATTGTTCTTTCTGTTTTTCTTAATCACAAAGCTATTACAATGATATATTTATATATAGAACACACTCTCTAACAAACTAACTAACTAAGGTTTACAATCTTATGACAAATGGCACAATCCTAGCCACTGTCTATATCCTTACATGCCCTCTCAAACTCATGATTGGATAATCCAAGCATGAGGTTGAAACAATGAGACCGAAAAAGAGGAGCATTGAGACCCTTAGTTAAGATATTTGCAAATTGTTCTCGAGAGGATACAAATTGAACAAACAGTTTCTTCTTAGCAACCCTTTCATGCACAAAGTGCACATCAATCTCAATATGCTTCGTGCGTTGATGCTGAATAGGATTAAAGGACAATGCTATGGCAGAAAGATTGTCACAAAAGAGAACAGGAGGAGCAGTAGACTTGACATGCATAAAGTCTAGCAATTTTTTAATACAATCCATCTCAACAGATGTAGTAGACATAGCTCTATATTCTGCTTCTGTTGAAGAACGAGAAACAGTGTTTTGTTTCTTGGAGGACCAAGAAATATGATTGTTTCTCAATAACACAACCAAACCAATGGTTGATCGCCTATCATTGGGATCACCAGCCCAATCTGCATCACTAAATGCCTTCAGTGTTAAATCTCCTCGAGTATAAGAAATGCCAACATATAATGTCCCCTTGAGATACCTCAAAATCCTCTTAACAGCTGTAAAATGTGACACCATTGGAGATTGCAAAAATTAACAGACTTGATGAACTGAGAATGCAATATCTGGTCGAGTAAAGGTGAGATACTGTAATGCGCCAACAATACTTCGATAAACTGTTGGATTATTGTAGGGAGTACCATCATCTTTAAGTAACCGATTGTAAGGTAAACAAGGAGTGTCACAAGCCTTACAATCCACCATCTCAACTTTCTGCAACAAATTTTGAATGTATTTGGACTGAGAAAGAAATAATCCTTTGGCAGTTTTGGTAACCTGAATTCCCATAAAATAATGAAGCTCTCTCAAGTCCTTGATGTCAAATTCAGAAGTTAAAGAGTGAATCACCTGTTGAATAATTGGAGTAGAACTACTAGTGATGATACTATCATCAATATAGAGTAAAAACACCACAATATCATTGCCAATAGTCTTAACAAATAGAGAAGAATAAGAATAAGTGGATTGAAACCCAAGAGAGGGAAGAAAGCTTGTAAATCTGTCATTCCAGGCTCGAGGAGCCTGTTTCAACCCATACAGTGACTTGTGAAGTTTACAGACTAATTCAGGATTTGCAACATCTCCAAAACTAGGAGGTTGAGGCATATACACTTCTTCATTTAACAATCCATGTAAAAAAGCATTCTTGACATCCAATTGTCTAAGATTGCAATTAAAATGGGCTGCCAAAGCTAGAACTAACCTCACAATGGTTGGTTTAACCACTGGACTAAAAGTTTCACCATAATCCAAGCTAGGCTCTTGACTAAACCTCTTTACAACAAGTCGAGCTTTATGTCTAGCCACTGTCCCATCTGAATTCTTCTTTAGTTTGAAAACCCATTTGCAGCCAACAAGATTCTTATTAGGAGGCAAATGTACAAGACTCCAAGTGTGTTGATTATGTAATGCATCAATTTCTTCCTGCATAGCTTGAAACCAAACTGGTACTTTCATTGCAGATTTATAGGTTGGACGTTCCACCAAAGTTAAATTAACATTACTAGATTCAGCAACTTGACTCAAAAACACCTTCTTCTTGATGATGCCATTCTTACTTCTAGTTTGCATAGGATGCGAATTGAGTGGAGCAATTGGCAACACCATTTGAAGTAAATCAGGACTAAAATCAGAGTCCACAGGTAGTTGAGGAGATGGACTTGTAGGAGCAGTAATGGACTGAGAGAAGATACTCTCTGGTGATGATGGTGAAATGTGAAGTAATTCAGAAGAAATTGAGGGTGAAGATATTATCTCAGTGGGTGAAGAGTCTGTTGGTGGAGGTGAATTTGTTGGTGGAAATACTCCCTGGTGTGGTGATGAGGATAATGGTGTCTGAGATGAAACTAAGGCATTGTTCATATTAAGAACTAGAAGTGATGACAAGGACTGAGAGAAATGAGATGTCACAAGTCTGTGCTTAGGTAATAAAGACAAATGAGTGTAGGGAAATCTAGATTCATCAAACACTACATGCCTAGAAATGTAGAACCTACCCTTTAACACATAAAAACAAATAAAGCCTTTGTATTTGGATGCATACCCAAGAAAGACACACTCTGTGGTTTTATCTTGTAACTTTGTTTGAATATAAGGTCTCAATTAAAGGAAATCAAGAACATCCAAACAACCTAAGATGTGTCAAAAGAGGAGGAGTCCCAAAAAGCATTTCAAAGGGTGAGCAATTTTTCAAAACTGGTGTAGGCATTCGATTTATAAGATAGACAACAACTTGGCAAGCAAAGGTCCAGAAAGAGGAAGGTAATTTTGCAAATTGTAATAATGTGACAGTGGTTTCAACAATGTAGTCTATGTTTTCTCTCAGCCAAGCCATTTTGTTCTGGAGTATGTGGACAAGACTTATGGTGAATAATCCATTTACTGTTAAGAAAGGTTTGAAGTTTATTGCTACTATATTCCCCACCATCATCAGTTTGCAAAATCTTAATATAAGCAGAGAATTGAGTTTCTACAAAGGAATGGAAGGCAACAAAAGTTTAAAAGAAGTCTGATTTATTAACAAGAGGGAACAACCAACAATACCTAGTGCACTCATCAATAAGAGTCACATAGTACTTGTATCCATCAATGGAATTACACGGAGAGGGACCCCAAAGGTCACTATGTACAATTTCAAATGGAATTACAAATTTATGTTCGCTAGACTGAAAAGGCAATTTAGTGAACTTGCCCTCTAAACAACTATGACAGAGCGTAGGAACAAAATCCTTTGTACAAGATATATGAGATTTATTTAGCATTAGAGAAGCAACATTATTTGAGGGGTGCCCTAACCTACTGTGCCAGAGATTAGAACTACCAAGTTGTCCAAGCAATGCAGAAGCTTTATAATTGTCGTGAGAAGGAAGTGAATGATGATTGACAAGAGAGGGAATTGGGTAGAGTCCATTACTGCAGTGTCCTTTGTACAATATTCTCCCAGTGGCTTTGTCCTGGATCCAAAAACAATATGCATCAAACACTAACCAACAATTGTTATCAAGGCAAACGAGATGAACTGATATTAAATTGTGAGATAGTCTAGGCACATAGAGAATTGAATTCAATTTGAGTGGTTGCACATGTGTTTGAATAATAGAACTACCAATATGTGATATTTTCAAACCTTCACCATTGGCAGTTTGCACTGTCTCATTAGAAGGATAAGAAGATGCCAAACACAAGTTACTGAGATCTGTAGTCATATGGTTTGTGGCCCCCGAGTCAGTGAGCCAAATTTGTGGTTGATGATGAGGTGTGGTAGCTGAAGATGATTGAGAAGAGACTGTATGCAGAGCCTGGATATTGGACTGAGGAGAAAAAGTGGGTGTTGAATGAGCATAAGCATTGCTTGACATGTGAGAATAGTGTGGGCCACCAAAGTTGGGACCTTTATCATTAAAAAACAATACCAAGTAGGATGATTTTTCTTGCCACGGATTTGATATCTCTGTCTTTCCAACTGTTTTGAATGACAAAATGGAGCAGTGTGACCAATCTAATTACACAATTGACAAGAAACTTGCTGTGTAAAAGAGTGGCTAAGATACTGTGTTGGAGAAGGTCCAAGAACCCTAGTGAACACAAGTGCTGAATGGGAACCATGATTTGGAAACTGCTGTCTTGAATTAGGATTAATATGCCTATATCCCTTATTATATTTTCCTTTACCCTTCTTGTTATTGTAGAAAGAGCGATATCCACCAGAGGAACCATAATTATGTTCTGAAAAACCAAGATTAGAACCCCCAGATTGATGTTGAGATGCAGAGAATTGAGAACCATCAGAATTAGTAACCACCATGGCAAACATAAATTGAGAATTCACATTACTGTCAACAATCAATTCTTCAGCAAGAAGTTGCACCTTGAATTCTTGGAGAGAAATAACACTCTCTCGACCCCTTATAACACTACAAAAGGTATTGAACTCAAGAGGTAGACCATTGAGTGCTAATATAACAATATCCTCATCTGAAAAAGTAACTCTAGCAGTAGAAAGGTAATCTCAAGCTTCCTTAATCCGTTGGAGATATCGAGACACAGAATCAGCCCCTTTCTTAATGGTTTGAAGATTCGACTTGAGCTAAAAAATACTAGTCCGAGAGACAGCAGAAAGTTGTTCCTTTAACTAGGTCCAAAGATTCCAAGCACTCGTGCTTTCAATAGCACATGAAATTGCAACAGGTGACAAAGTTGCAGTAATCAACTGCTTAAGAGCACGATCGTGCATCTTCCAAACAATATAATCTTCATTCTCAGATGGAGTAGAAGAGGTCTGAGCACCAACACCATAAGCATTAGACGTAGCAGAACAAGTAATATAGCGAGATGGACAAGGAGTAGAGCCATCAACAAATCCCATAATACCGTGCCCCTCAAGCAACAATTGCATTTGAAATTGCCAATTCAAGTAATTAGAATCATCAAGCTTAACATTCACAGACGTAGAAATTGTAGAGAGAAGACCAGTAATAGGCGATTGGAGAAGTTGTAATTGAGATGCAGTAACCATATTTGCATAATTGAGATGAAAAAACAAACAGAGGAAATATCACAAACACCTGGTGTGCACAATCTTGTATTCGCAGAAAGAAGGAGATCAAGAAATAAAAAAACCCTAGAAATCATAGAGCAAGAAAATACCAAAATTCAACCAAGACGTTGTTATGTACCGTCGTCGAGAAACAGAAAGAATCAGAGATCGAGAAGTCAAGTGGAAGCAACCAAAGGATCGGAGAAAACAGCGTAAGCAACAATGGCGATTGATACCATGTTAATGTAGAGAGGGATCAAGAGAAGGGAGAGATCGAGAGAGAAGATCAAAACTTCAAGAACTAGAGACAAAAAGATTTTTTAGAGAGAAACTGCAGAATTTTCTTTCTATTTTTTCTTAATCACAAAGCTATTACAATGATGTATTTATATATAGAACACACTCTCTAACAAACTAACTAACTAAGGTTTACAATCTTATGACAAATGGCACAATCCTAGCCACTGTCTATATCCTTACAATCATTATGGTATCGACAGATCATTGCTATGTTATTGTTCAACTATTGACATGTCATTGTTTCTCGTTATTCATGTGTCATTTCGACCCACTTGTACCATGCCAAATTTTTTTCATTTTTAACCATCCGATTTTATTGAACGGCTCACTAGGGGTGGGTTTAGTATAGTTAACATACCAAATTTTTGGTATGACAAATACCATTATTATGCCAAAATTTTGGTATATCGAATTTCGGTATGCCATATAATTTGGTTGGTATGGTATGGTAATGGTATTGCCGCTTTGTTATTGACAATTTTTTTTGGGTCAAAATCTCTTTTTTTTAATGTCCAATTCAAGTCCCAAAGCGTATTTTTTGTCAATTTTTATGTTTTAGCTCGAGAATGACTTATATGGAACAGGTGCCACGTGGCGTCCCTTGTCCAATGATGCATTGCCATGTGTAAGTTTTTCTCCACATGGTAATGTATTATTGGATCGAGACGCCACGTGGCAATGAACACGCTCCATATAAGTTGCTCTCCTTTAACTCATATTTTGTAGCCCTAAAAGTGTCATGGTATCAATATTCATCATTCATCTTTATGATATTTATTTTTCTATATAAATTTTCATTAATAGTAATTACAATAGGATAGGATCAAGGGACAAACATTTTGACAAACATTTTTACACTCCTTTGTAGCCTTTAGATCTTATAACATCCAAAGGTCTTGATTAAGAGTGATGTGGAGCTTTTTAAACATTAAATGACTTGGATGATGATGATTTTCTAGGCTAGCCACACAATGAACTAGTTATATTTAGGTGTCGAAATCGCTATTCATAAGAGATGAACTTGAGACATTCTATTTACAATTAGAAGAAAATATCACTAGACCATAATGTTAATAACTCATACTATTCTAAAATAAAGAGTAATTTCCACATTCTGCTGTTTTACCTCTTCACTCCCCTTTTAATTTTGTCTTTTGATTCTATTTATGTGTTACATCTAATATGTACAAAAAGAAAGAGGAAAATGCAAGTCACCCCCTTTTGAAATAAACAATATAGAGCATACAATTAATTTTAGAATGGTTTAAGATTCATTTGAGACCCACCGTAAATTAATTTGGATCATTCAATGGCCATACCATTGAATGATACGTACCACTCACGATTTTTCTGAAAATAAATAGTAAAGTTGTACTAAAAAAAGGGGGCTTATAGAGCACGGTACATTTCCTAGCAGTGATAGTGGGTTAAGTCCACATGCAATCTATTGATAATTGCGGTCCACTGCATTAAAACATATGCCCACGTAAATTATCTTTTGGGCTATTTAGTTGTTTGAAATTTCACCAAATGCCAGTATCCCAAAAAACAGCTCATATTCTCAATTTGGAAATATTTTCAAAATATAATCTCTCCCCCTCTCTCTCGTAATTGGAAGGTTGGGATTTTGTTTGGTTGATATGAGTTCTCTAAATCTGTGGTTTGCAAATTTTATTTATTTATTTTGTCATATAGAGTAAATATGTTGTAGGTTAGTAACTTAGTGATGTTAGTAAACCAATGTTGTAGGTTCATTAGACAAACTGATGTTGTAGGTTCATTAGATTTGTTAACCACAAAAAAAGGTTCATTAGATAAACTCATGCTGTAGGTTCATCATATTTGTTAACCACCACAAAACAAGGCTCATTAGATTAGTCCTTGTAATAAAAGGTTCATTAGCTAGTCCTTGTAATAAAAGGTTCATTAGATTAGTAGTTTTGGTAATCAACCTTTGATAGAGATTAGTCCTCCCTGGGTTGCAGGTTTATAGACGTGACAATAGGTAATTGGATGATGTTTTTTTTTAATAGGTAATTGGATGATGTTCAAGTTATAGGCATAATAGCTAAAAAATAGACTGACTCATCATATAAAAAAAAGGAAAAAAGCTGAGTTGGAAAAAAAGTCTACGAACCTAAATTGTTAAATTGAATTTATGGATATTCCTTATACAATTGGCCATGATTTTGGAGTGAAATCTAATTATCTCTGTACAGGAACACTGCCATTGCCATAGGTGATTAGTTACAAAGTTGTGCCAGCAAAGATTTTGTTTTCTCAAACCAAGCAGCTAAAAAATCGTAAAAACACAAAGAACACGGAAACTAAGGTCAAAAGAAAACAGTTTTAGAAATTGTTACAAGTTACAAACATATCAGAGAGTCAGAGAGACTAATTAACATCAAAGCATTTGCTTTGCAAAGCAAAAAGGACCAAGAGATCGTAACAGAAGACTCTCGACGCCGAAAATCCAAGTTTTCCATGGAAGCTGGCTTATAACTAACATGAATGTATGAATATATCACCCCCCTTTATTTATATCACCGTGTTCTCGCAGTTTCAAAGCACAGGTTTCTTGGTTCCCATCCTCCTTCTGAGCAAGGAACTAGTTTCTTGTCAAAAATAAACTACGAGGATGGCGGTATCAAAACGAGTGCTCTTAATTGCTCTTGTTTCCTTCCTAGTCTCAGCAGCTTCGGTAGCAGCCCATGCTAAAGGCCGTGGACATCATCATCGTCGTCATCAGAATCAATCATTCCAGGTTGGCCCCGTGACATATGATGGCAGGTCACTAATTATCAATGGGAAACGAGAACTTCTGTTTTCGGGTTCAATCCATTACACGCGAAGCATGCCAGAAATGTGGCCTGATATTCTTGAGAAGGCTAAACGTGGAGGCTTGAATGTGATTCAAACTTACGTGTTTTGGAACATTCATGAGCCTGTGCAAGGCCAGTACAATTTTGAGGGAAACTATGATGTGGTGAGGTTCATCAAGCTGGTTCAGGAGCATGGCATGTATGTGACCATTAGGCTTGGGCCGTTCATCCAAGCCGAATGGAACCACGGAGGACTTCCTTATTGGCTAAGGGAGGTCCCTGGAATCATATTCCGGTCTGATAACAAAGCATACAAGTACCACATGAAGAATTATGTGGATATGATCGTGAACAAGTTGAGAGAGGCAAAGCTGTTCGCTCCACAGGGAGGCCCGATCATCTTGGCACAGATTGAAAATGAGTACAATATGGTCCAGCTTGCGTATAGAGAGTTGGGAAACAGCTATGTGAGGTGGGCAGCAGAGATTGCGGTGAACCAGAACATCGGAGTGCCTTGGATCATGTGCAAGCAGAAGGACGCTCCTGATCCGGTGATTAATACTTGCAACGGAAGGCACTGCGGAGATACTTTCACAGGCCCTAATAAACCCAACAAGCCATCTCTATGGACTGAGAATTGGACTGCTCAATACAGAGTATTTGGTGACCCTCCTTCGCAAAGATCGGCAGAGGATATTGCATTTTCCGTTGCACGCTATTTCTCAAAGAACGGAGCTCTAACCAACTACTATATGTACCATGGTGGCACAAACTTTGGAAGAACAAGTTCTATTTTCACGACCACCCGTTACTATGACGAAGCTCCTCTCGATGAATATGGTTTGCCAAGAGATCCCAAGTGGAGTCACCTCAAGGACTTGCACAAGGCTTTGAAGCTTTCCAGGAAGGCTTTGCTCTGGGGAGTTCCAGGAGTCCAAAAGATTAGCGCAGACACCGAGGTTCATTTCTATGAGATGCCGGCGACAAACACCTGTGCTGCTTTCGTGACAAACAACAATTTCAAAACTGAAGCAACTGTTAATTGGAGGGGTGTGGATTATTACCTGCCACCACGTTCCATTAGCATCCTCCCGGATTGCAAGACCGTGGTCTTCAACACTCAGAGAATCGTTGCGCAACATAATTCAAGAAACTTTGTTCGATCAAATGTTGCTAACAATCTCAAATGGAGGAAATCTCCGGAACCCATTCCTACCACTCTTCAAGCGCCAGTCAATAACCCGACTCCACTGGAGCTGTACAGCTTGTTAAAAGATACCACAGACTATGCGTGGTACACCACTATCCTTACGCTGAGTCCACAAGACTTGCCCATGAAGGCAAGCATTCAACCAGTTCTTCGAATTACAAGTCTTGGTCATGCATTGCACGCATTCGTCAATGGTGAATATGTTGGTTTTGCACACGGGAGCCACGAGGAGAAGAGCTTTGTCTTGGAGAAACCAGCTCCCTTCAAGGCAGGGGTCAACCAGATTTCTTTGCTTGCCATGACAGTGGGACTCCCCGATAGCGGAGCCTACATGGAGCACAGGTATGCAGGGCCTAATCTCGTAACAGTCCTAGGATTGAACACCGGAACACTGGACCTCACACGAAACGGATGGGGGCATCAGGTTGGTCTGAATGGAGAAAAGCTTCAACTGTTCGCCGAGGAGGGATTAAAACAGGTACAATGGCATAAAACAAAGGGAGCAGCACAGGCTCTGACATGGTACAAGACTTATTTTGATGCTCCAGAAGGCAATGAACCTGTCGCTATTCGAATGGCTGGAATGGGAAAGGGAATGATTTGGGTGAATGGTAAGAGCATCGGGCGCCACTGGACTTCCTTCCTCTCTCCTCTCGGAGAACCAACTCAATCCGAGTACCATATCCCAAGGTCCTTCATTAAGCCTACACAAAATCTTCTTGTTGTATTTGAGGAGGAACCGGCCAACCCCGAACACATTGAGATCCTAACCGTCAACAGAGATACCATCTGTAGCTTCATTACCGAGTACCATCCTCCAAATGTGAAATCATGGGCAAGGCAGGACAGCATTGTCCGACCTGTTTTGGATGTTGTCCAATCATCTGCTGAGATAAAGTGTCCAAACCACAAGAAGATTGTGGCTGTTGAGTTTGCAAGCTTCGGCGACCCAGCTGGCGTCTGTGGCAGCTTCGTCTTGGGTAAATGCAACTCCCCCGTAACCAAGGATGTTGTTGGACAACATTGCTTGGGAAAAACTAGCTGCTCAATCCCGATTGACCGCAACCTTTTCTCGAAGAACGTTGTTGATGGCTGCCCAGACATCAATAAGACGCTTGCAATCCAAGTCAAGTGTGCAGTATAAGAAAAAGCAGTTCAAGAATCCTCCTGTTGAGAGATACAACACTTAGGGAATCCTTGAAGTACCAAATTCCTTTTTTTTTCTCTGAACATTTTACACCAATGTGGAATGTTCCATAAAATTGCCCTGAATACGTCTCCTCTCCTGTGTTAACTTGTTAATGTGGTCCATGTGAGAATTTTTAGGGTACTTTTTCTTCTCTCTTCTTTCTCTCCCTCTCCTTCAAAGGTTAAAATTCTAAGAGAAAAAAGCTGAAGCTGACAACAAATCAGACTCTCTCTACCAAACCCACATGTAAAAAAAGATGGTTAAAGCGCCCAACACAATCTTAAGAACAGAACGATATCTTAAGAAAAGCAAAGGGCTAAAGCAACTAAACAGTTATGCTTTGTAAAGAAAAGCAAAAAAGCAAAAAAGCAAAAAAGCAAAGGCTGAAATGAAAGCAGTATCTTAGCTGCTTTTGAATTTTAGTATTAATTCAACTTTTTCCCGCCCCAAAGGTTTTCCCACCACAGTTTTATCAAACACCTCCATCATAACTTCTTCTTTTTTAATATATACGATATTATCTGTATTATAAGGTGAGTTAAGCCTCACAACGGGCTAGTCATAATAATTTGATTCAAATTCGTATTTGGCGAGAATCAAACTTAAGACCTCTCACTTACAAGTGAATGAGGAATACCACTAGACCGTAGTACTAAGGCCCCGTTTGGTATTGCTTTTTTTCACTAAAAACTGTTTCACTTTAAAGTTAAGCAGATAAAAGTGTTTGGTAACAATGAAATATACTGCTTATTTTAAAAGTTATAGCATTAAAACATCAACTTTTAAAAGTAGCATAGAGATTGCTTTTAAAAACTGCTTTTATAAGCAGTTTTTTTTTTTAAGCACAGCAATTCTAAACTGGCCTTAAGTAGTCCATCAAAAACATTTAAAAAAAACAAAAGTTGCCCCAAATAATTAATCAGCCCCAAAATGGTACTCTCTCTCACAAATCTCCCAAATCACTAATTTCTCTCTCTCACAACGACTTCCTCAGATTTCCTAGTGACTATAATGAGATTAGGGTGTCATATTAGCTATGTAATGGAATATGTTAGTGTCTTAGTAGTCGGTTAGCCTTTAAGCAATCGTCTCAGTGTATAAATAGCAACTAGTCACTGTAATTGTTACCAATTAATGAAAAGATCACTCTCTCTCTAAGCTCTGTTTCTCTCTCTCTAAGTTTTCTGCTTTCTTCTTCATTTTCTCTGTCTAGAAATCCATAGCTACAGTTGTGTGAAGACAACGCGACATCACACCGAGCTTACTCTCTCTCTCTGGGAGCTACTTTCAAAATTGAAGGCTAAGGTAAGCTTTGGTGATAACTTGGGAGGATTTTGAATTTTCACTTTTAGTTTTAAGCATCTCTCACTATCCTTACAGTTGGAATTTCTGGGTTTTGGCTTTTGATTTTGTTTATTGGAGTTAGGGGTTTAGTTAGTGAGGATTAGAATTTCTGGATTGAGAATTTATGGTTGAAGAATTTCTGGGTTATGATTTATCGGTTAGGAATTTTTTGGGTAAATTTAATTTATTTATTTTCTGTGGTTGATCCTTTGCTTCAACATTTCTTTGGTCTGGATGCAGAGTCTGTGTATCTATCATCAGGGTCTGTGGTTGATCCTTATTTGTACTATTATTATCTTGTACTCGCCAGCGTCAGTAGAGGCATTTAACCCAGAAACCTAATGTTTGGACGAATCCCTAAGTTAATTAGGTATATGTTGCGTTAACAATAAATTAGATATTGAATTCGTCATTTATATGAGTCGACTATGAGATCTCAAGTCCAACCTAAACCCTATTCTTTTGGGGAAGTTTAATAGAACCCAATATTTGCTTCTTTACACCCACATGATATTTTTTTTTTTTTCACAAATTAGATGGTGGCTTTGCTCTAGTCTCAAATGAAGAAAAAGTTCTTAAATATTGTTAGGGTTTTAGTTAATAATGAGAATGAGTCAAAGTGTTTGAGAATTTTTACAAAGAATGTAAGAAAGCGTTGCAGAGATTGTATTCAAAATGTTGGGTCTATTGAAAAAAATTTGTTTTTGGTAAACTTGTTTGTTAACTATTTGTAGTTTTTAATTTTCATAAAAAAAAAATGAAAGGGGCTACTTGATTTCGGTCTATTTACTTCATGTAATGTTGGGTGAAGTCCACTGTTCACATGCAACTTATTCTCAATTGGAATCCACTTATATTAAAAATATTTGTCATGTAGACTATACTATCAATTAGAATTGAAAGTTGTACAAAATTATAACATATTGCTATTATTTTCAACATTGTATCTGCCATTATCTTGAATGGCTCCATAATTGTCAAAATTTTAGTTACATACATAACGAGTATATATGACGGAACATAAAATGTTGATGCAGAACCAGAGCTGATAACAATGAGTGAATGTATCGCTCGCCATGAGATGATTAGATCTAGTGAACTTCACATTATGCTAAAAAATGGTCTTATTGAGCACTTGTGGAATCAACAAGGAAAACGCGGAAAATGCCAATGATTTTTTTTATATTTCATGGTATAAATGTTTTGGTAATGTTTTTCATTTCATTTTTTTTTGCAATTTTATTTTCATACAAAGGTATTTTGATACAAACGCCTGAGTTTTAAATTTTCTAGACTAAACATATGTGTTTTTTAGGTTTTTGATTGAACATTTCCTATACTAATCAACATCCAATAGCCTTTTTTGTTAATTCAAAATTATATGATTTATCCTTGTAATTTAGCATTATCTACAATAATTAGGATTCATTTCCAATTCAATTAAAAGTTGTTCAAGACTTATCTACCAACAAAAAATATTATCTAGAGCATTATCTATGAATCAAACATATTTTTAAACCATACCAAAATGATGAAATATTCATTTTTATATAGTTTCATAATTGGGTACATTTTAATTTAGAGTTGGTACGTTTTTTTATTTGACGTTGGTACATTTTCATTTGCTACGGGTATGTTTCCATTTGGTGTGGGTACATTTCGATTTGAAAAAAAAAAAAATTAGACTTAAATATAGTTGAAATTATTTAAAATATATATTTGATATTGACATGTAAATTAAATTCAATTAAACTAGAGTGGTTCAAGTCAGAGCATTTTAATCAAAAGTTTTAAAAACTTAATCAATAATTAAAAAAACACAAATGTTTAATCTACAAACGCCTAGCATCTAATTCTAATTTCTTCTTCTGTTAGCGTAGATGGAAGATCAACGAAGATGGGAGGACTTAAAGATGGAGTGCTTGGTGAAAGTATTTGAAAAAGTTGGAGTGGAGTCGCTGCTGTTGGATGTCCCTTTTGTGTGCAAGTCGTGGCACAAAGCAACTCTAAATACTTCATGCTGGAAAAATCTCTTTTTTCCTGAATATGAACCCGAACCTTATGTGTTCGATCGCTATCCCTTTTACGATAGATTTCTTTCTGAATATGGGGTCGATTACAACCGCTTCGCTGTCACTGATTTTATAAAGCTTGTCGTCAATCGTAGCCGCGGAAGTGCTGTTTCTGTCAAGCTACCTGGTTGCTGCACAGTTGAAGCGTTTGAGCATGTTGCTAATGTGTAAGTCGTTTCTACTTGGTCTTTTTTTTTGTCTTTTGGTATACAGGACTGTTGTTAATTTGAATCGCAACATGCATTGTGTCTAATTACAAAAATGGCACTCTCAAAAAAAATAGTTTAGTTCTGCATGTAATTGTAGGGCTCACCTTTATTAGAAAATGTCACTTTTGTATCTCTAATGACATGAATAATTTTTAATTTTATCACAAAATGTTTTTTATGAAATGCCAAATTCAATCGTAACTTTTGAAGAATCTTTTTTTTTTTCTTTTACATTTAAAACTGTATTCTCCATAAATAAATGTGATTTAGGTCAATAAATAATTTTTTTATTTTGTCACAAATTAATGAACACTTTATATTGTAACATATATATGTTAATACAAAAAAATTCTATTCATTAAGTTGCCAAAACTACTTACCAGATTTTTTTCTTCGTTGATCTCTTCCTAAAACATAAAATGTTAATCGAACTAATCTCAACACTGAAAATATTTTTAGATCACAAACGATATAGCCAAGAAAAAAAAGACAAATTCAGATTAAATATCAATTTTAATAAAGGTTTCAAGAAAAAATATCAACTGTAAGGAAAACTACGAATCCTTTCTCATTCTATTTGGATTAAGCCATAAATTGTGGGCAAACACGCTTGTAAGCAAAGAAACATTTATATTTTTATCACCATTGCACGTGGGCCACATGCCACCAGTGCTTCTGCCATAAATTGTCGTCGGCCACCATTATAATTTTCAGGTCGTTGGTAAGTTTAAGTCATTGTTGAACAGTACTTTTAAAAAAAAACAATATGTGCAACTGTTTCATCTTTAATTGGGATTTATTGTTTTTTTACATGTATACACAATAAAATTAGGAACTTATGAAAAAATTCATTACTTAACAAAAAAAATTATGAAAATAAAATAAAATGCAAACATAAAAAAAAACATGAAATTTCTCGCACTCCCTCCCCAACCCGTCTTCCCCTTCACAGAATCCAGTCACCATCCCAATCTAACACCACAACCCACCATAGCCACCGCATGTATGGGACTTTACTCGAATTCAACCCCCCACCCCCTTCTCCCCTTACATTGCCACACACCCACCCTTTGCCACAAACACCATCCTCCATTTGACAACCCAGCCTCACCCATTACTCCCCCGCCCCCCACCCACCAGATCTTTCCCCTACCGGCTCCCGCTCAACGATCTGCCCCAATTCAGACACCACACAAGAGCATCTGAGTGTGGTTGCGATTGGCGAGCAAGATTACGGTAGAGCCAAGAAATCAAGCAATTCGACAACTCCAAGATCGGAGTCAAAGGCCTCGTTGACTCAGGCCTCACCTCCATCCCCGCTTCAGTTTTTGTGTATTGTTTGTTGAAGATAGGATGGGATTGGTGGGACAATAAATTAGGGTTGGGATATTTTTTTACCTTTTTTTTTCTTGTATTTTTAACTAGTTTCATTTAATTATATAATTTTGGGTCCCATGTTCCTGCCACCTAAGCATGTTAACGGGAAATCAACCGGAGTTAATACGGAACGATCATTACTCCACATTTTATCAAATTCAAAGATCAAAACTAATGAAATTTTATATATTTCTTTGGCATGGATTGCTTATTATTACTTTTCTGCAGGTGTCCTGGCCTTGTGATTCTGGGTCTGCCCAGATTTCTGCTGTTGGATAACATAAATGTAGAATTAATTGGAAAGTTCAAATACTTGGTGACACTGTCGTTGGGCTTCTGCAACAAATTGGAGAATATACTTGCAGTGGTTAGCGTGCACTGCAAGTTTCTTCTTCATTTAATCTTGTCAAATGCAGACGTTGGAAAAGACGAGGCGAGGGCGATTGTCAACTTGGTGCCGAATATTAAGCGGCTGAGCTTGCGGGAGGCATATATTGATCGGGAAAATCTCGTCATTTTACTGCAGGGCTGCAAAGATCTTAAGTATTTGGATGCCAGAGATTGTCTTGGGTTTAACGAGGACGACGAGGAGATATCTGGGCTAGCTTCCAACATTAAGATGTTTATGTGCGAGGGATCGCAAGAGCGCTTGCCTTTTTCTATGGAAGATTTGGATTTGGCAATGGAAAACATCGATGTCCCTGAGTTGGCTACAATGGTTGCTGAGGTTGATGGTGGTGATGAAGAAGAGGTTGATGAGTGAGGGGCGCGTTATGAAATTTAATAAATGTTTTGGTTAAAAGATCTTTTAAGTATGTTTCCTTTTGGATATTCTATAGGATTGTGGAAAATGATATTGGATTCATGCAATATAGAGATATTCTATATAATTAAGGAGGATATTTTTAAATGCAACACCTACCATCTGATGATGTTCTAATACCGCACAATAAATTATATAATTTGTTTTAAAGTGCATGTTTAGCATAATTTGTTATATTATTATTGGCCAAAATCCCTATTTCGATTAGGGGACTGTAACTTCTACTAAATACGCTGTTAAATACCCATTCACCAAATTGCTTCATGTGACTTATATTTTCAGTTTATTACATTTAGACACATAATAAAACTAAGAGCATTCCAATCCTACTGAGCAAAAATTTAGCTAAATAGATCAAAAATCAGTCTTAAGAGCTCTTTAGAAAAATTCTACTTCATTAGGAGTCTCTTTCTAGAAAGATCTTTCCCTTCAAATTTAGGAGTACTTAAATGATTTTCTATCTTAGAAGGTGCATAGAGAGCATGATTGGAGTTCATTTTTCAGTGACGGACAAATCCTCTATTGACGAATACATACGAGTCCCATGTAATAAAAACAAATAAATTACATTTTGCACCCTCAAGTTTGGGTGCAATTATAAACTCATACATTATTTTTAAAATATTACAATGTCGTACACAAACGACAATTTAATTACAATATCATGCATATGTTAAAAAATCTATTAACTTGACCGTTAAGTGATGACGTGGCAAATGCAGGGGCCATATTTCTGCTAAGGTGGTGGCCAACTTTGTCCACATGGATAAAAGAAAATTAAAAAAGCTTTATTAATAATGCCAAACAATTTGAAAATCCATTTTAAAAATATACCCTTCCATTAAGGGCTTATTTGGAAGTGCTTTTAAAGAAAATGATTTTGGGTTCCAAAAGCACTTGAAGTGATTCCTGTAAGAAGCACATAACTGGTGATTCTTGCAGGAAGTACTTCAAGTGTTTTTCTAGAATTCACTTGCATTTTTATTAAGGATTGGTTCCAAAAATATTTTCACCAAAAGCGCTTTCAATTATTTTAAAAACACTTCCAAACGAGCCCTAACTAATTAAAAAAATTAATAAAAAGGGGCTCATCCCCTTCTTCTCCCTCCTCCATTAACAACTGCAAAGATTTCAAACCCATAAGCTCTTTCGCGATGTTGTGCAACCAAAATAAAAATGGGAATACCCATGAAAGAATAACAAATTACACAAATAAACTATAGGAAATTGCGTAATTAAAGATGGAGGAAGAGCCATCGGAGAGCTATTTTTTAAATCCCCTTTCTACGACGAAGAAGACGATATGCAAATTTGGCATCCACGTGGTGCAAAGTTGGCCACCACCTTAGTAGAAATATGGGGCTTGCATTTGCCACGTCATCACTTAACAATCAAGTTAACGGATTTTTTAACGGATGTATGATATTGCAACTAAAGTGTAAGTTTGTGTATGACATTGCAATATTTTGAAAATGATGTATGAGTTTGCAATTACACCCAAACTTGAGTGTTCAGAATATAATTTACCCTAAAAAAATTTGAAAAAACGGACACACCTTCACTGCTCAGGTATTCGATTGTTAGTCTGATTGTGATTTCCATAAAAAGATTAGGAAAACAAAATTGAAAGTAGTAAGTTACCCAACTCGCAAGGAACTTAACGGCTAGAATTTCCAATTCAACTCCAATTCCCAGCCGGATTCGGAAATAGCCACTCAAACCTATATCTACCCACCAAACCATCACAATCCTTCTCTCTAAACAATTTTCATCACAACCCTAAATTGCTCAGATCGATCCCGTGCCTCTCTCTCTCGACAGAATGAAGAAAATCGGGTCGAAACGCAAGCTAGAGGAAGAGAGGTTTTCACAGAGAGGAAAGCGCAGAATCATGGCCCCAAAGGGATTCGAGAGTCCTGAGGAGATGGAGAAGGAGTTAGAAGAAAAGAGAGAAAAGATGCAATTGGAAAAGAGAGAGATTTATGAAAAGTCCCTTTTTCTGTGCGCAAAAGTTGAAGAAATATTTAGTGCTGATTTAGACAAGTACGTCGAATTCCTGGAGCAACTGCACCAGTACAGCCAGAAAGTAGTAGACCTGACTGAGTTTCTAAACATTGTCGATGACTTGGTTCGAGCCTACGAACCTCTCATGAACGAGCTTGAGAGTCTCTTGGAGCGCTGCGAGGAGGCGGAGAAGGATTGGCGGAGCAGCTCCAAGCCGAGAAAACGCTGAATGTTCGAGGATTATTTTGAAAAAACATTTTTTAGTTACTTCCACGTAATGTTCATAAACTCTTCTGAATCCTTTGTTTTAATGCTTAGTAAAACAAATTGTTTTAATTATTTACAATAATTTAATTAATATGTTTTTGGTTTGATTATTAGCAAGATTTTACAGTGACTGGAAGTTGTTTTTGGTGGTATGTAAATGTTACTACGGTGTTAGAAAAACTCCTCATTTCCGTTATCAATCTCATTCCAAATCGAACTTTCCGTCCTAACCCTAACGAATCTCACTTGAATGGGTAAAAGAATCCTTTCAAGCCTCATTTATAGGTCAAATATGTTTCAATGGCTTCAAGGATTCATTTTACTGTGATCAATACTTGGCTCCTTACCTGTAAGAAGTCATTCGTATTTGCACGACGATGTGTCATCATTTCACCGTTCATACCGAATCGTTTATTCTTTTATCATCTCTAGATTTTATTCAATTAGGAGACCGTTTAGTTATTCACGTGAATCAAACAAGTTGATAGTCAATCATAATATTGGACGAAATTTGAATGGCAAAATTCAACTTAGATTGACATTCGTGCCACGCTTAATCACAAGGGTATTATTAAGTCTTTCATCGCACGAGTAACATTGATATGTGAACAATTGGTGCAATTTGGCCTGAATATTCATGGGGTTCACATAAATTTTGGAAAAGAAGCGAAGTAATTTTTCAATTTATTTGGTGTTCAATCATTTTCTTTCTTGTATCAAATACATTTAACTTTTGAGAAGATGGCTAAATGTTGAACAGAACTATTTGTATTACGTGTCATGTGACAACATTTCACATACATTTAACTTTTGAGAGATGATTTTCACCTCCGTCTTTATCCCCTCACACTCCCCCGTTCTTGTTTTCAGCCACAGGATTGAACAAATCAACGGTGAATCAAGGAAAAGAAACAAGCAACGGAATGCAAGAAGAGAAAGAGCGCTTGAAAATCATTTCCCTTAACTTTATACACACGTATTGACATAACATAAACAAGACGTTGGCATGGTCAAAAAAATTTGCAGAACAACATTTTCATTTTAGAATACTATCCATACAAACTGTTTGGTGGAGATTGTAAGTGATGTGCTACAAACTGAGAGTAATATGGTTTTATGAGTCCAATCCCCGCTTAATGACAATGCTGAATATTTGTCGTGGCTCAACAAATACTACCAAGAATCAAAGGCGAAAAAAATTTAAAGGAAAGGTTAAAACAGAAATGTGAAGCTTCTACAAACTACCACTGATTCGAGTATCATATTGCAACCTTTGCAAGGCAGTAGACATGTAAGACCCTTTCAAGCTGGAAGCTCGAGCTTTACGTTGTTCTTCCAGCTGTAGAACAATAAAAGGAAGTCAGCATTTCGCACAACTATCATATGCTAGTGATATGAAAAAATGACAAAGCATTTACCTCTGGAAGTAATAGTAGAAGAAATCAGCATAGAGCAAAGTCTGGATAATCCCTGCGATCCAAGCTGCAGGAGCAGAAAAACGGCATGATTGAGATGTGCGCATACAGCACAGACCAAAAAAGATAAAACAAGACGTAATATTTAGTTGAAATGAAACATATGACAGATAGCACAGTGACGCATGTGTTGAGGCACCTAATGCACCAATGCAGAGCATTCACATGCAGACATGCCCAGAGAGAGAGAGAGAGAGAGAGAGAGAGTCATACTTATCCAGTGGACATAGTGTTCCTCAGTAAAGTATCGGTAAATCCAGTTCAATATGTATAATGCTCGATATGCTCTGCAATAAGACATTCAAATTAAGGTCACATACAGCATAAATATGATGCTGGAAAACATGATAAGCATGAGAACACAACAAAGCGTTGTGATAAAAGAAAAACGTATAATGTATCAAATACAATCTAATCATATAGGGGAACCACAGTTTATTTTTCCGAAGTACCAAACGCAAGTTAAAAGTAGTTTATTACCCAAGGAGGAAAACATATTGTCCTGTTAAGTTGTCAATATTTCTTGTCCTTTGCAACAGCACCAGCTGAGGAAGTATGGCAACCGCTTCCAAATATATGGAAAATGTCCACATCACCTGCTCAATCAATTTAGTAAAATTACACAAGATTGTGAGCAATGTGAAAAGCACGGTACCTGCTCTGTCATAATCTCAATTGATAGTTTTACTGTAAACCTGAATGTCGTCAAATAGTTGTACTAGGACATGAACAACATCGAAGCCACAACACATAGAAGATAAAAGGATATCAGCAAATTATCCGATAAGAATAAAATGGAATTGAATAGATACCTCTTTAAAAGTGAACTTCTCATTTATAACCAGGGCCAAAATAAGGCAAGGGAGCAGGAGAAATAAATGGCGAAATGTGTCTTGGTCCTTATCATATGATCTCCGAACAATCCTGTGGCGCCGTATATACCAAACGATTGAGAAAGAGCTACCCAAAAATATCAACTTCATCACGGTATTATAAAATGAGACGAAGTTAATAAAAATATCCAGATAGCGGGCTGCAAAGACAAGAGCATAGAGTTCTTGAGTCTTCAAGGAAACACCTGCGCGAAACAAGGGAAGTAGAACTTTCTTAGTCGGAAAGAGACAATACAAGTTTCAAACAGGCCTTACATAATAGATTAGTAGTGAAAATGAATAGGACATAACACATTAATCGCTTGTGCTTTCCCTTATCTACTCGACAATCAATTTAAATATTTTACATAATGATGTACTGGACACAGTCAAGTGTTTCATGGCTAACCTCTTCTAAAAGAATCATTTTCTAACCTGGTGGACTTCTGCGATCACATGATAATTCAAATACACTACTTTAATTCATCATGTCCCTCCATATATAGCCAAGGACCCCTTATATAGGTACACCTTGGTCCTTTCTCCCTAATGAATCAGCCAAAGATAAAAATAAAAAAAAAAGCAGAAACACATACGCCATCATCCCAATCCTCTTGTTCAACACCTTGTATGACTAAACTTATATTTAATAAAATCTATCATGTACCAACTCATACAGAACCCTAGTTGTGACGAAGCTCTTTATAATCTTACAATTTGTTTTTTCCTTACAGACTAAATAATATGGTCCACAGGACCACAAACATCAACCACATGACCCCATCTTTGATATGCCTAGTCACTTGCATAGTTTTTAACTCTCTTTTTTTTTTTTTGCATGCAAAAGTTTACTTCCACTCACCAAGGGGAAGCTGCCCATGTATGAAAAAAAAATACAAGAGTATAAGAATCTATGAATCATCTCTAGCTGCATTGTTTGATAGCTTGGTAACTCTGGGGGAAATATTTTTCCCTATCTCAGGTCTATTTGGTGCTTTACCTTCAGGATGACATGGTAGATTTGTGAAAAGAAGAAACCAACGGGTTTAGAGGATCAGTACCGTGGGAACTTTTTGACTTGTATGAATAAAGGGAAATAGATGTGTGTATTTGAAGAGGTAAGACATTATTTTGAAAGCGCCCTTAAACTTCTGTATACAGCTTTTTTACTTGGGTACACTCCCATGATTCTTTCAGCAAACTCTTTCACTTACCCAAAAGAAGAACGGTCCTGAATCTGTTCATTACATGGGATGACTGTCTTAATAGAACAAACTATGAGCTACTAGTTATGACTCTATAAATCACCCCATTATCCATCTTGGGATCATACTATCATTCACACATAGAAGACCATCAACCTTAGCATTACTACCCCTTCCGTCCTCCGAAACATATAGCAATCTGTCCAACTAGCATCAATAGAGTTAAAAGGGAAATCAACAAACACATCTTCATCAATTTCAGAGACGACATTTAACTACTAAGTAAGCGCCACAATCCAGCTATCTCAAATAACCATTGCACCCGAAGGACATACGCAACAAGTAATGAAATTCTTACACATAACAAAACTTAAATATAACAATATATGTAAATGTCATAACTCAATCATTTCTACACTCCTATCTTCACCATCCAATTCCAAATCTGTATTCAATTCCGGATAAATTATACCCAATTGTGCAGAACATTAAACCCTAAATCTCATAATGTTTAGCTTAAACGAAGTAAACTCATCCTCTAGCAATACAGGGAACTCAGCCATACAACCCGAAACAGCGAAAATAAACAGAAAATGCTTCAAATTTTTCCTTCTAATCAGCCATTTTCTCAGCAACCAAACAAACCCCACAAAATAAAATCACAAAAAACGACCAATTGGGAGCTAAATTCACAGAAATTGAAAAGAGGAAGAGAAAGCTAACCGGCACAGGATTTGATAGTGTGGATCTTGAGGAGCAAAACCAGAACGCTAGCCAAATGGGTCATATCCCCTGCTAATCTGAATATATTCATCTTTTCTCTACGATTTCCTCTTCGATGGAAGAATGTGTGTGTGGGGTTATGGGGGCGTTTGGATCAACTGGATTGGATAATATTTTCCCGGGAAATTTATCCCGGTGCGTTTCCAGATCTCCTTCCAATTGATCCACCTCGCACACGCTCAGGGTTTCTTCTTCGAGTATATTTTGTAATTTTTTTTGTTTTCCTAATTTGCGCTTTCCTGGATTTTAGGACAATCCGGACAGGGAGAAGAAAGTAACTGTCAAATTGAATTTTGGAGATAAAAAATAAAAATAAAAACAAACAAAACCTATTAAAAATTAAAATGCATGTGTCCAAAATGTAGAGACAATTTTTCACTGGGTCGCCTTAAAATTGAGTTTTTCTATTTAAATTTCATTGCATATCTAAGTTCACTTTATTTTTATCTACACTCTATTAAAAAAGTTAGAATTTAAATCTTATTTAAGTACACTTATTTATTCTCAAATTATTTTTAAACACCAACACACCACACTCCAACTAAAAAAAAAACATAATTGATCTCTAACCAAACGTCAAACCTACTATAAAAAAACATATTGTAAATATAAAGTCGAAAAAAGAAGTTGCGTGACACACCCCGACCCGGATGTACAGGTGGACACCCAAAAGTCGAGTGTGCTGGCGGACACCACGTGGGGTGACGGAAGCCATTTAGAAGAATTTAAGAATAATTTAAGCAAATTGAATTTAATAAGGTCAGACTGCACGAAAGTGTGCGGGCGGAAAGAAATAATAAAATAATAATTGTTTGAACAAGGTACAGAATACGGGATAATTACAAATGCAAAGGAATTTTCTACGTTGTCATACCACCGCGTCTCAACGTCGACGACTCCAAGCCACTAATCTTGGAGGGGCGCAAAACAGAAAGGTGAGTGGGCCATAAGTAATTGTTTTAAATAAAACATTTCCTTTCTGAAAATAGTAACCCCTCGCCGTCAAAACAAGTAATAGTTCAGTTAAAAACCTTTTTGAAAACATACTACAGTAGTAGGTAGAAATTAGTGTAAGTACAGAAATGTACTTGGTTTCCAAAACGGGTAGAAAGCCATAACTTAAGTATACAATACTTTACCAGAAATCTACATAAATAAATAATACAGGAAACCCGTAAAACCAATAGAATTCTCCGTGGCATCAGTGAAATCCAATAATAAAATCACAATATAAAACAATAGGAGATACGCTCGCTAGGTATGATAGACACACAAGTTCATACAGAGATATTATGTCATGAACAGGCTGGGTGTACTAATAATGTTACGCTCATGTACTACAATCACGTGAAGCTGGCGCTAAGCACATCACAACAAGTCTAGTCGCCAAGGCGACCTAAAACAGGCTGGCACCTACGATGGATCCAAAGTGAGTGTGTCGGTGCGTGTGAACATGCACGTGAAGCTGGTCCTGGCCCCGAACAGTACTAATGACACCATATAAGCATTCCTAGTTGAGCGTGTATAAAACATACCACGGAATGTTTCTAAATAAAATAAAGTGGGATAGTTTCCTCTCTAAAATAACTTCAATAGGCTCTAATTAGGTATTCACGGATGCCGTATCCGAAATACCAAGAATATACCAAAGTTACTTAAAATACTAAAACCGAGTCATATACTAGTGAACCAAGTACGATATAAATATAAAACTCAAGTTTCACCATATAAATATAAATCGAGTTCACTGAGTATAAGCATAAATCACATTTAAATGTATAGGCATAATAATATTAAGTTCACTAACATAATATGATAAAATATCATTTAAAAGCATAGGCGTAGTGTAAAATAAATTTCCAAAACACATAAAATATTTAATTTAATAAGGAAGGGGCCCACTCACATATACTGATGCCGAAGTAGCCCAAAAGTACGCTCTCCGTACTCCGCGGGTCGCCAAACCTATTTTAGAACACCCACAATTAATAAAGTATTTGAAAATACGAAGAAAACGGTGTTCGGAAACCCAAAAACGAAGTTACGGGGTCGGAAAACCCAAAACTGCCGTCGTGCGCCACCGCACGCGCCGCCACGCGCAGCTGCGAGGTCCCACGTGCCCTCACGCGCCCTCACGCTCCGGTGGAAGTCCACCACGCGCGGTCATGCGCCACATGCGCCGGTCACGCGCTGGCCAGTCGTCGGTGACACGCGCCGATCACGCGCCGTTAACGCGCCGTTAAAGTTAACTGACGAAATATACCTTGGAATATTCCGGTCCAACTGGGTTTGGACGGGGTTGATGACATCATCACCGGTTCGCTGACGTCAGCTCGCCAATTGCCGGCCACCGTCTGTCGTCTGCCGGGCGGAGCTTCGCCAGAATCTGGGATTTTGGCGGGAAACCTGCAATTCATCCTAAAACCTTCAAATCTCAACCATTTTCCACGATTCCAGTGTCAAATTGAAGCTGGGAGTGAGGGGAATGAGATTTTACCACTTTGGGGGCCAATTATTGGTCGGAGTTGGCCAGAAAATGGAGGAGAAGTCTTGGCCCTAAAATGACCGATTCCCAAATCGTCGATTCTAGTCCAGATTCAGCCATGCAAGGCACGATTAGGTTTCTACGGACCTCAGGGAATTCAATGGTGACCAAAACGAGGAAGGCCGAGGTGGAAATTGACGAGAAACTCGTCGGGGGAAATTCTCGAGCTCACCGGAGTTCTCTGAAGCTCGGGTTTTTGGGTGTTGAGCCTGGGTTTAGGTTTGCAGGCTTGATAAGGTGAGCTGAGAATGATTTGGGGTCTGATTCGAGACTGAGTTTGGCTGGTCACTCGGTTGGCTCGGGGATAGGGACTCGGGGAGAGATGGAGAGGTTAGTTCGCAAGAAGTGAGGGATTGAGAGACAGAGAGTGACAGAGAGATTGAGTGAGAAAGAGACAGAGAAGGAAATGGGTTGGGCCTTCAGAAATTACCGAGCCCAAGGCCCAAATTACCAAAACACAGTTCAAATCCAATTAACGGAACGTCGAAGGATTAACGCCCGTAGAATATTCGTTCGAGCTTCGAATAACGTCCCGTTCGCGTCCACACGCTCGTATCGATGAGTACAGCAAGAAAATACCAAGGGAAGGGTTGTACGAGTTACGACTCAAAAGTCAACCGAAAAGGTCAACCAAGGGCATTTTCATCATTTCCCACTTCCGGGAATAAAATAATGATATTTTCCGGGACGGGATGTAACATTGCGTACCTTGTCTGACAATTCTGAAACATCTATTTGACATTCCATACTTGTATTTAATTGAAGTGTGGAAAAAAGTATGAACTTGAGAGAGAAAAGATGAAACGATGTAAATTTTTAGTTATAATAAAAAAATTAGAATTTGTGTGGATGTAGATAGAAATATTTTTTTAAGTTTTAAGTAATATGTTCTATTTTGTTTTTCACCTAATTAAAAAATAAAAAATTAAAAAAATTAATTAATGGGGTGAATTTAGATGAGTGGGGTTTAAATAGAAAGACTTATAACTTTTGCAACTCTACAATATTATTGGTAGGATTGTCGTCATATAAAAAGGGCTAAGCTAATTTACGGTCAATAGAAAATGTCTACCGACCCTAGTTAGTAAACACTAGGAGAAATTTTGACCCAAAAAAAAAAAACACATGCAAATTAGCTTAGACTAAAGTGTTAGTTAGCACCAAATAATAAAAAAATTCTAACAGGATGTATTTAGCCTAGGTTAAATAGCTCAGGGCATTTCAAAGGACTAGTTTAGCCTCAGCTCTTATCAAGACTCTTCAAGGGGAGAGTTTAGGAATAAACTGGTAGCTAAGGAAAACTAGTCACCTAACACTTTTTAGTCCTATGCTCCTAACCTCTCACACTATTAGAATAACAAAAATTTGGAAGGCTAAATTTTATGAATAGTGTTAGTTTGGTTTTTAAAATAAGATTATATGTTTATGTTTATTTTTTTAATTTTTGAAAATAGGAGATATCCCCTTTCCATGCAGTTCTGATACCGCATGTGAGTGTACTTTTAGTCTCCTTGTCAAACAGTACACCAAAGTAGAGCTGGTGACCCCAAGGAATGCATCCGTACCCAAATTGGGAGTTTCAAAAATTTGCTTACTTTCTACTAGACCAACCCTTTAGGGTTGAATAAGATTACATGTTTAACTTTTTAAGTAAACAACGAAATACAATAGGAAAATGCTATGGATAGCACATTTTGTAAATCACATTTAAACATATCTCAAATAGATGTGAAATCTACTTATATTGTGGACCCTTACCTCTATCAGAGAGATAGTATATATATGATCTATAAAATGTAGTCTCTCTAGCATCCCAATGATCAAATTTCTCACCATGTTTTGTAAAAAACTTTGCCTAAACGTATGTAATTTTGGGGATTGGCTAGAGTGCTTGTATGTATTGCATGCTTACACCAACAAAAAATAAAAATAAAAAAATAAAAATCAGCGGAGGGTATGTTACAACCCGTTCCGAAAAATATCATTATTTTATTCCCAGAAGTGGGAAATGATGAAAATGCCCCTGGTTGACCTTCGGTTGACTTTTGCGTCGTAACTCGTACGACCCTTCCTTTTGTGTTTTCTTGTTGTGCTCGTCGATACGAACGTGTGGACGCGAACGGGACATCATTCGGAGTCCGAATGGAAATTTTACGGACGTTAATCTTTCGACGTTTCGTTAATTGGATTGTGTTTTAATTGGGTCTTGGGCCTTGAACCCAGTAACCTTGTGAGCCCAGCCCACTATCTCAGTCTTTACTCTTCTCCCTGACCCTCTCAGTCTGTCCCTCACACTCAATCCCTCACTTCCTGCAAACACCCTTAACCTCACCTCTCTTCCTCACCGAACTCTCCCCGAGCCAGTTTCATGCCCAGCCTTCACTCCCAGACCAAACCAACATCTGAGTTAGCTTCATCTCACAAAATCTGGATCCTGCAAACCCTGCTCGAACCCCGAGCTTGAGTTCCCAGAAACTCCGGTGAAGATCCGGTTACTCTCCGTTGAGTTCCTCGGTGAATCTGACCTCGAGGATCCTCAAAATCATCACCATTCTCCTCCTCGAGGTCCCAGAAAGCTTATTCAAGCCTTGCATGGCTGTTTTTGAACTAGAACCGACGATCGGGAAATCGGCCGATTTACACCCGTGACTTCTTCTTCAAATTCCGGCCATCTCCGGCCAATTTTGGACCCCCAATTTGACTTCTTCTTCAAAATCATCACCATCTCCGGTAAAATCTTATTCCCCTCACTCCCAGCTTCAATTTGACACTTGAATCGTGGAGAATGGTTGAGATTTGAAGGTTTTAGGACAATTTGCAGGTTTTCGCCCAAAATCCCATATTCCGGTGAAGCTCCGGCCGACAAACGGCGGCCGGCAGCGGTCACCGGCGAGCTGACGTCAGCCGGCCCGGCCTTGACGTCAGCGAACCAGTGATGACGTCATCAACCCTGTCCGAACCCGGTTGGACCGGAATATTCCAAGGTATATTCTGTCTGTTAGTTTTAACGGCATTAACGAAATATTCTAACGCCGTTAGAATATTCCGTTAACTCTAACGGCGTGTTAACGACGCATGACCGGCGCGTGTCACCGGCGACTAGCCGGCGCGTGACCGCACGTGGTGGACTTCCACCGGCGCGTGAGGGCGTGTGGGACCTCATAGTCGCGCGTGGCGGCGCGTGAGGGCACGTGAGGCCATTTGGCAGCGCGTGGTGGAGCGTGCGGTGGCGCACTGCGGCGGTATTGGGTTTTCCGACCCCGTAACTCCGTTTTCGGGTTTCCGAACACCGTTCTCTTCGTATTTTTGAATACTTTATTAATTGTGGGTATTCTAAAATAGGTTTGGCGACCCATGGAGTACGGAGAGCGTACTTTTGGACTACTTCGGCATCGGTATATGTGAGTGGGCCCCTTGCTTATTAAATTAAATATTTCTTGTGTTTTGGATGTTTATATTAGACTACGCCTATGCTTTTAAGTGATATTTTATCATATTATGTTAGTGAACTTAGTATTATTATGACTATACATTTAAATGTGATTTATACTTATACTCAGTGAACTTGATTTATATTTATATTTGGTGAACCTTGAGTTTTATATTTATATCGTACTTGGTTCACTAGTATATGACTCGGTTTTAGTATTTTAAGTAACTTTAGTATTACTTTGGTATATTCTTGGTATTCCGGATACGGCATCTGTAAATACCTAATTAGAGCCTATTGAAGTTATTTTAGAGAGGAAACTACCCCACTTTATTTTATTTGGAAACATTCCGTGGTATGTTTTATACACACTCAACTAGGAATGCTTACACGGTGTCATTAGTACTGTCTGGGGCCAGGACCAGTTTCACGTGTATGTTCACACGCACTGACACGCTCACTTTGGATCTATTGTAGGTGCCAGCCTGTTCTAGGTTGCCTTGGCGACTCGAACTCGTTGTGATGCGCTTAGCGCCAACTTCACGTGATTGTAGTACATGAGCGTAACATTATTCGTACACCCAGTCTGTTCATGACAGAATATCTCTGTATGAACTCGTGTGTCTGTCATACCTAGTGAGCGTATCCCCCACTGTTTTATATTGTGATTTTAAGATCGGATTTCACTGATGCCACGGAGAATTCTCTTGGTTTTACGGGTTTCCTGTATTATTTATTTATACGGATTTCTGGTAAAGTATTTTATACTTAAGTTGTGGCTTTCTGCCCGTTTTGGAAACCAAGTACATTTCCGTACTTACATTGATTTCTACCTACTACTGTAGTATGTTTTCAGAAAGGCTTTTAACTGAACTATTTCTTGTTTTGACGGCGAGGGGTTACTATTTTCATAAAGGAAAGGTTTTATTTAAAATAATTACTTATGACCCACTCACCCTTCTGTTTTGCGCCCCTCCAGGATTAGTGGCTTGGAGTCGTCGACGTTGAGACGCGGTGGTATGACAACGTAGAAAATTCCTTTGCATTTGTAATTATCCAGTATTCTGTACCTTGTTCAAACAATTATTATTTTATTACTTCTTTCCGCCCGCACACTTTCGTGCACTCTCACCTTATTAAATTCAATTTGCTTAAATTATTCTTAAATTCTTCTAAATGGCTTTCGTCACGCCAAGTGGTGTCGCCTAGCACACTCGAGTTTTGGATGTCCATCTATACATCCGGGTCAAGGTGTGTCAGGGTAGGCCTAAAGCTTACTTATTTGGGCCAGTTGGCAACAAACTATCACTGCCATTTCGTTTTCTTTCTTCGGTCAGTCATTCCCGGCAAGCAATCAAGCATTCCATTGAAGCAAAGGGAAGGAGGCAAAGCAGTTCCTTGAGTTTGTGCATCGAGCCGCTTGAGTTTATCCCCAAACCCAGATCCCCTTTGAAAGATAAAAAAAAATTGCAGTTCTCCTTTCATCCTCGAATTGTAGGATTTCATAATCTCCATAAGGAATTCGCCCACAATCCTGGGTTGTAGCCCATATCCGTCAATACTGATCGGGATTTGGAGATGGAGATGGTGGGAACTAGATTGGGTTAGGAGTTTTGCTCGTCAGTGTTGGGTGTGACTAGATCAGGATTTGGAGACGCATACAAAGATTGGGGTGTGGGATGGTTGGGATAGAGATAGTGGGATGATTGGGTGGTTTAAGAATCAAGCTTGACTAGTGGGTAGCTGTGCAGGGAAGGGGAAGAGAGATGGCGAAGGTGGGATGGTTTCCATGTGAGTGGGGGGATGAGGAGGGGTTTGGGTGTGGTTAAGGTGCACATCCAAATGATTAGGAGGTCAGAAACTCAAAAAGTGAAAAGAAACTCATGAAAACTGTTGCATAATTTTTCCAGATTTTTGGTCATAAAATCCATCTTTTGTGACGAGGTTCAAAGAAATTTCAGTCGCTAAAGGTTGTTCATATTTTTAGCGACTGTTTCTGGGTATGAAATTATGTCACTAAAAGTCTATTTGGTTCCCATTAGAGGGTATTAATGTGATTAATTTTTTTTTCTAATAATTAAAAAATACCAAACCACATTACAAAATTCATAATAATTAATTTACACGTGTGAAAAATGAAAAAACAATATGAAAACGCTTGTGAACTCATCATTACTTTGACGATGGTTATATCATCGTTTGAATTTTGAAAACCCTACAAACCCTCGTGAATAGTGTTTTTTTTTGTAGTTCAAATTATTGAAATGTCATAGTAATTGATTTGCAAGCGTGAAAAAGGTATGCAAACGCTCGTGATCACATCATCTACGCTTTTACGATGGTTATGTCATTGTTTAGATTTTTAAAACCCTTCAATCCCTATTGAATAGTGTATTTAAAAGAGTTTTGAAAATTTGAAAATTCATAATAATTAAAGTACAAGAGTGAAAAATGTAAAAAATATATACAAACGCTCGCATTGAGAAGATCTACAACTTTCGTGAAGGGGTCAACTTCAAAATTCGACACCATAATCCATGAACCTTAGCTTTATATTTTAACCGTCGATTGTAGTTTACGTTTACGCTCCATTATTCTCACGGGATTTCTTTTTTCTTAGATTTTCTTTTTTGAAACATGACATTTTAGCGGATGCAGAAAGATGAACGGTTTGGATCGTTGATATCATGTTCAAATTTGTACCGTTAATGAAAATATAGCTTGGAGTTTATAAAAGTTCTAGAAACTATATAGCATCAACTCATATTTCAACTAATTGTAAATATTGGAATATGATATCAACAATCCGAACCGTTCATCTTTCTGCATTCACTAAAATATCATGTTTTCAAAAAAAAACTCTGAAAAAAAAAGAAGAAATCTAGTGAGAATAATGGAGCGTAAACGTAAACTGCAATCGACGGTTAAAATATAAAGCTAACGTTCATGGATTATGGTGTTGAATTTTGAGGTTGACCCCTTCACGAAAGTTGTAGATCTTCTCAATGTGAGCGTTTGTATATTTCTTTTACATTTTTCACTCTTGTAATTTAATTATTATGAATTTTCAAAATTTTTAAACTCTTTTAAATATACTATTCAAGATGGATTGAAGGGTTTTAAAAATCTAAATAATGGCGTAACCATCGTAAAAGCGTAGATGATGTGATCACGAGTGTTTGCATACCCTTTTCACGCTTGAAAATCAATTACTATGAATTTTCAATAATTTGAACTACAAAAAAAAAACTATTCACGAGGGTTTGTAGGGTTTTCAAAATTCAAACGATGATGTAACCATCGTCAAAGCGTAGATGATGAGTTCACGAGCGTTTTCATATTGTTTTTGCATTTTTCACACGTGTAAATTAATTATTATGAATTTTGTAATGTGGTTTGGTATTTTTTTAATTATTAGAAAAAATTAATACACATTAATACCCTCTAATGGGAACCAAACAGACTTTTAGCGACGTATTTTCATACCCAGAAACAGTCGCTAAAAATATGAACAACCTTTAGCGACTGAACTTTCTTTGAAGATCGTCACAAAAGATGGATTTTATGACCAAACATCTGGAAAAATTATGCAGCAGTTTTCATGACTTTCTTTTCACTTTTTAAGTTTCTAAACCCCTCAAATGATAATGCAGGTTGATTACCTCCCCCAAACCTATTCGAAAACATCATATTCAACATTCTAAACATGTTTTCAACATCGAACCTGAAGAAGCAGAGGAGGGGAGACAAAGAGGAGAGAGAGAAAATGTGGTATCCAAAACGGAACATATTTCAAAATTCATAACAATGGAGACTTGGCTAATGGCTATGACTTATTCCTTTTACTTCACATTTATCCGTTTTTGAATGTCTGACAATGAAAAATGAATGAGGGTACATAGAACATTTAATAGCAGGTAATGTAGAGCAACATTGCCAAACAAATTCAACGTTTACACTCTAACATTTACATACAAATCCAACACCAGAAGAAGCTAAAATAATCAATTGGACTAAAACTTGATGTTCTTTGGAGACAATCCATCATCCGAGCGGTAAGTAACCAAATGAGGCGATACATGCTTTTCGAAACACAACTTCACTCTCCTTCAGTTAGAATAGGGACTATGAATGGTTTCATTTGTGCAAGATATACAATTGCCCACCTAAAAAGCCAAAGATTACAAATATGATGTTAGGTTGATTAAAAGGGTAGAAAATTAAATAACCGAATGCAATCTCTCGAGCTACACAGTCAGCCAAAAAGAAAAATTGATTGATATCATTGAGGAAGGCTTTGAGTCATATTTGAGCATGATACTTAAAAATTAGCAAATAACCAACTAAGCAAGTTAAACCAATTTGCACACAAGTTTGACAGTATTGAAAAGCCTGGCTCTTTACATTACAAGAACGTTGAGAAGTGCATAACTCTCCAAGATCAGATATCAACATAAATGAACAGTGACATAACCAATTTACTTGTAAAATAGTACCTTGTAAGCAAATTTACATGAGTAAAAATTCCTTAACTCCCAAATACAAAACATTTCTTAGGATCTGTGTTATCATATACTTAACAAATTCAGCAGCATGATACATTTTGATAGACAAAGTAAAAAAAAAATCTCCAAAACCCATGTTTTTAGTTACTTCATCTCCAAAACCCATGTTTTTAGTTACTTCATCTCCATTCAATGTCATGAATGGAGATGAAGAAAACCCAAAATAAAACGAACCAAGGAACATCATCCAGACCAAGAACAAAATCAGGAGAAAAAAATAGTGATGAGAATGCCTAGTGATTGAAGCAATCGCAACCAAATCAGCAACTAGAATAAACTAACATTAAATTCTCATCTTGTTTACAAATTATTAGCCCAAATAAAATATAAAAAACATACACCCAACCTAACAATTGCAAATTTGTTGTACTGGAGACAAATGAGTCTAAGTCTTTCTATCCTATCTATCCCCTCACAACGTCACAAGTTCAAACTTTGAAGTTTGGAAAGAATCATCTTTGCTACCCTTAATTAATTAGAGAAGTTTGTGTTCTTATGGTATTAAAGGTTACAGTTCTGATAACTATGAGCAAATAGAGTAAGTTATCCGAAACCATATAAACAGAGAAGCAAACATAACAGCATGTACAATTACTTGTGTAAATCTGCAGCATCCTCCGATCCATTGATCCATATAGAACGGCCATTGTGTGATGAAACATTAACAAACCCGTTATGCGAAAAGTCACTTCATTTTAAGGGATCCGAAGGACTTGAACAAGAAATTACATCCGTTTCAGTTCTCTGCTGCTGATTCTGCTAAAAAAAAAATGCACTTTAAAATTAGAAAACCGTGGAGTTAATTTGTAGCAGATTAATCCTAAATCCAAATTATACGTCCCCAATCTGGTGTACATTTCAGACCCTGTGCATTGTGTTCATGGGTTCAATGAAGAAAATAAGAACAAACATATTAACAATAAGAGCTAGGAAAACGAGTAAACTTTCAAAAGTGAATCTTCATGTACACGTCATCTACTAAGTGCTTAATCTCAACAACTGTTGTACCTGGCCTTTAGACTTGTATAGATTGTAGATATTAGTATATGTTACAATGGCCTCAACTCTATCTAGTGATGCTTGCAACTTTCCCGAGTTCATGTTGAACCATGGCTCACCAGTACCGAGCGCGCTAATTAATTCAAGGTTTCAACCATGAGCCACAATTAATCACAACTAAAGAAATAGTTGAAACAGAAACAAGAACAAAATTGCATATAGTTTAAAAACAATAAGTTATATATAAACCGATTATAGTTTCATTCATTTCAAAGTTATGGCCTATCCCAACCTGCTTTTTCCAACAGTTTGTAGTGTGAATACTACGATACTTAAACAAAGATGTGCTCAATCCAGGTAAGGGACTAAACATGCAGACTATAAGATTGTTGAAGCTAAAATATTATAAATTCCTAGTAAGATTGGCATATGTTAAGCCAACCGTGCTTGAGATGGTGCAAAGGATCCAAAATTATATACTTTAGTAGTCTAGGAAAGTGGGGTTGGGCATTGAATAAAGAATTAGTTTGAAAGCATCAAACCTGGAGATTTAGATATCCAGTTAGAGGAATCTTCTTCGAAAGAACACGAACATCCTGATGGATAAGCTCATAGATGAACTTCCACATCTGTTCAGTAGCTAACAGCTTCAATACAAGTTTTCCTTGAAACTCATTGATTGGAGCATTATAGAACTGAACCAAATCAACGATCTCAACAAATCAGAATTCGGAAGCACTCAATATGAATTAAGTGTCAAACCTAAGACTCTATGCATAGCAGCTTATATTCCACAATGTATATTGTATACACAAACAACTGCACGCAAGTTTAAGAAAATTTTAAGATTTATCAATTACTTTCAGTCGTTCAACATAAACACATGGAAATTCAGTATGGATTGTTTAGGAATTGTCTGATAACCATTTCTCCTTCCGCCCTCTGTCCACTCTAATTCGTCCCTTTCTTCCCCCATATACTTTCCCTCTACCTCTACCCAGTAAACCGAAAACCAAAAACTAAATCGAAATAGTTATCAAATGGCCCTCAACGTTCACAAACGCAAAGATAACGATCCACTCCAATTCCAAAAAAAACTTCAATCCAAAAAACCAACCTTTACAAACAAGATACTTTTAACTTACGACTAGCATGGAGTAACCCATCAAGTAATTCTTCATATTAACACAGAAAACAACGAATTAAGCATTGGATTATCAAAAATTTCAAATCTTTTGAACTGGGCAGATAAGAAACAGTTTAAAAGCTTGAAGAAAGTGGAATTTCATACCTCCAAATTGAGGCCGACCCTTATACCTTGCACTTCTTTCCGGAGCACCTCACTGCTTCTCTACTGTGAAAGGAGATGAGAGAGCAGTTAGGGTTGAGGTCACTGGAAAACGGACAAAATATGGCCAGGATTGAGGTCGCCCGCTATCTGTAAACTCGCTGGAAAACGGAGCAGTTAGGGTGTCAACTGAAAATCACAAATTTGAAGCAGATCTTCACATGTCTAGAAGGTACTTAAGGTGATGATGAATCGTTAAAGACCAACCCCGAGGTCGGCTGTCGCTGGATTCGTCGGGAAACTCGTCAAATGCTATTTGTCCTAGGTCATCGTTAATCTCTCCCCACCGCAGCACCCGACGACCTCTCCATCGCCAATGTCGTCGGCCTCTTCCCACCACCGACGTCGTCGACCTCTCCCAACCACTGAACATGGGACATAAGAGAGAGGAAGAAGAAATGGCCAGCTAGGAGACCAGGTTAGCTGGTCTCCCTCTTTTTCCTCAAATTTTTTTTCCCAACCGTTAGATGCTTTTAACGGTCAGATAGGTGTAAGCATGCCATGCTCGTAAGCATGGTAGCCAACTCCGTAATGTTGACATATTTTGATTTGTCTTGTGTTAGGACCCTATCTTGGGCTTAGAGGACTAGCCTATGGTAGGAGGCCCACTACAAATGTAAAACTCATCAGACGTGCTAAACCCTAGATGTCCTTTGTATTTAAACTCACATGCTAATGCGTATGAATGAATAAGTTTCCTCTCTCTTTACGAAATGACGGATCCTATCATCTTGCCGAAGCGTAAGTGGAATCATTTAAATAATATTTTGAATTGTGAAAAATTGAATCAAAGAGCATCGGGCGCTAAAGGATTCGAAGCGGAAACCATTAGAGACTAGCAGAGAGAACTTGAGAAGAAAGTCACACGAGAATAGGGTTTTGTGATCGAGGAAACGAGAGAGAGTGAGTGAAAAGGATGATGAGAAGTCGTTAGAATTTGAAAAACTACAAGGGCCCGGACGAAGATGTCCGGCCGGATGAGTTAAAAGGAGAAATACTCTCCTGAAAGTTGAAACCAATATATTATTTGAGTGATACTATTGATGACATAGATGATTGTCAAAAATTCAAATATGAAAATTAGCTATAATAGAAAATTTTCAAACTTTAGTTGCTGAAATACAAAGAAAGATATGAAAGACATGAATGATAGAGGTAGAAGGATGGAAATCCCTAAAGTATCCATGCACAAATATTGAATTGAGATAGCATCGATATTGTTGATACGATGTCTATTTAGTATTAGTTTTTGCAAAAAAGGGACCAGATGATGGCCAAGTCACTATAATCTACCCTTCCGAGAACTGGGAAGACTCACAGAGGCATTTTACCTTCCTCCTGTGCACCATCGTATGATTCACCAGCACCAAGAATGAACTGAAGACAAGCCGTGTGGGATACAGGCTTGAAATTCGCCTCAACTACTCGGTCACCTTGTGGTGATTGTCTATATAGTATTAAGAAAGTATCGATATTGCTGAGATAGTGTAATATGTCTATATAGTATTAAAATAGTGTAGATAGTTGTTAATACGGGATTGTTATGTCATGGATAATTTCCTTTCTAGTATCAGTCTACTTCATCTTCATCATCACCATCGATTTCTCAAGCACCTCGTAACTTTCACTACCATCCATGATTACCAGTAACGAATATCCCATCCCCAACAACCCAATTCCCATATTAACATATTCTGAAATTAGAAAAAGGACAATGTGAAATTTAAAATTTGTGATCCAGCACAAATCTAATGAGATTAATCAAGAAAATCATCTCTTTTTTACACAAACTCACCCCCATCCATCTCCTCAACCAGGTCAAACACCCTAACCCTAACAACTCAATTCCTTAAAAAAGTACAAACATCTTCAGTCGAAAGCAAGAAGCTTTAGACCTAATGATTTACATGAGAGAAACAATTATGAAGATGAAGATGAAAAACGTCGTGTAACAAACCCAACCTATGTGCTTCCACTACAAACTTAAACTTGAAAGATATGAGAGAGAGAGAGAGGGTGAGATCGAGAAAGAGAGGGAGATATATATATGTATATATGGAAAGGGAGAGCTGCAAATGAGATATATAAAGGGGTATTTTAGTCTTTTCAACGTCTAAAATTTCTTAAGGCATTCTATTTTGGCATCTCCCATTCAATTTTGTTCTATTGCATCCAAAATCCCATTCAAATAATACACGACCTCGTTTGGTCAAATAATACACGACCTCGTTTGGTACTCCGTATAGTGCACCAGATAGTACTAATAGTACGAAGCCTAGTGTTTGGTGTGCTTTGTACTAAAATAGTCGTCCGAATAATTAAATCGGGCCCACCATTTAATACCCTCACACTCGACTAATTATACCCCTAAAAACGTCTGTATAGTTAGTCGGGTCTGCTCCCTCTCACTTTCCTTCTCCAGTCTTCTCCCTCTCTTTCGTTCCTTCTTCTTGCTTCCTCTCCCTTGCCACCTACCCAACCTTTTCTCTCCTCCTCCCTTGCCACTAACCTAGCCCCCAACCTCCAGCCTTCAGCCCCCAGGTCTCTTTCTCCTCCTCCCTCACCACCAACTCAAAATGCGGAAGGCGCGACCCACCCGTTCACCAACACCCACAACACTGCTCACGATCCGCTGACGACCCACCCCACCCCGAGACTAATGCTTGCGACGACGCTGACAGCCCAAGCCCGACTTCTCCCATCTCGAGATCCTGAGATCCCCTCTCTCTTGCCACCAACCCAGCCCCGATTGTGTTCTTCCTCTTGAGCCATCTATGGTGTTCTTGTGAACCCATATTTACTTTGAGTTTTGAATTTCTATTCTTAGTTTTAGAAGGATGTGTTGGGTTTGGATTTGGTTGGGTGAGAAGCACAAGTACGGCGATGAAGATGGAGAATTCTTGGTTTTACAATCCGATGATTATTAATTCGGTACAATATCAAACACAGTATAAATAATACGTTCATTAGTCCGATACTGTACCAAACGCTCGACTAATTTAGTCAGTATTGTCCAATGACTATTTATCCTATCCGACTAAAATAGTCAGTACAGTCTGAGCTGTCAAACGAGCCCTACCTGTTTGTTAGATAATTGTCACATAGTATCACATATTACAACAAATAATCTCTCGAGTTGGATTTTTTATTTCATCAGCTTCTTGGTTTCAAATTATCCATTTCAAAACAAGAATTTCAAAGTTTGTTGGGTGAGGAAAGAAAAAGTGATGGGTGCTACTAGGAGCTCCCATACCTAAAGACTAAAGTAAGCCAAATAGTGCCGACTCAACATTGATATAAGAAAATCAACCGTAACAAACTATAACAAACTTATAACAGAAAGAGAAACCTATCACCTAAGCACTGATACGGTCTGGCTTGTGTAGAATTACACCATTGTTATCAATACTGATTTGTATTGTACTTACTATGTGGTATATACGAAATTTCGTGCAACCTAATAAGATAAGACCATGTGTACAAAATAATATTTCTATTAATAAATGTCGTGATTTGATCTTTAATATTTAGTTTGATCCAAAAGTGATGGACACTTGATTTTAGACCCATATATATGAGTTTTGGTCAAGAACTTGATGTTGAACAAATTCAAGATCACAAAAGAGTGCTATGCGGTTGATGATTTTCGAGTTTGGTGGGGAAGGAATTGGCACGTGTGTTTTAACTTTCGACGAGCTTAATGAACAACACGAGAATCTTTGAGTATTTGGTGTGTGACATAGAAGTTTTATAACTTTCAAAGGCTTAATTTAAAAGCCTCAATTTGAGTCTCTTTATTTGTAGGATTAATTTGAGCTAATTGATTTAACTTAGCCCCGATTTCTTCATTTAGGGAAATTAAGCAATCAAAGCCAAATCATCATTCTTCTAGCCTCAACTTGTGATGTGCCTGAGATAATTAATCGGATTTAGCTCTTGATTAGTTGATTTGAATCAAACAACTAAGTTTATGAATTAAACACATACATAATTGAGGAACTTGAATAATTTGATTGAGTTTGGATTTCCCTTCGTTTTGGGCTTTTGGCCCAAATGTAAATGGAAGGTAATCTCAATACATTGCATATACGATATATGTTAACAATTCAAATATGATATCCCGTGAACTAATTAATTACCATAAATCAAGCAAACATCAACAACTATATATAACATGTGTTCTTACAGAAAAAAGATAAGCCTCGGCTTGAAACTGACAAAAATTGTTAAATAACTGCTAGTAACAAAATTATTGTTTTCTTAAAAAGAAACTTCAAACCCGTCATCCTCTTCATTTTATTGCATCCGGTTGCAAATGATAGATTGCTCTGCTGGATACGACTTAAATTATTGTTTTCTTAAAAAGAAACTTCAAACCCGTCATCCTCTTCATTTTATTGCATCCGGTTGCAAATGATAGATTGCTCTGCTGGATACGACTTTCGTTATCGTTTGTACTCAAAACCGGCCAGATCTTTTTTGTCCTTGTCTGTTTTACTTTTAGCTCAAACATTGGATTTTACAACAACCCTTCAATATTTTTATTGGGTTTATATTTCTATTTATATTTCTGTTTCCGTTTCTGTTTAATTCAACTAATAAAAATAGATGGGTTTGTTTTTGTTTCCACCGCCCAAAGTTAAAATCTTTATTCTGCTGCTTGCACTCACTGTGAGTCTCGTGAGCTTCACGTTTGTTAATGGAGGAATTCCGACCACACTGGATGGACCCTTTAGGCCTGTCACTGTTCCTCTCGACAACAGCTTTCGAGGCAACGCCGTTGACTTGCCGGACACTGATCCTCGAGTTCGAAGAATCGTCAAAGATTTCGAGCCTGAACAAATCTCTGTCTCTCTCTCTACAACCCATGACTCTGTCTGGATATCTTGGATTACAGGTCTCTCTCTCTCGCTAGAGCTTTGTTCTTGAGCGTTTTTTGGCTTTTTAGTTTGTATATATTGTTTCCAAGTTCTATGCAGATTGAGGAGTTTTTAATCTAACAAATGAGTTTAATATTTGGTTTTAACATTTCAGTAAAATTGTTTCAATAATTTGTGATGTCTTTTGTAATAATTTTTGTTCAAGATAACTGTTTCCACAGGCGGCGTAGACACATTGGCTAGAGCGGATGTGTTCTTGCCTATGCATGCAAGTTCAAATTTCACTCCCGTAGTTTAGATTAGATTATAAGAAAGTATTTTTTTTAGGGAGGGGGAGGCATTTTAATGTAGTAAACGAAAACTATTGAGTTATGTAGTTGCATGATGAATTGAAGACTCTCAATCTATGTCATGATTGAATTTGCAGGGGAATTTCAAATTGGAGACAATATAAAACCGTTGGATCCGAAAAATGTTTCAAGTGTTGTTACATATGGAAGGTACGGATTTCCCATGACTAATCAATCAACGGGGTATGCCCTTGTTTACAATCAGCTGTATCCTTTTGAAGGCCTCAAAAACTACACTTCCGGAATTATACACCATGTTCGTCTCACAGGTACGAATCAGTCTTGACTCCGTTTAGGAATAATTTGTATCCGAAAAGATGCAACTGGTATAAGTTAAGATTCATGATTTGAAATCAAATGATACGCGTGCATTTAGGTTCACGAACACTCATCTGAATTTTGCTTGCGTTTGCTTGGACTTACGGATGTGATTTTGTATGCAATTCTCTGAATTTTAATGGGGTTGCGCAGGGTTGAGACCCAACACCTTGTATCAGTATCAATGTGGAGATCCTAGCATTCCAGCACTGAGTAAAGTATCTTATTTCAAGAGTATGCCAGTATCCGGTCCCAAGAGTTACCCTAGAAGAATTGCCGTGGTTGGGGACCTTGGCCTTACATACAATACTACATCAACGGTCGATCACTTGTTGGGTAATGGACCTGATCTTCTGTTATTGGTCGGGGACGTTAGTTATGCTAACTTGTACCTCACAAATGGCACTGGGTCTGATTGCTACTCTTGCTCATTTTCGCAAACTCCTATTCACGAAACTTATCAGCCTCGTTGGGATTACTGGGGAAGGTGAGGGTTTCTCTGCTTTATTTTGGTGAGGAAGCACCTGGTCATTATCCGCAGAACGTACCTAAATGCAAAATTATGGTATGTTTGTTATCAGGTTTATGCAACCTCTAGTGTCTAAAGTTCCAATGATGGTGGTAGAAGGGAACCATGATATCGAAGAACAGGCTGGAAATCGAACATTTGCTTCTTATAGTTCGCGATTTGCATTCCCCTCCAATGAGAGTGGATCATCATCTACATTGTTTTATTCATTCAACGCAGGGGGGATACACTATATAATGCTTGGTGCCTACACAGCCTATCATAAATCAGGTTATTACATCCGCTTTCGTAAAAAGAAAAGTTTCACTTCTTTCGCATGGTTACGAGTTAGGGCCATAGTAAGATGACTCGGGTATCTCTTGCAGACGATCAATACAAGTGGTTGGAGAAAGACTTGGCTAAGGTTGACCGACTTGTGACTCCTTGGTTGGTAGCTGCATGGCACCCACCATGGTACAGCACCTACACGGCACATTACAGAGAAGCGGAATGTATGAAAGTTGAGATGGAAGACATACTTTATAAGTATGGTGTTGACATCGTCTTCAATGGCCATGTAAGTGCAGTATGTACGGCAGGATAGAATCTCATTAGGTTATTTAGTTTGAGCAAAGAAATTTGTTATTGAAGTCTCCAAATACGATGAGAGTTGCTTGTGACTGTTTGGAAACAATTAATAAACAGGTTCACGCCTACGAGAGGTCAAATCGAGTGTATAACTACACTTTGGATCCCTGTGGCCCTGTTTATATCACAGTTGGTGATGGTGGTAACCGGGAGAAGATGGCAATTGCGCATGCTGATGAACCCGGAAACTGCCCAGAACCATCTACAACTCCGGATAAGTTTATGGGCGGCTTCTGCGCATTTAATTTCACAGAAGGGCCAGCAGCAGGAAAGTTCTGTTGGGACAAGCAGCCTGAATATAGTGCGTATCGAGAGAGTAGCTTTGGCCATGGAATTCTAGAGGTACTTCCCCTTTCTTCTCTTTGCTATGAAAACAGACTCTTGACACTGCTACGGATAACTTTTTTATTACATAGTCATCTAAAAGAAATCACACGGTTACAAGATTAACAAGTATTTCTGCGCGACTTGCAGGTGAAAAATGAGACTCATGCTTTATGGACTTGGCACCGGAATCAGGACATGTACAGCAACTCTGCAGATCAAATTTACATTGTAAGGCAGCCCCGTAGGTGTCCGGTTCCGGCTAACGGTGCATGAACAACGGAGAGCAGGAAACTGAAGGACATCTCTAGTTGTGAGCCCTCTGTCTTCAGCCTGTGGACGGCACGGCAGGGGTAAATTATCTTTCACATAAACTAAGAGCTATATTCCAATTTTGTAATGTTGGAAATTTCTTGTAATAAAATTTCATATTTTCTGTAATCTTCACATTTGCTAACCACATTTTTGGCCTGAGATCTACCTATTTAAACGGGCTATCATATGAACATTATTCTGCAGTACAAACCAACTCATGAGCCAAGATCTTGAACGACATGATTTTCACAAACGATTACTGCGGAAGACGTAGATCACATACCTTGATAATTAGCCGTTACATATTATTTACATACCTTGAACGATCCGTAGATGAGCCGTCAGTATGAAGGAAATTGAGTTTCTCTCTCTAGCCTTGGTTGCACCTTAAAAACCTTAACGCTTGTGTTTCTATTAATGTACATGTTAAATGAGTATGTGCACTTATTATTGGCAAAAAAACTATGCAACTAATATATTTTGAATGAGGTTGAGGACGAGAGTTTTCGGATCATATATAATAAGCCATGATATGTCCATCAAAAATAAAATAAGCATCATATGCAGAGCATATATGTTAAATAATTACATTGATGTTTATTTGGATCGAAAAATTACATTGATGTTTACACTTAGCACACGAAAGAGTTTAGGAGGAAAATAAAGAGGGGACTGGCTACAGTGCTCGCAAGCATTGAATGTTCACACCGATCTCACCCTCCTTCCCCCCCTCTCTCCTCTCTCCTCTCTCCTCCCTCCTTTTAATGGTGAGATCGGTGTAAGCATTCAATGCTTGCGAGCATTGTAGCCTACTCCAACAAAGACAGTACGAAGGATTTACTGTTCGTTAGTCATTCAGGGGCAAATTAATTAATAAGCGTTTTTATTTAAACCCATGTGTAACTAAATTGAAAACCCTAGATAAAACCTCGCCCCCTTTATCCCTAAAACCCTAGAAATCCCAACCATGAAAACGGTCTCAGGGATCGTCCTCTCGTCGAAGCCAATCTCTCTCTCCAAAGCGACCTCCACTCTCTCCTCCTTCGTCGCCAGCGACACCGGCGCGTCGCAAGAGTTCAGCGTGTACCTCCGCCGCACCTTGGCATCGTTCAAGGAGCTGAAGCAGCTGCACAAAGAGCTCAAAGCGCCGAGGTCAGAACAAAAGCGGTCGCAGCACAGGTCGGAGGCTGAAAACGACGACGCAGAGACCGTCGGAGAGAATCCTGCGCAGAGTGAGGTGAGTCATGGGCTCGAGTCCAAGCTGAAAACGCAGCGACAGGTAGTGGATGGCGAGGGGAAGAAGAAGAAAGAGAAGGGTGAAGTTCGTAATTTTGGGGAAGATGGAGGTGGAATTGCAGAGAGGGGAGGGGAGGGTGGTGAAAAGAAAGAGGCAGCTGATTCAGTAGAGGTGCTTAGGAAGAAGAAGAAGAAGAGGGACAACGGTGGTAATTCTAATGAAAATGGGGGTCGAATTGAGAAGGGAGAGGGCGGGGTCAAAATTGCAGAGAGGGCAAATGCGGATGTTGAAAAGAGAGAGCCGGCTGATTCAATTGATACACAAAATAAGAAGAAAAAGAGGGACAATGTTAGCAATTCTGGTGAAAATGGGGTTCAAATTAAGAAGGGAGATGGCGGAGCTAAAACGAGGAGCGAAGAGGTAAAGAAGGAAGAGAGTAAGAAGAGGAAGAGTGGGGTGTTAGAAGATGGAGGCTCTGATGCTTTAGAAGAACAAGGGGATATGAAAAAGAAGAGGAGGAAAAGTTGAGAAGACAATGACATAATTGTTCATTGCTGTCGGTTTTGAGTTTTCTGGGATTCGGTGGAGATTTCAATTCCTTGGGGTCTGCTGCTCGGCACATTCAGGGTAATTTTGTTGGGGATACTATTTTCTATGTAATGCAAATTACTAATGGGACATGTAGTTTGTTTTTTTGTCATATTATTGATTGCAATGGAAATTTTGTTTATGCCATATCAATTTTGTTTCTTAATACGAGTGCTATTTCAGTTTGTGTTGTCGGCATTTATTTATGTTTCAAGTGTTTTGTGCATTTCAAAGAACACTGATTGTATCAATTGCAATTCTGTAGATGGCTAATGAAATAATGGCCTATGGAAGGTAAAAAACGCGTAGAAAGCACCATAGGAGGATGTTTTAATCAATTGAGAAAACTGTAGTCACTTACATTTTCAACAAATTAAGGTTGCTTCTTTCAGTTATTGGATCCCACACCTTTAAGTTCTTTGCATAAATACACGTTTTCCTTTTACTTTTTGATCTCTGTTCTTGTTTTCTTTGATGGAGAGTTGGTATTTCCTTTGCTCTTGGATATAATGATCCAAGGCCCTGTATATGCATAAGGTTCTCCACCAGCATATTTTAATGTTGGGCATCTTTTTATTCTTCCTGGATCAGTTCATTTACATTAGAGTGAATTGTACAGATAATCATGGTTAAATAGTACGTCACCTTGTTTCTGCAAGGCTTATACCTTTTTGAAGTTTGAACAGAATAACTCATTACCCTATCAGATACAGTGGTACCCAGTTATATAGGAGCGCCACCAGGTATGATATCTCCGTATCAACTCTTCCATGTTCGTGTTTCCTCTTATTTAACAGAATTGTCTCCACCATCTTGCTTTCTCTTTTGTCAATTTTTTGTTCTTCCTGTTTGCCTTAATATGTCCATGTTTATTCATGTAATTGAAGACAAAAAATAAGGGTACACAGTACCAGTTCAACACTGAATACTGCAGAAACTATAGAATCCTTACTCCTCTAGTATTCTTTAGATATATAATATGGAAAGGTTTAATCGGTTTATGTGAACTACAAGGTAACTTTATATCAATCCTTACAAATTTTTTTGAGCATGTTAAATCTTTCCTTCCAGGTTTGAAGTTTCCATTCTGCCTTGATTTAGCAAAAAGGTTTAGCATTAGAAAAGGTTTGATCTTTTTACTGGCTCTACTATGTAACCAGGCTGAGCTGATAGTGACCAGTCCCTGAAAGGTCCAACGAGATGCACCTAAGCAACCTTGTCTCTCACCCTTTATATGCACCACACAAGATTCAAAACTAATGCATATTCATAGGTGTTCCCGTTCTATCATGAAATTACATGTAGAGAAGTATTATCTTATTTCTTAAAGGCGTTAAATCCAAATGTTTTCTGCACCTACATGTTTATTTGGAATATTTGCTTGTTACTGGTGTCATAGACAAATCAACAGCAATCCTCTTTATTTTCTTATTTCTAATTAGGAATAAAATAACAACAAATGCAACAAGGGAAAAAAAAATAATGATCAATTTACACTAGACAGAAAGCTTTGTGATTGCTTCTCATAACGAAAATGAACCTTCTTGGAGTCATCTGCAGACAAAATAAAAATGCCATGAAGTTTTCCCTGTTGTTTAAGCCTAGTACAAGCCGCAAAGAACCCATGCTCAGGAGACAAACCCCCACTTTTATCTGTTCCAAAGCTCACTAGAATCTTGCCACCTTTGTAATTTGACCTCTGCATTGCAAAATATTTCAAAAACTGAGTTATAGTCGTGCCCTTGTCATAAGCGTAGAATTGAAAGTTAACATAGTCAATGAGATGCCCATACTTCCTTCACAATGCCAAGTAATATGGTTGCACCGTATCATCATCATATGGTGCTATTGATGTGAACGACACAATATTATTTTGTTTAAGGTAGAACAGAAGTTGCCCAATGCATTCTGCAAATGTATTGGGATCTGTCTGGAAGTGTTCATAGTCAATATCAATTCCATCCAAATGATATTTTCTGATTATCTGAGTTATTGGGTAGACAGCATTTCTAATCCAAATGATATTTTTCTGATTTTCTGATTATCTGTGAAAGTGACACCATTGTTCTCAGCTCCTATGTATTCTCTGAAGGGCTTTGGGTTTGCCGGGGCTGCTTAGATTGATGACATTGCTGTGAAAAAAATTTGAAGAAAAAGGAACGGTTGCGGCTTAAAAGAAGTCATGGCTACAAGTGGAAATGTGGAAGTTGTGTACTTCTGGGGTCAATTGTGCAACCTCGTTTGGAGGTACTTATACAGGTGAGCCACAGATGGAATTTTTTTTGTTTACAATATATTTGCTTTGGTACTGGTGTCTCATTCTTATTGAAGCATAATGTTACTGCTTTGCAAACCAGATTCATTTGATTTGTTAAGTATGTTGACAACAATATATGTTTTCTTGGCGGATGTCACCAACCAATAGATGCATAATATGTTTTAAGCTCCTGTGTCTTTGGATTCTTAGGTATATACGCGGTAAGGAATATAGTGACTCTTGCATATTTCATAGAACTATCATCTATTTGACGTGAATGCATGTCTACTACTGATCGATCAATCGTAGGGATCCTTTAACATATAAAATCCTTATGAAAGCTATTTCAACACAATTGCTTGTCTACTTCTTATCAATCATTTGGAGGGCTCCACTAACTTATTGAAAGCCTTAATAATCTACTTCTGATCTATCATTTGGTTATGCCATTTTTTCATGATAGTATACTTGACACAATTACTTTTTCTCGTTAATCGTACGTGGTATGATGTCAAATTGTGAATGAAGCTGTTGATTAGGTGGTGGAATTTGAGTATGCAGACATCACGTGCCATCCATTCAATCAATGATCATTCTTCTATGGGGACATGCTACTGCACACCTAGAAGAAACCATGCTATTCTTGTTTTTATTAGAATGGAGCAACTTCCCGACGCCTAAGAGAAGATAGGATCCCTTCTTCTTGGCCGGTTATGTAACTTTCGGGCGATCCTTTTTCCGTGCGGCTGCATGCATAGATATGCTTATCCAGGTTGGTTGGTTCTTTCCTTGTACTAGGAAATCTGAACTTCTGTGCAACGACACACGTTAGCCGAACAATTCAACAACACTTCTTGTTTTGTTACCAAAAGTGTAGATTTAAAATAATGCAGGGCAGTCCTTTTCTGTGTTTGTTTCTTATATTCCAAGAAATGAAAAAGAACAGCAACAATCTGCTGGTAAATATTATTGAATATTCGAGGCCTTGTACATTAATTAATAATATAATTAGAGTGTTAAGTTTTGTCTCACTCTTTTGCTTCCCTCAGCTCTTCTTAAGAAATTTGCTACACACTCAAACATTTTAATGTGGCCAATTAAAATCCGAACAAATATTAATGGGTCACAAAATTCTTTGGACAAGTTTTAGTCAGAAGTAATGGATTGAAAATATCATCAGCATTTGGGAAGATCTGCAGGTGGAGGGAGCAGTTTTTGATCGGGAAGCTTGCCATCCAAGACTACCCAGCCCATCTTCAATCCCCAGCTTGTGTGGATCTCCAGGTGGCAATGCATAAACCACACACCTGTGTATTGATACATGACACATTAACAATCATAGAAAAGAGCTAATTACATTTTACATTTTTAAGGTTTGAGGTGATTTTCAAAATGGGCCACGAGGTTTCAATTTTCTCATATTGTCTCCTATGGTTTTGAAATTGTATCAATTTACACTTTTTGTAATCACACTATTGACCGCGTCTTTGTCTTTTCGTAAGTCTTACCTCCATGACCATGAGAGAATTCTTTTTTCTAGATGCTCAATTAGGGCATCGGAGTGAACAGTTTGGAATCATGGAGGTTAAGTGATTGCATTTCCATGCAGGTCAGAGTGTCGGGCACAAAAATTTCTCTCATAAAAGAGATGTGATCAGTAGTGTGATAGTAAATAGTTATTGATTTTAAATTCAATTAGTTACCTGGGTTATCAGCAAAAAAACGGATAGCAGCCCACCCACCAGAGGGCACGCCCACAGTGTTCCTCTCAACAGGGTCAACCAGATTGAACTTTTTAGGGTCCTTATTCGGGTCAAAGTTCCCAAACCCTTGACCCACAACAAAGAAATTGAACCCATGAAGGTGCAGAGGATGGCTCTCAGCACCAAGAATGCTAGTGTCCTGCATCACCAGCTCCACCCTAGAATTAAATGGCAGCACCACTAGCTTTGTCCCATTGCTCACCATTGTATCATTTGGTGGGGCCCCTGTATAGTTAAATGGGACAATGGGATTGGTTGGGAAGTCGGGAGAGTAGACCCCACTTGATTGGCCAGAAAAGTGGGATTGGAGTAAGGCAGTGTTTGGCATTGTAAAAGAAATGTTGTTAATTGAGGCTGCAAACATTGTCCCATTGGGTCCTTGGCATGTTTGGTTGTTTTGGCTACAAGGGTTGGTTCCAAGGCCTATGGTGAAGAAAAAATGCTTATCAACTTTTTGGGGGACATTAGCTGGGAATTTTGGGGTGTTTAAGCTACGGAGTTTGTTGGCGAATTTGGTAGCGAATGACGTGTCGTTTAGGGCCGGGAGGTTTGGTTTGAAGAGCGGAAGTCTCTTCGTGTTTAGGGTTTTGGTTTTGGATATCGATTCGTACTCTAGAATGCCAGCAACTGTGGAGTTGTCAAATGTGCCTTGGCCAGTCACATATGGCCTAGCAGTCATGAAAAATGTGGCATTTGGGAAGTTGGGTTTGGTCTTGAGAAGAACGTTTGTGGTTTGGCCAGGGGCAATGAGAATTGTGCGCATCTCGAAGGGTTTGACATAAACAGCATCTGCTTCTACCACTTTGAGGGTGTGATTCGCAATGCTGAAGAAAAGCTCGTCGTTGAGTGCTGCGTTGATTAGCCGGAGAAGGTAGGTCTTGCCAGGTTGAACCTTTAGCTTGAATGCATCTGCAAAAAAAGAGCCACACGTACAAAACAATTGAGATGAGAATAACATAAATTTTCCGTGCATGACATGTTCTATAATATTGAATGGAAGCACCACATTCTCGATACTATATCGATAACATGTTATTATTTTTTTGCTACAAGGATATCAACACATTATCAGTGACAACCAACAGTTTGTACGGATTTCCCATTCCATAGTCGGATTAACCTTTGGCAGAACAATTGTATAAGGGCCCTGGGAGTCCATTAATGGTATAAGCATCAGAGACATTCGGCCCTCCACCTGTTTGCAAGGCTTGGCTAACTATGGCTTCAGGATCTGTATTCCACCACTCACCTGTATTTCAAGTATAAATTGTATAGCTTTTCTCAGCAATTACATGTAATATTATAGGCAGAAAATATATTATAATTAGTAACAATTGGAGTTAAAGTTCTGTTATATAGATAGTTAAATATTAATTACCAAAAATAATTGGAACCTCCTTGTAGGGTTTAGTGAAAGGGTAAGGAACACCGCGCTTGGGAAGTATGATTAAGGGGCCATAAACAGTTGATCTGAGCCATGAAATGTGAGCATGCCAGAAAAGAGTTCCTCTTTGGCCTGTAATGGTGAAGTTGTAGACATAGTTGTTGCCTGTTTGTATGGGACATTGGGTTACATATGCAGGCCCATCGGCCCAACCCGATCGAAGCTGTCGAATGCCGTGCCTGGTAATTTAAAGAAATTAATTAACATTATTAATCAGTACTTAATTTAGATTAATTATGCATGGTGATGGGGTGTACTAAAGTTTAAGCAAAGAATGATGATTGGTTTCTATATTGCTTATGAAGTTGTAGTTGATGATTACCAATGGATAGAGATGTTGTTTTGGACATGGTTAACAACTTTAATTAGGAGTTGATCACCCTCTCTGGCAATGATTTTAGGCCCAGGAAACTGCCCGTTCACTGTTACTATGCTCTTTGTGTGGCACAATCTTGTCACATTATGATGTTTGATCTGCAAAACCATTCAAAAAGGAAAACATAAGAACCCAAAACAAAAGGAAAAAAAGGTTGAATGCATGCATGCAAGGACTCAAACTTCATGTATGCGACAAGCTTTGGCTAAGGGGTTAATGCTATCTTGTTAGATATCATGAATAGTCTATTTTTAGATAGTTAATCTAGACAACATATGTTCAAATAAAAATTCAAATGATCAATGGGAAAGACGAAAGAGATTGATTTTATAGCATAACGTGCCAAACTGTGACTAGAGTATCTTTTGCCTCAAAATTAAGGAAAGTGTTTTGTGATGATCAAACGATCAAATGATATACAAATATTTTGATTTGACAAACATAACATGTTAAACTGTAATATTTTCCTTGTGGGTATGTGTATATATCTATAAATGTGTTGAGGAATATGCACATACTTCAAACTTGTAGTGCCTGGTTATGCCTGCAAGAGCATACTGAGGAATGAGACACGTTATGAAAGAGAAGAGAAACAACCTAAGAAATAGTGAAGCTGAAAAAAGATGAACACCCATTTTACTCTCTCTCGTTTTTCTGCAAGAAAGTGAGAAGCTGCTCCAATCGAGTGTGTGTTCAAGGGTAAGCATTTGAGTTGTGTATATATAGAGGAGAGGGAAGAGTAGTATTTGATCGAGTAGGTGGTCATAGAAATTAGAAATGGTTTATTATTTTCTGGAGGATACAGAAAATAGTAGTACAAGAGCTTGATGAATTAGCTAATTAGTATTATATTATAGGGATATGCATATATGGTTGTTAGAACAACTTTAGAGTGGTGTCAAAGACAATCAAATTTTTCTGTTGACGTCTCTCCTTTCCTTTCAAGTCCAACCTCTGCATAAATGGACGTGATTTTGACCTACTTACTTTTACTTTCCAGGCTTATATTAGCAACAACTATGAGAGTCTGTCATGAAAGGTGACACGCGCATAAACAACTCTTTGCATGCATGTACAAATAGATAAGTTGATGAATTATATATGTGAAAATTATTGGCGGCATGTCCCTTCAAATATCAGCAATTTGTGTGGGGGCTTATTATAATAAGAAAGGTTTAGGCAGGGGCGAAGTTAGAAAGTTAGTTTATTGGAGGTATAACTATAAGCACACATGCCTTGTTTTACAAGGAAAGAATATTTACAACTATACAAAATCTACTCCTATTAAAATGAGGATTCCTAGAATATTTACAACTTAAGACTCACTCCAACACTCCCCCTCAAGTTGGTGCAAAGATATCATACATGCCCAACTTGACAAGTGAGACACTAAACACTCGACTACACACCGCATGGGTGAGGACATCCACAAGTTGCTCTTCCGAACTCACAAAAGGAATGGACACAATCTTCCTTTCCAGGTTCTCCTTGATAAAGTGCCTATCAACCTCCACATGCTTCGTCCTATCATGTTGCACAGGCTTATCAGCTATTTCTCTTGTAAACTTGTTATCACAATGCAATTTCATTGCTTCCTTTGGTCCGAAACTAAGACATCTCAAAATCTTACGCAATCAAAGAAGCTCATATATCCCTTACGCAATACCTCTATACTCAGCCTCAACTGAAGACCTTGACACCACTTTTTGCTTTTTACTATGCCAGGTAACCAAATTCCCTCCAACAAACATAAAATACCGAGATGTAGAACGCCTGTCAGTAACATTACTAGCCCAATCTGCATCTGTGAACCCTTCAACATTTAGGTGTCCATGTCTTTCATATAATATCCCTTTACTAGGTGCATACTTCAAATACGATAAAATACGCATTACTGCAGCCATGTGATCCTCATTAGGTGAGTGCATAAATTGACTCACAACACTTATATCATATGCAATATCAGGACGAGTACGAGCTAAATAAATTAGTCTCCCTACAAGTCTTTAATATCTACCCTTATCAACAGGTACCTGATCAGGATAAATACCCAAGTGATGCTTTTCTACAATAGGAGTATCAACCGGTTTACACCCCAACATACCAGTTTCTTTTAACAAATCCAACACATATTTTAGCTAAGACAAGAAAATACCTGTAGGTGAGCAGGCAACCTCAACTCCAAGAAAATACTTCAAATCACCTAAATCTTTCATCTCAAACTCCGAAGCGAGATTCACCTATAACTTCTGAATTTCTTCCGAACCATCTCCTGCAATGATCATGTCATCAACATAAATAATCAAAGCAGTTACTTTACCATGCCTATGCTTTAGGAACAAAGTGTGATCTGAATGACTCTGGTGATATCCATATTTCTTCATTGCTTGAGTGAGCCTTCCAACCACGCATGAGGTGATTGCTTAAGCCCATAGAGAGACTTACGTAATATGCACACCCCAGTACTACCACTCACAACATAACCCAGTGGAAAATCCATATACACTTCCTCTTCCAAATTGTCATGAAGAAAAACAGTTTTCACATCAAACTGTTTAGAGGTCAATCCATATTTGTAGCGAAAGAAATTAAAACATGTATTGTATTCATCTTAGCTACCGGAGAAAAAGTTTCTTGACAGTCTACACCATACGTTTGAGTACAACCTTTAGCTACTAATCTTGCCTTATATCTTTCAATCGATTCGTCAGCTTTGTACTTGACAATATACACCCAACGACAACCAACATGTTTCTTCCCACTAGGTAACTGCATGATCTCCCAAGTTTTATTTTTTGCAAAGCAGACATCTCTTCATACATAGCTTGAACCCATTTAGGATCTTGTAGAGCTTCTTCCACCTTAGTTGGAATTCTGATGGACTTCATATGATTCACTAGGACTTTGCGATCAGGAGCAACACGCTTACATGACACATAATTAGCAATTGGATACTTCACTTTTCCTTCCTGAGAAAACCTGTCAGGTGGCACACTCCAATTGTGTCGTGGTGGTAATTTGTATGTACTAACAATAGCATTAGGATCAATTGTATTATTATCCAAGATACTTACCTCTGGAATATTTAGAAGAGGTGGGACATGCACTGTAGATTCAGAGAAAAAAAGGCAAGGAATTGATATCAGAAGACAGAATCACGAAGACAGAATCACATGAGGATTAGCAGGCACAGTACTTGGGCTAGCTAAATTAGCAACATCACTAAGCTCTTCCGTACAGGGCTCGGTACTGTTTTGCTCAATAGTGGGCTCAGCAATCCTGGGCATGGCCTCATCTCCAGGCTCGTAAAACTGGAAGCACCAGTGGTCTCGGTAGTCACCATTGGTTCCTCATTTGTATTCTCTTTTTCTCCCCTTGAAGTACAATCCAACCAACATAGATCATCTAAAACAACATTCTTCCCTTGACGATCTGAATTGGGTAAGGAAGAAGAATAAAAATATTCAGTCTCAGAAAACGTCACATCCATTGTGACATACATATGCTGCGTCTTTGGATGATAACATTCCTTTCTGTTGAGTTGAAAAATCCAAAAATACACAGTGAAGCGCACACGGATCAAACTTACTACAATGGATTTTCTGGATATGAACATATACTACACACCCAAAAACATGAGGAGACAAAGTATTTGTAGAAATCATGGAAACATGGTGAGTAAGTGCCTGGAGTAGTGTTTGAAAATTCAAGACCCTCGAGGGCATTCGGTTCATGACATACATTGCATACACAACTGCTTTTGACACACCCCGTCCTCGATACCCACGTGGATACCGAGTTTGGAACTTGCTGGCCGACACTCGGAAGTGACGTAGCCATTTTATACATGACCACACTTAAATTATACAATTTAAACTGCCAAAGAGTTTGCAGAATTTATTACAAATATGCATAATGTTCAAAGAGTAACTAATGTAAGGCAACATAAGTAATAATAGAGTCAAGCTCACATAATTTTTACCCATAATAGGGATGAATATTATTATAGAAATTGAATAAAAGATAAACTCCCTACATTATAGGGAGGAAACCAAAGCCGCCACGCTATACCTCAACATCATTGGAACGCACCGCTACTAAGTCCTGAAGGGGGCGTAAAAATAGGAAAGTGTGAGTGGACGAAAAAGAAAGTTTTTCTAAAGCTCTTTTCTCTTTTCGAATATAGTAACCCCCTGTTTGAAAACTAGTATATATATAAAACCATACTACATATATAGCTGTCATGTAAAACTCAAAGGGTAGAAACATAAATTCAGAATATTTTCCTGTACGAGATAAATTCATGATAAAACACAAAAATCCAACTTATCACAAGATAAATCATTTTCCAAGATATCTCAATATATATACAAAATAATATCACAAGGTATATAAGCAATCACCCATGTACATGTTGAGGGACCTCCTTCCAACTCTGTACAAGCTCTTTACGTTATAACCACTTTTGTACTCCTAGTACCTCACACATGTAAGCTCTTGCGCGATCAGTGCGTCACACCCAAGTCCTTACGTTGAGGGACCTCCCCCGATAATAAATACAAATGTAAAGACAAGCTTGCACTAAGGTATTTACCGGACAATACCCCTGGAGTACAATGCGTGTGACCCATACATGTGAGACTTGTCCTACGGCCATGCCATAGTACTGAAACATAGTGAAAGCATACCAAGTGTGTGAAAATATATACATTTGTCGGTGTAAAATGCATGATCATGCCCAAGTAAGAAATTCGTATCTCAAATATAAAATATGTATAAGCATGATCAAATCCACGCTTCAAAACCATTCATACTTATATATATTATTCATATATATACTAGGATAAAAACTATTTTATAAAACAATGTCCACTCACAGATACTTGGGAGTGCAATCCTCTTGGGTGTCGTGCTCCTCAAAGCGTCTAGATGAATGTTGACCTAAATATTAGTAAGAAAATAAATTAACACATTTCTCAAATATAAAATAACTCCCCTAACTAAAAGAATTTAAAATACTATTGTTTATAGGAAAAACAGGCTCGAAATACTATTGTTTAAAACACTATTGTGCACAACAGGGCAAAGCTGGAAAGATCCATTGTGGAGGCATGGATCGCATATGAGTCGCTTACTTTTTGTGCAATGTATCTAACTGATGTTGAGACGACTTTCCATCGTCCTCAACGCAACAACGACGGTGGTGTTAGAAAAGAGAAACTTTATGTTTTTGCACAAATTGCACGACCGTTTGGAGAGTCACCAAGAGGCGAATCGTTTTCTGAAAAGGACATGGATGTAGCGCATTGGTTCATACTCAATAATTGTGATGAGATCAAGCCGCTTCTGGATGAGCATGAACAGTTGATCATGAGTACATATCCTTCACATTTACATGCCGAGAAGCACCGTGCATTGTTTCCTTGTTGGCTGCGCGAACATGTAAGTTGTGTGCTCTTTTTAATCATCACATTTTAGGTTTTTCTTCGTTGTCTTCATATGTTCTTCAACTAAAAAGTATACAAATTTGTGTAATGTAATATGTGTTGAAACTGAAGGAAGAGAATTCGCCGTCGTACACCAAAGAATTATATAACTTAGCGGTTGAACCGTTTTGCTCTAAATTGTACTCGGGATGTTATGTCAACGGCGTTCAGTTTGTAGATGCTCAGCGTGATGACAAGTTGTTAACTTAAAATAGTAGGGTCTTTGTCCCGGGTGGCGGCGACAGTGCCAATAGTGAGTTCTACGGCAAACTAACAAGTATCATTGGTTTGATACAAATCCAAATATGAACGGAGTATTAAGCGGGACGAAGGGTTAGTATCAGTGAACACTAACACACGTTGGTACGATGAAGACCCTTACATTTTGGCAAATATGGCGAAACAAATCTTCAATCTTGATGACCCGAAGGCCGGGAGTGGTTGGAAAGTTGTTTAGAAGATTCATCACAAAAACATATATGATATTCTTGACGGAGATAATAATGATGACGACAGCGTCACTGACCAACAACTTCATCTTCGATAGATTTTGGTATGGAAACACCTCTAGATACCAATGTAATCCAAGAATTACTTGAGGTAGCTGGAATGGCTAAAATCGAAATACCGATTGATTCCATTACAATTGACCTCAGTGATCTGAGATGCTACGATCCACATGACCTCGCACAGACCGATGATAGTGATGATGAGGAATCATATGCAAGCACCGAATCTAAACTACAAAGAGAAAATGATGAAAGTGACAACGACAATGTGTATTCTATTTCTGATTCAAACTAAGTTTGGAAGTTGGGAAACTGTAAACTTGTAACATTATAAAATAAATGAAAGTTGAGATTGGCAATTATTTTATTAAATGTGAAGATTTGTTTTGCTAACAATTAATTACTTCATTTACCAAAAAAAAAATGTTTTGTAAGCAGGTATAAAACAATTACAAACACATCTTGAGCGACGAATTATTTCGTTGCACAAAATTTATAGGTTTTAGGCAACGAATTGAAGTCGTCATGCAAAATTTAGGTTTTAGGTGACGAATTTCATTCATTTCGTCGCGTAAAACAAAGACACTTGAGGCGACGAATCAATTGTTTGTCGCCTAAACCTAAGAAATTTATTCCACACCGTTCTGGTGTGAAAATTATGCTAACACAAATTAAACCCTCTTTTGACAATTGTAGTAAAGTATGTAAGTAGGGATCGTTCTGGACCGGGGATTAGGAGGGATTGCTAAAACACCTAAAACAGACTTAAAAACGCAAAACTAAGTTTAGAACACTAATCTAGACTCAAAGAATGCAAAACTAGACTCTAATGACTGAAAACAACTAGAACAACTCAAAACAACACAAAATAAGCAAAAAGACTTAAACTAGACACTAGAACTAAGTTTGAACGAAAATTGATTTGAACTTGACTCAAAATACTTAAAAACACAAATTAAGACAGATTCTAACTTATTTGACACACCAAAGTAAAAGGAGAATTGGTTTTGACGAATTTGTAAACTAAACTAATTGAAAACAGAATGTAAACAAGAACACAATTTAAGGATGATTTAATGAATAGATGGATGGCTAGCTAGAGGGTTCTTCTCCACACATGACATACTTGCATACAAATCAATCTCCAGTTGTTCTTTCAATGAATCATGAACCTCAACACCCAAAGTTAATTAGGTACGCTTAAATTAACCATCAGATTTCTCTAAGTTTATTGAATTGGATGATTGCATGCGACAACCCAAAGTATTCCTCAATAGTCCCCTACATGAACTGCATAATAGAGATACATATCAAGAATCATTAAGTTCTATAGAAATCGTAAGTGTTGACGAAGCAATTGTAACTATGAAAAGCATGATACTCTTGCCAAGAATTTACTTAACGCGATCGTTTATAAGCGACCTTCACTACACATGAATATAAGTTCATAACGATTAGGTGAAATTCCCTTATATTCTAGCATCAAATTCATGCATGAAAACTAAGCGTGCACTCTCAATCAACATACAAGAATAAGTTATCAATTGAACAATTAAGTAAATTGAATTCACAATTCATGAAATCACAACTGGATGTAATTAATTCATAACACAAATATAGTCATGGTATTGAATAGCCCCCTAGCCAAAAGGGCTTAGTTCCTCATAATCGCAAAACAAAGATAAACTGATGTATACATTGAAAACAAGGAAAGAAAACACCTAAACGCTCTAGCTATCCAAACTGAACAGCAAGCACGTCCAAGCACCCTCCTTCCCTTCCTTTGCTGCGACACAAGGAGTAGGTAGTGGTTTGATGGGTTGTTTGGATGGAGAAATAGGTAAAATGATGTATGGTAGTGGTTAGGATAGAGAGGTGGTGCGGCAGGATGTGAGAAAGGGTCAGAATCTGTGTAGAATGTGTATGAATGTGTAGAATGGTGGATTAATCCCCTAAGGTGCGGCTAAGGCTTGGTATTTAAAGGCTTTAGGGTAAATAAAACCCTAAATTATTTAGGAGCACAGAAATAAAGTCAAAATACTCCTAGAATAGGAAAACAAAATCAGAATCCAAGGGAAAAAGGCTAAGATAATCAACAAAGGAAAGAATCAAAAGAGGGATGTAGTTTTAAGATAAGAAATAGGAAAGAAGACTCTCCCTTGCATGGCAAGGAAGAGTATGGGACAAGGGAGGTGCGGCAAGGACATAAAATAAAGGGAAAGGGATTTTCCTATGCGGCAAGGAAGGGTATTTTCCTGTTTCGACCTTCCGTTACTAAAACAATGATAACGTTTTCTAGAAGAATCAGAATCGTGATCTGTAAAATCCTGTGAAAACTAGACATCCAGATCTTTCCAACCACATATGGCACGGCATGTAATTCATCATGAGGAAATCGGGGTGCTCTGTCGAAGTTGGCAGTTATGCATAGCATAGTCCCATATTCACTCGGATTCCACTTTCTTGTAATCTGCTTGTCTTCTGAACTTCTATCTTCACTCTTTAGCACATTCCTAGCCTCATATGAACTTCAAACACGTCCAGCCATCATGCTCCAAACATGTGCTATCCATTCCAAGCCCAACTTTGCTCCAAAAAGCTCCAAAATGCACCTTTATGCATACTTCATCCTTAGAACCTGAAATTGCATGAAATTAACTTAAAACACTATAATAAACAAAAACTAGCTCAATAAATGCAAGGAAACAAGCTAATAAAATCGTATAAATATGCTCCTATCACGTTCTTCTTTTGATTTTCTAAAGAATCATTTATTCATTTCTGAATGAAGTAATTTTTTGTATACAATGATCTTGAAGAAAAGGTCTACATATTCAACGGTTCAGATTTAACGAAATAAATATTCATGTGTTTACAAATTAACAGTTGTACAAAAAATTAACTTACAGTGAAAAATTCATAATAAGTAATTGAGAAGTGGGAAAAATTTGTAAAAAATATACAAACGCTCGTAACGAGAAGGTCTACAATTTTCATCAAGGGGTCATCTCCAAAATTGAACACTAGAAACCTTGGAGAGTATATTTTTTTTCACCGTCGATTAACATTTATGTTTAAGCTCCGTTATTATATCCATAATTTATTTTTTCATCCCGGTTCTTTTTTGAAAACATGATCTTTTACTCAATGCAATAAGATGAACGGTTCAGATGGTTTATATTATGTCTCGAAATTTACAGTTTAGGGAAGTTTGTGTAGGACGTTATAAAGTTTATAGAAACTATATAACATCATCACAATTTTCAGTAAACTGTAAATATTGGGACATTCTATCAATGATCCGAACATGCAGTTCTACTTCAGAAACAACAACTGCTACGTAATGGGAGGGAGGGAGTTGAATATATTGAGAATCTGAGTGCCCTTGATGCCTAGGTATGCTTGACCGATTTCTTCGTTTACAAGAATTCTCAATGATTTTGTTTTACGTAATCTTGTGCACTATCTATACATTTAATGGGTCTATAATATATTTTCTACCAACGAATTGAGCTTAAATGTAGATGCGTCTGCTGTAAATATATTAGGAACCATTTAGTTTTGTAGCGCAATTGTTTCTGGTGGATTGGTGCTCCTTCTCTTCTTTTCTTTCTTTGGTTTAGGGCAATGTTGTAGATAGACACCTACATTGTAGCGCATCTAGAGATATAGCACAAAAATGAGTTAATTTTGTTTTCTATAAATTTGGCATTGTTATTAGTGTTCGACAAATAAATTCACACGGCGCTTAGTTGTAGGCCTGGTAATTTATATGAACACTGATTGGGAGATTGCGAGCGTGCCACTACTAGGTACCGCTAGCAGACGGTGTATGTGTGATTTGAGATTGTGCTATTTAACTTCTAACCAAAAGATTGTGCCTTTAAGTGAGAGGCTCAACTTAGGTTCTTTATTCGCCTTGCCTGTTAAGGACTTTAATTGTTATGTAGATATATATAACAAGGCTTATATGTTTGAAATATAGATTGGATATAAACTGGTTATATTCAATCCGAATGCTTTAGTAGTAAAGACAGTAAGCAGTAAATAAAGAAAATACAGTTTGCATCAAAGTAAACATATATAAACTAAATTGAAAGTTTACGAATAAGTAAATACAATAAGTAAACAAAGCTGTAAACATCAACCAAAGTGTGGTTGGATTGCACATAAAGCCATCGAATTGGCTTTTATACCCATCGGATTGGAGATAAAGCCATCGACAAAGCCATCGGATTGGCTTTTATGCCCATCGGATTGGAGACAAAGCCATTGACAAAGCCATCGAATTGGCTTTTATGCCCATCGACTCTTTGAGAAGAAGAAAATAGCCTAAAGGAGATTCTTTCTCAGGCTTAATCGATACCACAGAGAGAAGTGGTAGAGCTAATTCTAAGATCGGGGGTTTCCTGATCAAAAAGCTTTAACACAAGTTGTCGAAGCTTTGTGAATGGTTGCTTAAAGCCTTATGTAGGCTTATGAAGGCTTGTTGCTGGGTTGTATGAACTGATGAATGCCACTTCTTGGCTTTCAAGAGAGAGGTTTTCCTCTTTGGTGTTTGAAATGTTGGCTTTCCTTAGAACATGTATGTTCTGAATTTTGTTTGATTGGTTGAGTGTCCCCAGCTCTCTGCCTTTGCTTCTAATATATAGAGAACAAAACCAATGTGAAAGCAACCCAACTTGATGCACACACCTCAACCTAATTCCACTTGCACAAAGATAGATAACATTAATTAACTATCCACTTACAGATACACCTCTTGCCTACACGAAAAAGTGTCATCCCTGCTGCCCAAGATATGTCAACTTGTACTTACACCAAAATATCTTGGTGTAAGTTTGGTCTAATTTCACAATAACCCCCACATAATGCCACAATTTGGCTTTAGACCCAAATAGGGGTAAACATGACAATTTTGAGTGTAAACAATTAGGAAAGTATAAACTGTTAATTCCTGAGTTTTGTAGGATTGCAACTACATATCCTTAGTTTAGTTTAAGTGATTGTCTACTTGGGTAAGGACTAAAAATTCAAGCATAAGTAGCTATCAGATAATCTGTGGAAAAAATCGTACAGAATCCATACTTTCATTTTTAGCCTCCTACATTAGAATATTTGAAACCTTACAGAGTGTCTCCTCAACCTTTTTATTCCCTCAACTCCATATGGAAAAATTTGAATGAACAAAATCTCCATAGAATTCAGTACAAGAATTATCAAAACATAATTAATTGCACAATACATAAGAAAAATTTAAATGGTCAACAATAAAAATAAGGGTTTACAAAATAATGACAACAGTTTCTCGTCCAAAAAATGTAGCTCAGATTGAGCAAAACATTAACACGTGGGAAGATCCGTCGGGGGAGGAAGCAACTTCTGGTTGGGAAGTTTTCCATCTAGGACTAACCAAGCCATCTTCAAGCCCCAACTAGTATGGATCTCCAAATGGCAATGCATGAACCATACACCTGCAAATACATTTTTGAACACATAGTTGATTAGGCTAACGTTAGTCTAATCAAATTTGCAACAATATATAATAGTATTGCTTTCTATTAATTAACTCACCGGGGTTATCTGCTAGGAATCGTATTGCAACCCATCCACCAGATGGCACACCCACGGTATTTCTTTTGACAGGGTCGACGAAATTGAAGTTTGCAGAGTCCTTATTCCGGTCAAAGTTCCCGAACCCTTGGCCAACAACAAAGAAATTAAAGCCATGTAGATGAAGAGGGTGGCTTTCGGCGCCCAGAATGCTTGTGTCCTGCATCACCAACTCCACACTAGTGTTATATGGAAGTACAATTAGCTTTGTACCATTGCCCACCATAGTATCATTAGGTGGGGTGCCTGTATAGTTAAATGGAGTTATAAGACTGCTTGGGAAGTCAGGGCTGTAAACCCCATTCGATTGCCTGGAGAAGTGGGCTTGAAGTAGAGCAGTCGATGGCATTGCAAAAGAAACGTTGTTAACTGAAGCCGCAAACATTGTTCCATTAGGTGTTACAACCCGTCCCAAAATTTATGTGAAATTACCAAAATACCCTTAGGGGTCAATGTTGACTTTTGTTGACTTTTAGTGACGATTTGTAAAAATTTATTTCTTTACATATTCTTGATGTACTCATCGATATGAACGCGTGGACGCAAGCGGAACTCAATTCGGAGTTGGAACGAACATTTTATGAAGTTTTAAAGTGTAGGGGCATTTTGGTAATTTTCCACTCCGTGTGTGGGAATTAGGGTTTTTGGCTGGCTGCACAGCAGCCAACCCACCCCATCATTTCTGCACGTCACTTTCTCTCTCCCTCTCTTTCTCTCCCATTTTCTCTCTAAAACCAAAAGCTCACCGAAACCCTAACCCTTGGACGAATCACAAAACTGTCGAATCGTTGCCCAAAATCCATACCATCACAATCGTCTCGTCATTCTGAACGAGGCTGTGATTTTAGAATCTTCAAACTCGAACCCGATCGTTCAAACCGACGTCGGAACGGAATAGGCAAACTGTTCATCTATTTTCTGTACAATACAGACCAAGGTAAGCCTCGAGACCATTACCATTGGTTTTATTGGATTGAGTAGGTTCAAATCGATATAAAGAACGTCCAATTTGGTGCAGTTTTGAAGGAGAACGGAATTAAGGTTTCCCGAAGCTTTCCGGCCAATTTCAGGACATCTCTGGCCATTTTTCCGGCCTCAAATTGGTATGAAAATATTCTACTCCTCAATACCTTCATTTTGATATATGGCACGTTCAATTTGGCCAAGGAACGAAGGAGTTATGAATTTTTGAAGTTTTGGAATTAATTCTGAAATTTTCCAGAAATTCCGGCGAACCAGGCGGCGGAGGACGGAGGCGCCGGCGGCGGCTCCGGCGACCGGCGAGGGGAGGAATAAGAAGGAATATTCCGTCAACGGTAACGGAATATTCCTGATGGCGTCAGAATATTCCGTCAGAAAGGTATATTCCGTTAACTTTAACGGCGCTGACGTCAGCAGGTGCGTGGCTGACGTCAGCCGCGCGTGGGACGGTGCGTGCAAGCGCGTGGGGCGCATGGGGGACACGTGCCGCGCGTGGCGACACGTGCCAGCGCGTGGCGACACGTGCCAGCGCGTGGCGACACGTGCCAGCGCGTGGCGACACGTGCCAGCGCGTGGCGACACGTGCCAGCGCGTGCCGGCGCGTGCCAGCGCGTGGCCGGCGCGTGAAGCCACCTGCCGGCGCGTGGCGGCGCGTGGCGGCGCGTGCGGCGGCGCACGGCGGTGGACGGCGGCTGTAGGGTTTTCGGGCTTCGGAAATCGTTTTTCGAGCCCGTTTTTGCTAAAATAGTTTTATTTTTGGGGTATTTCTCTTTAAGGCCTATTTTTAATTTATTTTAGGGAAGTTCTAATTTGTCCCTAATATTAAATAGGTAATTCTTCGACTCCGCACACCGAGGAGGGCAACACCGAGGGAGATTTCACTCCCGATCACCTGTGAGTGGACCTTTGCTTTATTAAATGGTTTTTATGATTGCAAATAAATATGAATTTGATTTCTATATGGTTTTAAATGGTTTTCGAAGCGTGTTTATTTATATATTTTTATTAGTAAATATATATACTTGTTGACAATTATTTATGCAACCATATTTGTTCTATTTATGGTATATATATTGGGAAATGGATTTAATTGGTGATTGGGATTATTTATCAAGTATGATGATATGATTTGAAATGGGTTATACTTCGATATTACTTTTGCATAAATATTAAATGATATTTTATTATATGGTTTTGAGGGAAATATTTATTTATGCAATACTTGATATTTGGGAATTATGAATGGGATTTTGGCTCCTATATCTATACACATGATTATATATGTATGTTTTCAAACACACTTGGTATGCTTTCACTACGTTGTAGTACCGTTCTCACGGCCGTAGGACAGTTCTCACATGTTTGGGTCACACGCACTGTACTCCAGGGGTATTGTCCGGTAAATACCTTAGTGCAAGCTTGTCTTACGTTTATTGTTGTTTATGGGGAAAAGGCCCCACTACGTAAGGACTCGGGTGTGACGCGCTGCGGCGCCAAGACTTACATGTGTGTGGTACTAGGAGTACAAATTATTGGATAACGTATTGAGCTTGTACGGTGATTGAGAGGTTGTTCCTCAACCCGTACATGGGGGATCGCGCATATACCCTGTGTTGGTTTTCGATTATATATATATATTCTATTGGAATTATGAATTGTGATTTATGGATATTATATCTTTTGATATGTTTCAGTATACTTTTAAAGTATCTTTTGAACTATACTATGATAGTATATTTCTACGACTATTACTGGTTTTCAAATAGGGGTTAGTATGTTGAAAAGAGAAAGGTTTGCGAAAACTTTTATTTTTGCGCCCCCTTCAGGACATAGTGATAGTGCATCCGGCGCAGTCGAGGATTTTGCGTGGCAGCTCTGATCATCCATCCCGACCATGTAGGGATCTACCTTTTCTTTCAGTTTCTATAATAATATCCATCCCTGTTATGGATAGAGATTTTAGGAACTCAGTTTATCATTTGTTTTTCCGCTGTTTCAAAATTAGTACGCTCTGAACCATATGCATATTGAAATCGGATTTTGCAACTTTATTACAATTTAATTTTGGTTACACTAAGTGTTGTCATGCATTTAATGGCTTCGTCACTTACGAGTGTCGGCTAGCACGCTCGCACTCGGTATCCACGTGGGTATCGAGGGTGGGGTGTGTCATTAGGTCCCTGGCAGGTTTGGTTATTGTTGCTACATGGATTGGTTCCAAGGCCTATAGTGAAGAAAAAGTGTTTGTCAACCTTTTGGGGGACATTAGCAGGGAATTGTGCATTGGCTAAGCTACGGAGTTTGTTGCTGAACTTTGTTGCAAATGATGTGTCGTTTAGATCAGGCAGAATCGGTTTGAAGAGCGGAAGTTTCTTCATTGGGAGGGTTGAATGGAGGGTTTTAGAGGGTGATTCATACTCTAAAACACCAGCAACAGTAGAGTTGTCAAAGGTGCCTTGTCCAGTCACGTATGGCCTGGCGGTCATGAAAAATGTGGCATTAGGGAAATGAGGTTTGGTCTTGAGCAGAACATTTGTAGTCTGCCCTGGGGCAATCAGAATAGTATCTGTGTCAAAGGACTTGACATAAATGGCGTCGGCTTCTACCACTTTGAGGGTGTGGTTTGCAATGCTGAAGAAGAGCTCGTCATTGAGTGCTGCGTTGATTAGGTGGAGAAGGTAGGCCTTCCCGGATTGAACCTTTAACTTGAATACATCTGCAAAAAGACAGACATATACAAAATTACTCATGCAAGTTATAAATCACGAAATTATCATTTCATTTTTCATTAATTTGATACCTTTGGCAGAACAGTTGTACAAAGGCCCCGGGAGTCCATTGAAGGTATAAGCATCAGAGACATTTGGCCCTCCACCTGTTTGCAAGGCTTGGCTAATAACTGCCTCAGGGTCTGCATTCCACCACTCTCCTGTATTCACATTGTATAGCTTTTGTTAGCCAAAGTTTTGACATATGCTTATCTGTTGCATTTGGATTACTGTTATGCATATAACATTATTGAAGATGATTGGGACCTCCTTGTAGGGCTTAGCGAATGGGTAAGGTATGCCGCGCTTAGGAAGTATGATCAAGGGACCATAAACAGTTGATCTAAGCCATGAAATATGAGCATGCCAGAAAAGAGTGCCTCTTTGGTCTGTAATGGTGAAGTTGTAGACATAGTTGTTGCTTGTTTGTATGGGACATTGGGTCACATATGCAGGTCCATCAGCCCACCCCGATCGAAGTTGTCGAATGCCGTGCCTGGTGGTTTAAAGAAATGAATGATTAATTATCCTCCATTTTTATCAAATTGCATGACCTCAAATGTAAGCTAGCACATATACATTCTTTCCCAACTTGTTATAAGTATTAATTACCAGTGGATGGAAATATTGTTTTGAACATGATTAACCACTTTAATAAGGACTCGATCGCCCTCCCGAGCAACAATTTGAGGCCCCGAAAATTGCCCGTTTACCGTTACAATGCTCTTTGTGTGGCAGAGTCTTGTCACATTCTGTTGTTTGATCTGCAAAATCATAAAAGAAAATAAGAACCCTGAGAAAATAAAAACAAGGTGTGTAAACATAAACTTCATATGTGCTACAAGATAGTCACAGGGGTTGATTTTATGTTGTTAGATAGCTAGAATGGCATTTTGGAGATTAACATCTCTACCACACATACAAACAAGAATGTATAATGTCAAACTGTGTGACAAAAGAACATTTTTTTATACATATGGACATACATCAAACTTGTAGTGCCTCGTTATGCTTGCAAGGGCATGTTGAGGAACAGAACACAAGGTAATGAGAGAGAAGAGAAAGAGTCTAAGAAATGCTGGTGATGAAAGAAGAGGAACACCCATTTTACTATCTCTCTCTTTGTTTTTTTGGGGAAGAAAGTGAGAGATATTTTGGGTTTGGATGAAACTGAAGCTGTTGCAATGGAGTGTGTGTTGAATGAATGTTTAGGATTGTTATATATAGAGAGGTGAAGAGCTTCATGAGTTTTGGTATACATTTTAATATTTGTACGGTGCAATTGTTAGAACGACTTTTTATATAGAGTGGTGTCGAAGACAATCAATTTTTGTTGACCTCCTTTCCTTTTAAGTCGATCCTTTCTAAAGTATTCCACGTCTCTCCATCTTTTGATGAACTCAAAATGGACGTGATTTTGACCTACTAAAATATTTCCAGGCTTAGCAACAACTATATTATTATGATGATTATTGATGAATCTATTAACTGATGGTATCTGACACATCCCGACCCGGATGTACACGTGGACACCCAAAAGTCGGGTGTGCTGGCCGACACCACGTAGGGTGACGAAAGCCAATTGAAAGAAATATGAATTAATTTGAACAAATGAGTGAATTTAAGGTCAGAGTACACAAAAGTTGTACAGGCGGAAGAATAAGTAAAGTAAACTATTGTACAAAGCACTAAATACAAAGTACAGAATACAAGTATCAAGAATGATACACTTGTCATACCACCGCGCGCCTCGACGTCGACAGCTCCAGCCACTAAACCTGGAGGGGCGCAAAACAAAAGGGTGAGTGGGCGATAAATAGTTATTTTTGTGAAAACCTTTCCTTTCTGAAAATAGTAACCCCTCGCCGTCAAAATCAAGTAATTGGTCGGAAAACCATTACAGAAAACGTACTAATATAGTAGATAGAAAAATCAAGGTAAGTACGGAAGTATACTTACCGTTCGAAACGGCAGGAAGCTACCGTTCGGCATGAAAATACTTTACCAAAAAGTTCGTAAAATAAAGCTATGCGGAAAACCCGTAAATCAAATAGTAGTATCCATGGCATCAGTGAAAATAAGAGATAAGTCACAGTCCAACTATAAGATAAACGCTCGTTTAGGCAGGGCAGACACACGAGTTCATACAGATATATTCTGTCATGAACAGGCTGGGTGTATAAATAATGGTACGCTCATGTACTACGATCACGTGAAGCTGGCGCATAAGCGCATCACAACAAGTTCGAGTCGCCCATGCGACCTAGAACAGGCTGGCACCTACTATGGATCCATAGTGAGCGTATCAGTGCGTGTGAACAATCACATGAAGGCTGGTCCTGGCCCGGGACAGTACAATCAACATCGTGTAAGCCTCCCAGGTTGAGCGTGCAAAAACATGCCACAGAGTATCATTAAATAAAACAAAGTGAGGTAATTTCCCTTTTTGGGATAACCTTAAAACAGTCAATATATAAGGTATCCTCAGGTGCCGTACCCGGAATACCAAGCGTACAACTATAATACGTGAAATACCAAGAATACGCCACATGGGTACCAAGGCATAGAAATACCAACTTAATGGTAAATTAGGTGAACCCAAAAACACGGTAGAAAATTACCATTTCCAAGGTTCACCCGAATACGACCCAAGGCCGTCAGATAGGTATAAAACCCATAATTACAAATAGGCACAATATCAATTAATTCCCTAAAACCCCCCAAAATAGGGCTGGTTCGATACAAGCAATACGCGTACAAAATAATACGGAAATCACCAATTTAATGGTGTAAATTCCCAAATGGAAATGTAGGCCAAAGCCCACTAATTTCCATGGCCTAACGAAATACCGAGTCGAAACTAGTAAACCGAGTAAATACCAGATTAATACGAGGTCTACCAAAATACGAGAATAAATAACCCATTTAAAATCATTTAATAGTGTAGGCATAGACAAATATAATTTCCCAAACTTAAAACACATTTAAATAATATAGGGAAAGGGCCCACTCACAAATACCGAAGCCGGGAAGTCCAAACGTACGTCCTCCGAACGCCACGGGTCGCCAAAACCTATTTTAGAACACCAAAGATTAATAAAGTATTCGAAAATACAAAGAAAACGGCGTTCGGAAACCCAAAAACTGAGTTTCAAGCTCGGAAACCCCAAAACCGCCACCGTGCGCCGTCGCACGCGCCGCCACACGCTGCCATTTGGCCTTACGCGCCGCTACGTGCGGCTGTGAGGTCACACGAGCCACCACGCGCCGCCACGCGCGGCTGGAAGTCCACCACGCGCGGTCACGCGCCACACGCGCCAGTCACGCGCACGCGCCGGTCACGCGCCTGCTGGTCGCCGGTGGCACGCGCCGGTCACGCGCCTACTGGTCGCCGGTGGCACGCGCCGGCTGGTCGCCGGTGGCACGCGCCGGTCACGCGCCGGCTGGTCGCTGGTGACACGCGCCGGTCACGCGCCGTTACTGTGCCGTTAGAGTTAACGGAATATTCTAACGGCGTTAGAATATTCTGTTAACGCCGTTAAGGTTAACGAACAGAATATTCCTTAGAATATTCCGGTCCGACCGGGTTGAACCGGTTTGCTGACATCAGCAGGACCGGTCTGACCCAGTTTGCTGACGTCAGCGCCGGTCACCCCTGACCTTTTTTTCGGCCGCCGCCGTCGCCGGAATATGGGAAATTTTGGCCGGAATTTCTGGGAAATTTCAGAGCTTCATAACTCCTTCATTTCAAGGCCAAATTGGACGATTCAAGTACCAAAATGAAGCTAGAAGTGAGGAGAATAATAATTTACCATTTTGGAGGCCGGTCTCTGGCCGGAGGTGGCCGGAATTGGGCTCGAAAGTTTCGGCCAAAACTGAAACTTGTCGATCTTGAGGTTTCCTTCACACACAAGCCCTGGGTTGTGATCCCAGGGTTCCCAGAAGTCCAAAGGTGAAGTTTTGGGGTTGAATCGAGGCCTGGATGGCCTTGTTTGGCTGAGAAAGTTCACCGGAAATACTTCTGGGTTTGAAGCCCAGAGCTCGGGTTTGGTTTTAGCTGGGTTTCAGGGTTCCATGAGGTTCTGAGTTGATGAAGATGATGATGAGGCACACAAGTGTGATTTTTGCTCGAGGTGAGGCCGAGAATGGTGAAGAAACAAGCTCGGGTGGCTTGAGGGGTTTGGTTGCAGAAAAAAGAGAGAACACGGGAGAGAGGCAAAAACAAATGCCCAGACAAAATCCCAGGAAATCTGGGATAGGCCACATGGCCTGCAGGCAAATGGGCCCCAGCCCAATAATCCAAAAATGCCCAAAACTAAAATACGGGAAACGTCGAAAATCAACGCCCGTAAAATATTCGTTCGGAGTCCGAACGACGTCCCGCTCGCGTCTACACGTTTGTAGCGACGAGCACGACAAGAAAATACAAGTGAAAGCGTCGTACGAGTTACGACGCAAAAGTCGACCGAAAGGTCAACCAAGGGCAAAATCGTCATTTCACACCTCCGGGAATAAAATAATATTATTTTTCGGAACGGGATGTAACAGTATCTGTACTTGCAGATGCAATAAGCCAATCACAAATCAGTTTGATTAGTTTGCAAGGATAAATAGTGAAAACGTTCTAGGAGACTAAAAAAAATAAAGAATAATACTTGCATTCCTCTATTAGGGGATGAGCTCATTTCCCCAAATAAAGTATCTTCAATGTAGAAATTTTATAATTGATACTGTTCAATGTCTTAATCTTCATTTGAAGATCATGCTTACAAAACATCATTATAAACAGAGATCGTTTAGTCATCCAAATGTATCAAATAAATGGACGGTTCATTATTAACATGTTACTTGGTACCTACACCGGTTGATTTATTTGATACATTTGAATGTTTAAACGATCTCCGACACGAATGATTTTTTGTAAGCATGATCTTCAAATGAAGATTAAGATATTGAACAGTTCCGATTATGAAATTTCTACTGTTAATATACGTTTTTTGCAAGTGGAAAAATGCAAGTATTATTCAAAAAGTAAATATTTTCAAATAAGGGTTGTCCCACTATTTTTTTTTAATTGAGTTTTCTTAGGCGGATGGGAGCTCGAATGACACACATGCATGCATACACAATATGGAGCAATTGTATTGTTAGTTCACATGTGTTGCTGCACTAGTAGGAAAAAATAGCTTGCGCGACAAAATTTTAGGCGACGGATGAAATTTCACAGGGCAAGAGGACTTTAGGTGACGACAATTTGTTTCGTCGCCTAAAATGTCAGAACATTTAGGTTACGAACACATTCGTCGCTTAAAATTGAAATGGGCGACGAATAGATACATTCGTAGCTCAAAAGATGGAAAAAGTGGCAAAAAAGAGAGAATTTGGTGCAAAATTGTGCGCAACAAATTGTTTTGTCGCATAAAATATCTTGCGTGACAAATGCAACGTTGTGCAAAACCAAAAATGAGCGTGACTTTAGCCGACGAAAATAGGTACTTCAGGCGCCGAATGGCTAAAATCGAAATACCGATTGATTCCATTACAATTGACCTTGGTGATCTGAGACGCTACGATCCACATGACCTCGCACAGACCGATGATAGTGATGATGAGGAATCCTATGCAAGCACCAAATCTGAACTACAAAGCAAAAATGATGAAAGTGATGACGACGATGTGTATTCTATTTCTGATTCAGGCTAAGTTCAAAAGTCGGGAAACTGTAAACTTGTAACATGAAAAAATAAATGAAAGTTGGGATTGCCAATTATTTTATTAAATGTGAAGATCTGGTTTGTTAAGAATTAATTACTTCATTTACAAACAAAAAAAAAAAGTTTTGTAAGTAGATATAAAACAAATACAAATACATCTTGTGCGACAAATTATTTCGTCGCGCAAAATTATGGGTTTTAGGCGACAAAATGAAGTTGTCGCACAAAACAAAGACAGTTGAGGCGATGAATGAGTTGTTCGTCGCCTAAACCTAAGAAATTTATTCCACACCGTTCTTCTTTTGATCTGCTAAAGAATGAATTATTCATGTCTGAATGAAGTAATTTGTGTACACAATAATCTTGAAGAAGAGGTCTACATATTCAACGGTTCTGATTTAAAGAAATAAATATCTATGTGTGTTTACAAATTAACAGTTGTACGAAAAATTAACTTACAGTGGAAAATTCATAATAGTAATTGAGAAGTGGGAAAAATTTGTAAAAAATATACAAACGCTCGTAACGAGAAGGTCTACAACTTTCGTTAAGGGGTCATCTCCAAAATCGAACACTAGGAACCATGAAGGCTATATTATTTTTTAACCGTCGATCAACGTTTGCGTTTACGCTCCATTATTATATCCATAATTTATTTTTTCATCCCGGTTCTTTTTTGAAAACATGATCTTTTATTGAATGCAATAAGATGAACGGTTCAGAGCGTTTATATTATGTCTTGAAATTTACAGTTTAGCGAAATTTGTGTATGACGTTATAAAAATTATAGAAACTATATAACATGATCACAATTTTCAGTAAACTGTAAATATGGGGACATTCTATCAATGATCTGAACTGTTCATGTTATTGCATTCTGTAAAAGATCATGTTTTCAAAAAAGAACCGGGATGAAAAAATAAATTACGGGTATAATAATGGACTTGGGGCATTGTCATTCATGGTTTATAGAAGGAATAATTGGTAATCAACTTGTGCGCATATGTTTGTGTGTGGAGAAAGATCCTTTAGCTAGCTTTTCACCATTATCGTTAAACTTGTGTCTAATTTATTTTGCTTGTTGTTTTCAATTTGTTTACATAGCCGAGTTTAGTCTTAATTAAGTAAAAAGAAAAATCCCCCATTCGTTTGTTAATTGTTTTAATTAGTTTAGTTTTTGTTAGTTTTAAATGGTTAGCAAATCCCTCTAATCTCCGGCCTAGAACGATCCCTACTTATCCATACTACGATTCCAGTATAGGGTTTTAAATTGTGTGTTAGCTTCTAGCATATCATTATTCGGTTTCCGTTGTACACTTCTTCATTTGTTATTTTTGATCATGGCATGTGCCTCATTACTTTTGAACCTTGACATCGCCTTCGCAGGGTTCCATCTGTTACAATCAAGACAAATTCTTACCACTTTTGTAAACTTTCCTTAGTGAAGAGGCCTCAATCTTGTTCTACACGAGTGGACAGGATTAAGTGTCATGATGAAGAAGAGAGAAGGGTTAAGGGGACTATCGATGAAGATACTTTGGATGACAGTAGAGAAAACGGTGAAGGGGATCTGCTTGAGCAGCCCAACGCTTTTGAAGGTTTGTTGAAATTGGAACTGATATTCTGGTAAGGAATGTTTACTGTGCACTTTAGCTACTTTCTCTCAAGAGATGAAGGCTTAGACTTTTGATGTATCTATTAGTATTGGATTTTGAATACTGGTCTCTTCTGTATTTTAAATTTGTTTTTCGCTTTATTGCTCTGTGATAGTTCAGAAACGAGAATGTTGATAGAAAGTTTTTGAAAACAGAAAATACTCAAGATGAAGGATCTAAATATGTCGCTGTAGCAGGGGAGCAGACTTCTGAGGTCTGTATCTAACCTTGATTATGTCTGGTTAGATTTTCGTTTTTGAAGTCCCAATTACTCACTACCTTCATGTGGTTGTTTTGCAAAGGTTGAGATTTGGGATCTTAATACCACAGGAAGGTTTGCACGGCTGCCTCAAAGCTGCTTTGGTGGCTCCTCATATATTTCTTCCAAGGAGAGAGGTCCCTTTCTAATTCATTCGACTTTTGGCTTACTATGGATTAGATTGTGTCCATCCTTTCTTGTTGTTTTCATCTACTTTTAACATGTAGCCTTTGGTTTTTTGCAGGAATGTGCATGGCAGTTTAAGCATTCTCACCATCTGAATCACAGGGATTCCTAAATGTCTTGGTTGGGTATATTCTTTTTCACTTCTCATTTTCTATGTTTATGAAACTGAGTACTTGATCAAAATGTTGATGAAAATGTAGCTTATCCGTGTGTGTCTGTGGTTTAATGATGTTTGACTTTATAATCTTCAGCTACTTGTAGTAGAATCTCTTTTGTTTGTTCTGCTTGTCTATTGTCAGACTCTATGAAAACCGCTTAAATTTGTTTTTCATCATCTTTCAAACTAATGTGCTTATGAATGGTTGGTCAGAAGTCATATGTCATGAGTTTCTTGACTAGTTGTCTGCAACAATCTTAGAGCTCTTCATGGTGTATGTAGTTCATTCACTGAATTGAGCAAATATTTTTGGGTCAGAAGAATTTGATAACCTGGTTTGTGAGTTGTTGACGCGCAGTGTGAGAATGAGATGTGTGTATCATACATGAGTTATCCTGCCCTTTCTAACTTAGGGGGCAGGATATTCATACATATTCATACATGTTATACAATGTGCATATAAAAAATCTTAAAATTTGTTTATACAATGTGAGCATGCACCCATATTCATACATGTTATAATCACCGAAGAAAGATTATTCTGCATTTGGTTTCTGGAATTGAAATGTGAGGTCCAAATTTGTTATTTATTGTCGTTTTGATGTGTATTCTGATTTTGTTTCTTTGTTCTACATGGTACAGTTATGAGGATGGTTCCATGCTTTGGTAGGATATTAGAAATCCGGGAGTTCCAATGACCTCTGTCAAGTTTCACTCAGAGCCAGGTGAGAGACCTAGAATTCAAATAACCCCCCATACATTTTTATTACGCTTTGTCATTTTACCTTTTGAAATAAGCTATGTTATGTATATTTATCTGTAGTTCAGGGCAACCAGATGAGCCACATCTTACACGCTCTTCAATTGTGCAGCATTTCATTAAATGTCCCATCATCTGATTTCTAGCCACCGGGTTCCCAGCACTCTCCCTCACCATATTTCCCTCCAGCATCTCAATAGCCATTTTGTTTTAAGATTCTAATTTATTTTCAATTGTTATTTTGAACGTACATTTCTTTGTATAATATAATTAGTTTTTCTACATTGTTTATTATATTTTATTGTCTTTTAAATACCAATTAATTCATTACATTAAACAATTAATTAAAAAAGTTAAATTGAAAAAAAAATTTAAAAAATTAAATTAAATTGAAATAAAATTATTAAATATTTTGAGACGAAACAAACACCGTTGCCTAAACCTTTAAATATTTTGTGTGACGATAAAATTATTGAATATTTCGTCGCCTCAAGTACAAACAATTAATATATTTTGTCGCTGAAAACTTAGGGCAAGTAGAAGGACTTTCGTCGCCTAAAGGTTTGTTTGACAAAATTTATTCATCGCCTGAACTTTATTGCGACACATTTTTTCGTCGCCAAAAGTCGTCGTGCAAAGTGCATTGAGCGACGGATGTATTTTCTTCGTCGTGCAAATGCTTGCTTCACGGGTTTTGCGCGACGAATTTGGGGCGACGAATTAATAGTCGTGCAAATGTTTAGGCGACGAAAAGAGGCCTTGCGCGACGAAATCTGTTTTGTCGCCCAATTACTTTATTCTACTAGTTCTGCTAATTATTAAGTAAACTTGACACATCCCGTCCCTGATTATATTGTATTTTATTCCCCGATGTTGTAAATTGACAAAAATACCCCTGGTAGGCTAAATGAGTCCTACGTGGACATTCGATTTTCTTGTCATAATTTCGTTCCTTTCTTGTAATTGCTGTTTAGTACTCTTCACTACGAACCTGTGAGAGCAAGTAGGACGTCATTCGGACTTGTATCGAACAAGTTGTGAGTGAGGGCATTTTGATAATTTTCAATTTGCAGTATTATGGTTTCTGTGGATTGTATCTCGTGGTTTCATTTCAAATCTGGGTGCCCTGCACCCTCTGAAACCTTCAGTCTGCAAAGTTTACATGCCTTGAGTGCATGCATTTGTTGAACAATTTTGTGCCTTTAAATCAAGTGCAATTCCGTGTGGATTTCACCACACCTCACCAAACTTAATCAGTCTGTCTGCCACTCCCTTATGGACCTTGACAGGTTCGTGATAGTCTTCATCGATGACATTCTTGTGTATTCTAAGAGTGAGGCTGAACATGATAAACACTTGCGCATGGTATTGAGGAAGTTAAGGGAGAATCAACTCTATGCAAAATTCAGTAAATGCCAATTCTGGCTAGATCAGGTGTCCTTCTTGGGACATGTGATTTCAGCAGACGGTATTCTTGTTGATCCCTAGAAAGTTGCAGCGGTGGAGAATTGGGAACGTTAGCAAAATGTCACAGAGATCAGAAGTTTTCTTGGCTTGGCCGGTTATTACCGACGTTTTGTGAAGGATTTTTCCTCTATAGCCCTACCTCTCACGAAGCTGACCAGAAAGGATGTGAAATTCAAGTGGGACGATGATTGCGAGCAAAGTTTCCAACAGCTGAAATATTGTCTTACTCATGCTCCAGTATTAGCGCTTCTTGACAACAACGGCAATTACAAAATCTACAGTGATGCTTCACTTAACGGGTTGGGTTGTGTGCTAATGCAACATGGAAAGGTAATCACGTATGCCTCCAGACAGCTGAAACCCCACGAGAGGAATTGTCCTACTCATGATTTGGAGCTTGCAGCCATTATCTTTGCTCTGAAGATTTGGCGAGCTACTTTTATGGGGAGACGTGTCGAATCTTTACTGATCACCAGAGTTTGAAGTACCTTTTCTCGCAAATAGATCTTAACCTTAGGCAGATGAGATGGATGGGGCTGATGAGTGACTATGATTACACCATCGAATACCACCCCGGTCGTGCAAACGTAGTAGCTGATGCCCTTAGCCGGAAATCGTACGGACGACTCAATACTCTTACACCATGTCATATTCCTCTTCTGACAGAGCTCAGAAGTACATGTGTCACTTTGGGATGTGACGACAATGGAGCACTACTAGCCAACTTTCAGGTCAGACCAGTATTGTTGGATCGTGTCCGTGATGCTGAACGGATTGATTCAGAATGTTTGGGACTTATGCAAGCGGTCCTAAACGGCGGAAGAGGAGACTTGAGAATCTGGAGTTCTGATGGCTTACTTCTGCAAGGCGACTGGATGTATGTGCCTAATGACGAAGGCTTGATGAAGGAGATTCTTAATGAGGCGCACATTTCGGCTTATGCCATGCATCCTGGAAGCACGAAGATGTACCATACTATTCGGCCATTCTACTTTTAGCCTGGTATGAAGAGGGAGATCACGGAGTATGTGAGCCGATGCCTGATTTGTCAGCAGGTCAAGGCGGAGAGGAAGAAACCATTTGGGTTGCAGCAGCCACTCTTGACTCCCGAGTGGAAATGTGAGAACATCACCATGGATTTCGTGTACAAGTTACCTTGCACACGTGGGGGCTATGATGGCATTTGGGTGATCGTTGACCGACTCACCAAATCAACACATTTCTTGGATGTTTGTGAGAACTACTCTTTGGATCGTATAGCCCGACTCTTTATCATTGAAATTGTTAAACACCATGATGTCCTAGTCAGCATTATATCTGATCGTGATCCCAGATTCACTTCCAAGTTTTGGAGAGCGTTTCATAGCATATTGGGTTCACAACTGCTATACAGCACTGCGTATCATCCTCAGACTGACGGCCAATCCGAAAGAACTATTCAGACTCTCGAGAACATGCTGAGGTCCTCAATCCTTCAGTTCGGTGACAAGTGGCAGGAACACTTGCCTCTCATGGAGTTCGCTTACAACAATAGTTATCACTCGAGTCTTGGCATGTCGCCATTCAAGGCTTTGTACGGAAAACCTTGCCGAACACCTCTGTGGTTGTCGGAAGTTGGTGAGAGAGCTCTTGTTGGTCCAGAGATAGTGGATGAGACTACGAAGAATATTCAGCTGATTAAGGAGAACCTAAAGATTGCTCAGGACCGACAAAAGAGCATAGCTGATAGGCATTCTACTGATCGAGCCTATGCAGTGGGCGACTGGGTATTCCTTAACTTGTCACCATGGAAGGGTATCGTTCGATTTGGGAAGAAAGGAAAGCTGAGTCCCCGTTACATCGGGCCTTATCAGATCGTCGAGCGGGTAGGAGCAGTTGCCTATCGACTCGGCCTACCTTCTGAGCTGTCCAGAGTTCATAATGTTTTCCGTGTGTCTATGCTACGTAGATACGGGTATGATCCCTCTCATGTCATTCAGCCACAACCTTTGGAGGTCAACGAGGATTTGACTTATGATGAAAAGCCGGTGACAATTCTTGACTTGAAGGAGAAAGTTCTGAGGAACAAAACAGTCAATCTCGTAAAAGTCTTATGGAGGAACCACTCTGTTGAGGAAGCTACTTGAGAGACGGAGGACAACATGCGAGCACAGTACCCTTATCTTTTCTTTGGTGGTTATCAGTGATGTACAAATTTCGAGGACGAAATTTTTATTAGGGAAGATTGACACATCCCGTCCCTGATTATATTGTATTTTATTCCCCGATGTTGTAAATTGGCGAGGTGGGCTAAATGAGTCTTACGTGGACATTCGATTCTCTTGTCATAATTTCGTACCTTTCTTGTAATTGCTGTTTAGTACTCTTCATTACGAACCTGTGAGCCCAAGCGGGACGTCATTTGGACTTGTATGGGACAAGTTGTGAGTGAGGGCATTTTGGTAATTTTCAATTTGTAGTATTATGGTTTCTGTGGATTGTATCTCATGGTTTCATTTCAAATCTGGGTGCCCTGCACCCTTTGAAACCTTCAGTCTGCAAAGTTTGCATGCCTTGACTGCATGCATTTGTTGAACACTTTTGTGCCTTTAAATCAAGTGCAATTCTGTGTGGATTTCACCACACCTCACCAAACTTAATCAGTCTGTCTGCCACTCCCTTATGCCCTTTCCCTGTGCCTCTATGCTTTGCACACAGAAAATGCATGCAAACACTCTCACCCATCATTCATACATCTTTGCCGAGACCACCACCCTCATTACTCACTGAAATTTGAACAATCACCATTTTAGTTTAGTTAACAATCCTTACCATTCAAGGACCAAAACCCAGCCCACTGTGATTAGAAAACCCAACAAACTCGAGCCCAGGACTTCAAACCTCGAATTAGAAATTTTTCCGGTGAGTTCCAGAATTTTCCCGGTCGAGTTCCATCGATCTGGACCTCGATCAAAAACAAATTCATCACCAATCGACCTCCGGGAGGCTTGGGATCACAACCCAGGCCCTACATGCAAGGTTAACACCGAGATCGACGACGTTCGAAAATTGGCTGAGACTTTTGAGGCTAATTCCGACCACCTTTTGAGGTGCCACTAGGTAAATTCAAGTTCCTCTCACTCATAGCTTCATTTTGGTACCTTTTGTGTGAAAAGCGGTTGAGAATTGAAGAAATTACAACTTTTCTAGAAATTCCAGCAAAAATCCCAGTTTCCGGCAAAACTCTGGCCGGCAGACGGCGGCCGGCGGCGGCTGGAAAGTGCAGAGGTGACCGGCGAGCTGACGTCAGCAAACCTGAAGAAAGACGTCAACCAACCGAGTCGTGACGTCAGCAGGTCCGGTTCAAACCGGTCGGACCGGAGAATATTCTGAGGTATATTCCGTTTCAAACTTGACGCCATGATAGAATATTCCCTAAGGGCGACAGAATATTTCGTAACGCCGTTAGAATATTTCGTCAAGGTTAACAGAATATTCCGTTAAAGTTAACGGCACGCCGTTAAGTTTAACGGCGTGTGTGACAGAGGCACAGCCGGCGTGTGAGCGCGCGTGAGGCCGCGTGAGGGAGTGTGAGGGCGCGTGAGGGCGCGTGGCAGCGCGTGAGCCACTTTTTCGACAGTTTTTAAGTCCCGAATTGAGCAAACAAAGGGGATTTCGAGTCTTTTCCTTATTATAATTTGGATTTGACTTGAATAATGATTAGTATACTAATTTCCCATATAGGTGAGACCTATCCTAAGGAGCTTCGAGGCCAAGCTAGGTTCGGGGGCTACGATCCGACAACATACCAATGAGTGGACCGTTTTCTTTTTAAAATATTATTATATTATGTGTTTTAATGGTATTTATGACTTAGTATAGAATGCCATGATTTGATGAACTTAGAAATGTTTTGGTTAAATATCTTTATTTGAGTTTTATAAACTTATTATTGGCATGTCTATACGCTTGTGATTTTATTTACTTATGATGCATACTAGCACGGTGTTAGTACTGTCCGGGCCAGGACTAGCTTCACGTGTATGTTCACATTGCACCGACACGCTCACTTTGGATCCATTGTAGGTGCCAGCCTGTTCTAGTTGCCTTGGCAGCTAGAACTTGTTGTGACGCGCTTAGCGCCAGCTTCACGTGTATGTAGTACTAGAGTGAAATTATAACACGCAGCCTGTTCATGTGGCTACTTTATGCATGAACTCGTGTGCTTGTATTTATTTGATAAGTAAACATTTTCATACATTGCTGTTGATTATTTGACTACCCGTATCCTTTTTGGGCGCAGTTCCCAATACTTGACTTTATTTTATTATTGTTAGTAAGAACGTATTTTGGAAAATACGGGTTTTACAGCGAGGGGTTACTACTTTCTGAAACACAGGAAAGTTTTAAGTAAACTTTACTTTGGCCAAGTCACCCTTCTGTTTTTCGCCCCTCAAGGACTTAGGGATTGAATTTGGGCAGACGAGAACTTGTGGCAGCTGCTGACATATCTTTCTGTTAATGTATGGTTAACCTTCTTTGTGTGTTCATATCCATCCTTCGGGATGAGAATATTATTTCCTTTACTGCACTTCCTTGCTCTGACACTTAATTTGTAATAAGGGTTCAATCCCACACTGCGCACTCTTTATACTCTGTTTTGTTATTTACTCTTAAATTTCAACTTTCATTTCAAATTCTTAATTCTTTCCACGTCATGACTTCGTCGTGATGGTCAGCACGCCTCGATATCCGGTGTCCACTGGATATCAGGGTCGGAGTGTGTCAAAACTATTTATACTATATGTTTACGTATTAAAAACATTTTTTATGTGAAATTGGTTGGCACACATATATGCGTGAATGACTTGATATAGTATTGTCCATATTACATGTGTAAATTTAATTTACTGACTACAGAAGACATCTTTCATAGAGCTGGATCCACTTTATTAATTACTAATTGGTAAGACCCATAAGCCTTGATCATGAGCACCATTTCCATTTGTTTCTTTTATTTTTAATTCAACGTATTTAATAGGAGGTGATTAAAAATGAGAGTTGTCCTATTTATTACATGCACCTTTCTAAAGTTATAATCTTAAAAATGAGTATTTCACCGTTTAATAACTATTTATTTTTATTTTTATTTTTAATTATAGTTTTAATTTTATTTTTGTTAGAGATTGAAAAATTACTTGCGAGAAATGAAAAATAGGAGAGTTGTAGTAGGAAAAGCACAGAGTCATCCCCATATAAATTCCCCCTATCCCTTCTAATTTTCTCATTTATTTTAAAGAATTTCCTCGTGGTCTAAATAGCTTTATTATTAATTAACTTATTCTATCATGGACAATATTCTATAGGTTAATTAATTCAAACGCAAGTTTTAGACCTCATGCATGTATTCCACATGCAATGCATCTTTTTCACGTACACTGTTTAATCGTAATGACAAAGCAGATTAAAACTATTGCTATATGAAGCTGTCAATGTTACAATTAATAATAATATCCTCTCTTAAATCATTATCTCATGGTTGAACTGTATCAATAGGGAAACCTCCTTTAAAGTGATTTTGTCTTAAGCAAAGCTACCTAAGCATGCACTGCATGTCGTGATCGAATTCGAATGTGAATGGTAAGATTTCATTATATATACTATACTTCTCATGTTGATTTATATATATAGTTGTCAGGCTCACTAGACCTAACCGCCTGCTGTTGCACCTACTACAGGTTTTAGGTAAACCAAATAGTTTCTTGTTCTCAATATCACTACTATATATTAACCAACTATTAAATATCTAATTAGTTAATTAAAAATTATGGCTGATTAAGTTGTGATGAACACAGTAAGAAACTAAAAGGGAGCCTCTGTTTACACTCAAATAAATTAACTATGGCTGATTAAGTTGTGATGAACACAGTAAGAAATTAAAAGGGAGCCTCTGTTTACACTCAAATAATATCTCTCCACAATGAGACTTTCTTGAGTGCTCCGGAGTACTATGTAATCTGGGTATTTTAATCGTTAGATTTTTATTTAAAAATACAAAAATCAAGATCTAACGGTTAAAACATCTGTACTATCGTGTACTCCGGAGTACTCAAGAATTTTTGCTCCACAACTAGCAAATTCATGCAACTTTTTTTTTTTCCAATGATGCCCTTGTATGAAATGACGAGGACAATAGTCTTCATCTCTTCAAACCCTGAAGGGTTAACTGCATTTTACACCACAAGGTTTGGGGGTGATTTGCAAAATGGGCCACAAGGTTTTAATTTTTGCATTTTGCACCACGTGGTTTCTGAATTGCACCAATTTAACGTCTCCGTCAATTTCACCGTCTAATTAGAATTTAAGTGGTGATGTGGCATAGACTTTACTCACATTTTAAGTACTCGTTGACCGTCAATTTCAATGTTTAGTACTTTACTCTTTTAATCATTTTAAAAAATTGATGGTCAACGAGTGCTTAAAATGTGGGTCAAGTCTGTGCTACGTCACCACTTAACGTCTAATTAGACGGTGAAATTGACGGAGACGTTAAATTGGTGCAATTCGGAAACCACGTGGGTAAAATCCAAAAATTGAAACTTTGTAACTCATTTTGCAAATCACCCCTAAACCTTGTGATGTAAATTCTAGTTGACCCAACCCTTAAACACAACTTCCTCTACCACCTCTGTACACTTTATGTATACTAAAAACTTTCGAAGAATGAATAACTAAGACGTCATTTGGGGAGCTCCAAATGAGGTATGCCAAAAAGAATTCAAGTATTATATCTATGTCTTTTTGCACTTAAGGACCCTAACAAGGTTTAAGAAGAACGTTCGTCGACAGACAAGGGGTGGGGCTAACAAATTTAGGAATTTTCACAGGAGTAGGTGTAGAAATGATAGTTTAAGAGAGAGTATTTGTGAAAACGATAATATTCTATTCATTGATCAATTGTATATATAGGTACAAGAGTCCAAGAAGATTGAGAGTTAATTAGGAGTACAAGTCTATCAGCTATATCTTATCTACATAATTACAAATATTTGGATTTAAGGAATCGTTGTGGAGGAGAGCGGGTACTAATATTCCGGATTGATGTATTTCAGTTAAAAGACCCGAAGTAGCAAAACCTTGAGTAAAAATAGCACTAGGCGCGTTACAGAACACGAACAAGTAAGAATTGATTCAGAGGATCGAATAAAAATTTTAAAATTCTTATTTGATGCAATTAGAACTACTTTTCATAGGCTGATCCGAATTAGGCTTAGGCTTTTTAGGTCTTCTACGCGCAGGCATACCCTTTCTTTCTTCTAGCTAGGGTAGAGAGCAGCAATTGCAAAAGATATAAAAAGAGGAGCCGAATATCTTTTAACAGTAAAAAGCTCGAAGCGAAAGAGGGCCGGAAAAGATCCGTAATAAAAAATGATTGCACTGCACTCGCAGCATTGACCGGAAATGTGGTAGGCCAAAGAACAAGCTAAGCAGACAAGAAGAAATCCTGTGGCCCTTCCATTCGATGTGAGTCCATCCGAGTCTGTTGTAGTTTACTTCCACGGAACTCTTCGCTTCATAAAATGTTTTAAGGCGAATATTATCAAGAGTAATAAAAAGAAACTTGAGAAGATACAAAGCATTTTTGTTTTTCGTTTCTGGGACCAGAATCGGATGCCGGGTATTCCGTGCATATAGATCCATCAGTCTTTTTCGCCACATCGGGGCTATGGGAGTCGAACCCAATTCTTCCACGACCCCCCACGAAGCAATCCGTACTATGGTAGAACATTCATGTGGTATTTTCTCAGATTTTGCGCGTGTGATACATGTACCTTCTATGTCTCCGAGCAAAGCTCTTCGCATCGCAATGCCTATTCTTCAAATCCTATTCAGTCTGATTAGATATGTCACTGAAACAATCCGTTCCTCTTGGCAAAGTAGGCTGATGGGCAAGCCCCCTCCTGCCGCAATGGTGTGGGGCGTCAGAGGCTGTTACTCCGTGGCCAACTCAAAGGGGCTGAAGTTCGACGTAGAGCTTTTTGGTTGTTAAGTTATAGCAATTCGAAACTACCCGTTATCCAATAAAAACCCAAAATTCCTAATAATAAACCAAAATCCCCGACACGATTAGTTACAAACGCTATATATATGCAGGAGGTACGCTCAATCTTTTTTACTTCCTTTGGTTTATTCGTATGTTTTTTAATCTCCGATCACTTTATCCCAGGTGGGATAGCTTTTTCAGCGGATTCGGAAAAAACCTTCTCTAGTATCCGCGCCCTTATGAATGAGGGCAGTCCACCGCAGGAGGTGGATATGGATAATATCTTGGGGTTGGGGAGGCAGCACGACGGCGAAGCATCATCATCTCGTCGGGCTCCTCAGCCGACGTATATACTTCCCGGTCGTCCCGCGGCAGGTGAATGAGAAGATAATGCAATTGTCTGCTAGCTCTGCTAGTAAAGGTCTTTCTCCTGTTACAAAGACTGCTGCTTCTTCTGCTAATGCTTCTGTGGAATGAACAGTTAATATCCCAGTAGTTTACTAAATTAGTATACGTGTACAATTTAGCCCGCTTAGCTCAGAGGTTAGAGCATCGCATTTGTAATGCGATGGCAGCGGTGTAGCATCAGATCCCAAAGATAGTAAGTCTTTTCCTTCTTATGAAGGGATTGGATTGAAAATACCAGTGAGCATAGCTAACCGGGGACGAGACGACTTCATCCTTATTTACCGAATGAGACGAATCATTGCTTGACCTCATCTAACATTTTCGGGGACTAGGCCATTATTTTGAAAATTGGTTTGGCTGACACGTTGACTGCCTTCGAGACTATAAAATATAACCCAAGCGGTCTAACCCCCGGGTAAAATATATTTTTTCTCACCATCCCCATAGTGTATGAGACAAATGTATGCATTTCGATTGCATCACATACACAAGTGCTCTCTGAACCGTGCAATAAGGTTACCCATAACACGGCTCTCCCACTTGAGTTACCCTAGCCCCAGGCCATGCTATTCAATGATATTGGAAAAATGGCAGCGTAACGTAACAACTAGAACTACCGCAGACTTGTTTCATAATTTTTAACTGAGCGGCAGACCCGACGCGACTGACGGATGTGGCACTTCTTAATATGAGGAGGAGGTTGAAACATCAATTCAAATCCTGGATTTTCGAATTGAGAGAGATATTGAGAGAGATCAAGAATTCTCACTATTTCTGAGATTCATGGACCAAATTCAATTCAGTGGGATCTTTTATTCACATTTTTTTCCATCAAGAACGTTTTATAAAACTCTTGTACTCTCTACGGATGCATGAATAGGCGGGTCGCTCAAATGCTGGCATGGGGCAGCACCGACTTCATTATTCTTGCTCACTCATGTAGGGGAAGGCTTTTCTCATACTTACGGCCGCCGTTCAGGCTTCGGTCGCCGGCTCCCCTACATAGAGCTCTTTTATTATAGGGCGAGGAGTCTGCTTCCTAAATCCCATTTGCAAGCCACCCCTGATAGAAATAAATGAATTCCAAAGATCTTAGGCAAATCCAAAGAGGGTTTTCCTGTCCGTTCATCAGTAAATATTTCTAGATCCCAATACACCCAATGCCAGATAGCTGCCAAAAAGCACACCTGTTCGCGAAGCCTTTTGCAGAGGTGCAGGCTCGGAATATATCGAGTCGGCCCGGTCGCTGGTCCCGAACCTTTCTATTTGGCTACTGATCCAACAGGCTTAGCTCCTATCCCTTCGGAGGGATGCTCGCGAGGCCTTGTGTTGTTTTTGATATTTCCCATTAATTTGTAATCCCAATTAAGCCTGATAAATCCAAAGAGTATTTTTCAGTGTAAACAACACCCAATGGATTATTTGATCCATATTGATGCAATGCGGCCAGATGAAGAAGACTGGCGCCTACTAAAATAAAGGGGAGTAAATGACTATTGACTGTAAACCATAGCAGTTACAGTCACTCAAGGAAATGTTCGCCTTTGGAATGAAGATGGATGAGCAGGCACTTGAGCCTGGAACTGATGAAATTCAGGGGGAAATATGGAACCGGTCACTATACTGGGGGGCGAGACATGACCACGACTTAAGATTCAGGACCCTAGCTTTATTGCGAGCCAAAAACACATGTTTATTAATCAAAATCAGCCTTTTTACTTATACACTTCAATCAGATTCTACTTCTACAAATTCTACTAAAAAAAAAAAAGGTAAAAATATCTAAGGTCGTCTTATTCAAAACCCCAATCCAATTATGAATCTCTCCCCCAACTGCTACTGTTTTTTACTTCCCAAAAAAGGTCTTTGGCAATCTCAATCCTATTCTTCTGCTTCTCCGTTTGAAGGCCTTAACATGGTCCGGAATTCTCAAACAAGGAAAGTGTAACGAGCTCGACCTGTATATGAATCACTCACATATTCTTCGGAATTATATGTATCCGCGGGATTAATTTGGAAACGGCTACAAGGGAGAAATCGAAAGGAAACTGTATCCGACCGGGGATGGACGTAAACTCGTAAGCTACCGAGGGTAGGGATAATCGTCCAGGTCTTATTGTGAAACAAAAAAGCCGCCCCGCCGCGGCAGGCGGGTTGGTTCCTCTGTCGTCGCCGGGGAGCTCTTAGTGCGGAGACCTTAGGATAAGTTGCTAAAACAAACGGGAGGGGAGGATCGACCCGTTCAGTATAATTCCGAAGAAAGACTGTTGGCAGCAGGTGTTGACATTTATTTTGCTCCCAACTCTCGATATGACGCAGTACGAGCATGGAACACGAGATTAGCCGCCATATGTTGCAGGTTTAAATTTTGACAAAAGAGAGAAAAATAGGAAATTGAGTAGTGATACCCAACTCATGAAACAAGTAAAACAATACATGGTTTGTGACAGAGTGCGAGAGCGCCCGATACTGCACTGGCATGCTGACTTCTAGACGCTTGGTTGCTTTTTAGAACACCACTTAAATCAAATTATTGCCATGATAAATCAAATAACCCAGAGGTTGACCTACGAGTGTCAATACAACCGCCCAACTACACGGGGAGTAGGCAAGAGATGCAAGAAGAGACAGGTTGAGGACGAAGTAACAAGCCATAATCAATAGAACTTTACAAAGTGAATATAAACTTGACAACAAGAAGATGAGGCAATTTCGAGGGGCAATTTTTATAAACTCGAGCAACACTATTCACGACAAAGGAAATGTCAGCCGTTAGAGTTAAATATTGAAGGCAACCAACCAAAGCTCAAAATTTTGTAGGAGAAGACAACAATGAACAATCATGAGTTGAGAGAGACACTTCAGCAACAACCCAAGGTGAAGCCTTGCTTACATTCCAACATATTGGCAATACTTCCAACAAGTCATAGCATATTTGAAGAAATCTTCACAATAAATTGTTTGTATTTCTTAAGTTTCCACTTACACAAGTATGCTTTACATAGAAAAGAAAGAGACAAACCTAGTTACTTAATGACTTCTGAGTGACCTAAACTCTACGTCAACTAATCCTTAAATTAAGGAGATTACACTAATACCAATATGACGCCACTAATCACTCATCTTCCTTAATCAAGGGAAGATGACTGCACAGATGTTAACACTCATGCACAAAACGTCAAGAGCGTAGAGCAATGCCAGGTTCAAAGTGACGTAGGAGCCAACTCAAGAGGGAAGCATACAGCCAACCCGCTGAGAGCACAACCAACTGGCTGAGTAAATGAAGAACCCGAAGAAGCATCATTCAAACCATCCCGATGTCCCATGCAACTATTTATTTATGTATTTCAACAATATTTCATCCGAGAAAGATGAAGGCCACCCATCAGACTGAATCCCGCAATCCCAAGAAGTAGTTTAAGGACCTAACTCAAATCAAACGCGTAACCAAGTGCTTGAACAATCTTTGCAAGACAATTGAGTGACCTATGGGACTTAAATCGTCGATATATAAAAGCAACAAAGACAAGCAGAGGACCATGGCGAAAATAAAAAGAGAACTATCTACCCGACTTGAATAAACCGTAATGGAGAAGGAAAGAACTAAACGATTGAACCGCGCCCTTGGTGCCTATTTGAGCCTTCAAAGTGCCTTAATAAGACGCATAAAAATGTGGTCGCTGAGATCAACAGCCGTGGTCGAGACATAGACTCTTCAGAAATGACCATAAGAAAGCGTTTTAATATCGAGTTGCTTAATAAGCTAGCTTAGACACCGCTTAGTCGAGGACAATATGTATGGTTGTGTGTCAATATGAGGCTAAAAGTCTAATCATAATCAACCTCGTTATCGATGAAAGCCCTTGGCTACCAACCGCACTTTATAGTGCTCAATAGTGCCATTGACATTCCGCTTAAAACGACATTTAGCACTCAGCAACCTTTATTTTGAGTAAAGTAAGGAGGAAATCCAGAACCCATGTTTGATTCTAAGAAATGCATTTATTTCTTCTCATAGCATCACACCATTCCCCTGCTTGATTGGCCCGAGAAAACAAAGCAACAGCCTTAAAGGGAAACAAGAAGTGGCACGAGGAAGCCGGTACTAAATGCAGCTATCCGTCTAAAACTTGGGCTTTATGTTCCATCTCTGGGACTAGGAACTTGTAGGGTGAGATGACGCCGACGGATGTGGAGGCACTCGACGGAGAAGATGCAAGCATGGGTGGAGATGATGTTGGTGGCCGAGAAGATGCCGACTAATTATAAAGTGCATTTGGTTGTTAATGCAATGCAGAGGAGTCACAAAGAGATGAAGCAAAGCACGCACTAGGAGGAAGTGGTCTAAAGAAGGAGGCAGTTCAAGGGAGGGGCCGAGGCCTGACGAGTCACAAGCGCGGGCCAGAGAAAGAACTAACAAGATGCTGAGCCTGTAGTAATGTGTGCATAATTGATAATTCCACATAGGCCAGAGTCAACTGGCAGGCTCGCATATATGGAAATCGCCGCCCGCGAAACACAACATGACGGAATGTAAACACGCTTTCAAAGTGGATCAAGGCACTTCGTATCCTTTATGACCGGTATTATAACCTACAAAAACGCATTCGACGATCAGCCTATTAACTTATTTTTTCACATAATTTCCAAGAAATGGAAAACAATAAATGTACCAAAGGTACGTAAGTGAGTGTAAGATGGTACTCACTCAAACAAAAGGTCGTGTGGTGTGTACTCAATGAAGGTGGGTGTGGGAAGCAAATTAATGAGATGCACATAGGAGCTTACTTAACCTATAAAGTGAGAGGAGCATGAGCCCTCACAAGCAGCGCGAGCTGCGTCGCAATGTGACGATGCTGCACTCGCCAGACCATTCGCCGAGGTGCATGTGGACACGAAAACTTAGTTGAATACCTATTAGCTTACAAAACTCTGAAAAAAAAAAAAAAGATTAATATACGCTCCACCATCACTTTGTCAATATTTACTGTGAGGCATTAAAAACAAATTTTGAGCCATTGCCATGTTATCCAACAGCAAAAACTTCGTATTTCTTTTTCATCGGATAAATCCAAGAATAGCGAATAATTAATGCGAAAGGACATAATAATGAAAACTAGAAACTAATCAACAGCTGACATCCACACATCGTAATGAATAATAAAAAATGGAATAGTTGAACATTCATTATTTAATTTAAACTAAGCTATGGGCAGCTTGCTTAAAGCACAACTCTTTACATTAATGACAAAAATTAACGAAACTCGAATCCCAAACTAGAACTTAAACGCAGATAAAACAGCACGCAGATCGGGACCAAGATGTTGATGCCAAACAATCCATTTATGCAAAGAAGTGCTTGAGGGAGACAAAAAAAGATAACTGCGGGAGAGGCCATCTTTACATTGCCCTAAAAAAGAACGCATCAAAGACGTAGTCAATAAAAAAAATGGAAGAAACAACAGCAACATTATTATCATAAGTAAACCGTAAGTAAATGTAGCAGAAGATTTTTACGTAAAGATGGAAACTGAAAACATTACGAAGTTTGGTAAAGGACTTTAATTATGAAATAGGAATGGTACCAATAGAAGTAATATTAAGTGTGTCACCATTACCCAATGGAACCCCACGAAGTACGATAAGGTCAGTGGGTTTTGAAATGACTTGCTTCGCTTACTCATATGGTGAGTGGCTACGGTGTTCTGGAACCATGTGATGGGATCATGATACCGAATAACCTAGAACTCGCAATGAAAGAGAAATTATGAGACTTGGCGGATTTAATGACTAGCATGCATATACAATTATGAATTTATAAGCATGAGCAACGGAAGCATAATTATCAAAGCATTAGTCATGCAAATCCCCTTCAAGAAGCATAGGTTCATATTTGATGCATCTACTAAAATTGAAGAACAAAGTGGAAGGTGTAGTTTTATACCTTTATCTAGATTTTAGACCAAGGATGGACCACCTCCAAGCTTTCTCTTCTGGAACTCCCGAGCCTAGCCTCCTCCTGCTTCCTCCACCTTGATAGATTTGAATTTTTGATTCTCCTCTAGTCTCCAAAATAGAAGACTGAAGATCCACACCCACCCAAGTAGTGGAATGGATGATGGATGACCAAGCAGAGAGATGAGTAGCTATCTCTTTCCTTTGGTGGCCTATCAAGCCAGGGGAGGAGAGGGAGAGTTCTTCCTCTTTGTTTTGCTTGAAAACTTACATTAAAAAGCATCATTCTATGAAAAGTTTCATGAAATCCTTCATATAAAGGTGGAGAGAAGTGAGTCAACATTTGACTCTTCCCTCTCTACCTCAATCTTAAGGCTATGGAGGTTATTGGGCTTATTGGGCTTTTATAATTTCCAAGTCATCTTATGCTTGGAGCTAAAAGGCCAAAGAGGTTTGGCCTAATGTGGGCCCAAATGAACCCTAACTTTTCATTAAGCCCAAACGATCTTTTATCGCTTTCTACATTTCTTTAGACTTTCTAATTAATCATAACACTCAATTAATCCAATTAATTATTTCATCATTCATATGTTGTTCCACTACAAGAGTGTATCTGCATAATCATTTTAGGTTCTACCTAGCAAGGCAAAGTGAGGTGATTGGTATCAATCCAATTGATTAGTTTTAATCCAATCATCTAGTGAATTAAAACTTATTTTAATTCTTTATCTTCTTTGATGATTACTAATTTAATCATCCATAAGATCCCACAAGCCATGAGTGACATCTAAACATATATCATGGCTACCTGCTTAATGTAGAATTTGTTCTGAGAACCTATTCAATTGGAATTACAATGTAATTCGATCCTTCTCTAACGCAATACTGCAATCACATTATTAGGTATGTATACTTGTAATGTCAAACCCTAATGTGATTATATCAAGTTATATGATTCAATTGAGTCGATAGGAACAATTTCCATTACTACACTCACTACTTCTCGCCGAAGATTCCCGAATCATATCTTAGAGTATTCTTCCTCTCGGTGAACGGTGATTGTGAGATCCCTTGTTGATCATTCATTTGCCTCCATGGCTAAGTGGCTTAACCCCAACTATGTCGTGGACACCTCCTCATGATGTGGGGTGACTTTGACATAGCCAAAGATCAAGGATTTAACCACAAGACAACAGTGATGTCTCGTGTCAAAGGATGACTTACATTATTCAACTATTGAGTTACTTTGCTTGACATGTGAGTAGACCTCTCATGCAAGTATTCTCTTTTCGGGATTGTTTTAGCAACTCATTCCTTTAATGAGCACCTACATACTTGTCATAGTAAGCCACACACGAATGTATCGGTGACTTTCCATCCTTCCCATTTGAAGTCGACATATAAGATTTACATCGTCTATGGATTGTCAAGATCCCTCCGACAATCCGGCGACCAGGAACATTTTGAACATCGCGGCTATGAGAAGTGAAGGTCTTGCGCTTCAACATCATTAGATTACTTTTCCATCAATCCATTGTCCATGGATTCACTATTTTGGACATATATCAACTATTTAGAAAATCCTAATAAGTTACTTTGCCCTTTTGTCAGATAGGGTTATCCATATTACAGTTTACCGCCCCTAAAAGTTTTTCCAAAAAGATTGACTTTCGTGGCATATTTCAACATGCAAAAGGTGGGAAGGAATTTGGATAGCCAAATCGATGCGACAATTTGCAAGAGCGTGGCCGTTGAGTGGAACAAGCTGGGCACCAAGGGCCGCAGTTTGGAGCAAAGGCTCAATAAACTGGTGGCAGCCCAATTGTCTTTGAGCTTGGGAGCAAGAACATTCCAATTACACGGGGACTATTCCGAAATTTGGGAGCAAGAATATCTCCAATTTGATGGTTAACTATCCCAATTCATATTCGTGTTTTGGGAACCTCCACTGCGGCTCATACGCCATGACACCATTGTTGATTGTAACGACAAGAGCCGCCACGATTTCCACCACGCATTACCTCTGCAAGTTCTCTCCACACCGCCGATGGGTTTTGGCGAATTAGCCTGCTAGGTGCTGGGTCGTAATCAATGCCGTTTGGGTACATGAGCGAAGGACGCAGCATGAATTCTCTAAGATCAAAAGCCATAATCTAAAATGGTTCTTAGAAAGTGAGCAACAAAGAGACATTCAAGCTCGCAGCATACAACATGGATTACTTTCCTCAGGCTGAGTCTCGAAGGATGTAGTGACAAAATCTTCAGTGGTCACTGTGATCTACTCAATGTTGGCAAGTTTATCCGCCAAGGATTTAGTGTGGTCCAAATACTCAAAGAACCAAGAGTGCAAGGCACTGGTCATTGATGGTTACAAAAACGACGCTGAGGCAATCCCAAACTACTTGACCGTAATCACACCCATGATGAGAGCAAGAATTGGCTCATAAAGTTGAAGTAATATAGCTAACCACCAGCTTGATCTTTCTTGAAACCACTCGAGATTCTGAGTCGTGGAAGACATGATAGTGGCAGAGTCATGAACCATCGTGACCGAGGTAGCAGTGGGGAGGAACAGTGATGGTGGTGGTGATGCAGGCGTTTACGTGAGGATTAGAGCCATAAAAACTTCAAAATCGTGACCAATCAAGAATAAAATTTTGATCTCGACGGGGTCAAGTAAGATAATTAGAGGTGGAGAGTTTCCGCAGAATTGTGCCACATTAGGACTAGGGAAAGAAGAAGAAGAGGTCAACATGGTGGGTGACAGAATAGGGATCAAGAAAGGGATGATGACTACGTAGAAATGATTGTTTTCTAAGAGAGAGAGTATTTGTGAAAGTGATAATATTTTCATTTATTGATCAATCGATATAGGTACAAGAGTTTAAGAGGACCAGGAGTTTAATCAGAGTACAAGCCTAACAATTATAACTGACACACTCCCACCCTCGACACCACGTGGATACCGAGTGCGTAGCGTGTCGTCGACACTTAAGTGACGAAGAAAGAAAGAAGAATCCCTACGAAGAAAGAAGAAATATTGCAAACTGAGTTCTAGAATCTCTACCATAACAGGGATGGATATTATTATAGAAATCGGAAGAGCGAAGAATCCCCACATGGCTCGGGATGAAAGATCGCAGCCGCCACGTAGAAGTCTCGACTCTCGCGATGCTATCTCACTATGTCCCGAAGGGGCGAAAACAAAAGTGAGGGACAAAAATCAAAGTCATAAACATGCTTTAGAAAACCATTTAAACCATAAAGAAATCAAAATCATAAGGCATTTAAATCATAGAAACCATTTAATAAAATAAATGTCCACTCACAAGTGATCTGGGAGTGAAATCTCCTGTCGCTTCTCCCTAAAGGGAGTCGAAGAATTACCTATTTAATATTAGGGAACAAATTAGACCTTCCCTAAAATAAATTAAAAATAGCCCACAGAAAAATACCCCAAAAATAATACTATTTTAGCGAAAACCCGGCTCGAAACGACTCGGAGCTCGAAACCCTACAGCTCGCCGGCCCACCTGGCTGGCAAGGCTGGGCTGCGGGCGCTACCAGACGCGCTAATGCGCCGAAACGGTTTGACGCGCCATTACTGGCCGAAAGTGGCTTTAATAAAGGCTGAAGACAAAGGCTATGCTGTCGCCACCACGCTACCGGGCGCCGCGGTCGCCATCAGCAGCCGGGCGCTGCGCCGCGACGCTGGGCTGGCGCGTGTCGCCACGCTGCCGGGCGCGCGCGGTCGCCAATGCCGGGCGCTGCGGTCGCCACGCTACCGGGCGCTGCTGCCCACGCTACCGGGCGCTGGGTGGTCACCCACGCTGCACGTGGTCACCCACGCGCCCCCATGCGCTGCACGCTGTCACGTCTCTACGCTACCGACGCCGCCCACGCGCTTGCACGCGCCCGCCCCACGCGCTCGTCGGACGCCAAGCCAAGTAAAGTTAATCTTTAATATTATGATTACTGCTAGGAATATTCCGCTGCCGCTAACAGAATATTCCGCTCTTCTTCCTCACGCCGTCGCCGAGGCCGCTGCCGCACCGCTGGTTCGCCTAACTGGGAAATTAAATACCGATTATGTCCCAAAACTTCAAAATTCATATCTTCTTCATTCTTTGTCCAAAATTGACGGGGCTATATCAAATTGAAGGTATTGAGGAGAGAATATTTCTCTTTATACCTATTTGAGGCCGGGAAAAGTGGCTTTCGAGATGGCCTGAAATTGGCCGGTGCTTCGGGAAACCCTAATTCCGCTCTCCTTCAAAATCGCACCAATGGGACGCTTTATATCAATTGAACCTACTCAATCCAATAAAACCAATGGTAATGGTCTCGAGGCTTACCTTGGTCTGTATTGTCCGTAATGACGAGACGATCGTGATGCAACATGGATTTTGGGCAACGATTCGACTCGCTTGATTCGGCCCAAGATTAGGTTTGTCAGTTTTCATGGCTTAGAGAGAAAATGTGGGAGAGAAAGAGAGGGAGAAAGGGAAAAGTGACGTGCGTATCGTTGGGGAGGGGTTGGTCAGCCGTGCGCTTCGCCCAAAAACCCTAATTCGCATACACGGAGTGGTAAATTACCAAAATGCCCTTTACACTTTAAAGCTTCAGAACGCTCGCTTTAACTCCTGACCAGCCCGCTGAGTCCACGCTGTCAGACGACGCAGTACATCGAGAATATGTAAAGAAATAAATTTTTCACAAGTCGTCACGAAAAGTCAACAAAAGTCAACATTGACCCTAGGGGTATTTTGGTCATTTCACATAAATTTCGGTACGGGTTGTAACAATCTACCCCCCTTAAATAAAATTTCGTCCGCGAAATTACAAACAAAAGTACTAAAATAAATGTGGATATTGTGCTCTCATATGCTCCTCCGTCTCCCAAGTAGCCTCCTCTACCTCATGGTTACTCCACCGAACCTTCACCAGAGGTATCACTTTGTTCCTCAGAACCTTGTCCTTTCTGTCCAAAATCTCTACCGGTTCCTCCTCATAACTCAAACTCTCATTCAGCTGCAAAGGCTGTGGTTGGAGTACATGTGACTCGTGCGGTACATACTTCCTCAACATAGAAACATGGAAGACATCATGTACCCGAGATAACTCCGCTGGCAAGGCTAACCGATACGCAACTGCGCCAACACGCCCCACAATCTCATAAGGACCAATGTACCGGGGACTCAGCTTACCCCGTTTACCGAATCTCACAACACCCTTCCAGGGCGACAATCTCAAAAACACAAAGTCACCCACTGCATACTCACGGTCCTTAGAATGTTTATCTGCAATACTCTTCTGTCTGTCCTGGGCCGCTTTCAGGTTACGCTTAATCACCTGAATCTTCTCTGTAGTGTCATCTACCAATTCTGGGCCCTCAAGTGCTCGCTCCCCTACTTCAGTCCAACATAATGGGGTCCTACACGCCTTACCATACAATGCCTCAAAAGGTGCCATACCAATACTGGAGTGAAAACTGTTATTGTATGCGAACTCAATCAACGCCAAGTGATCATCCCAACTTCCCCCGAATTGAAGGACCGAAACTCTCAACATGTCCTCCAAGGTCTGAATCGTCCTCTTAGACTGACCATCTGTCTGTGGGTGGAAAGCTGTACTGTACAGAAGTTTTGTTCCCAAAGCGTCCTGAAATGCCTTCCAGAATTTGGAAGTGAATCTCGGATCTCTATCCGAAATGATGGAAACTGGTACCCCATGGACTTTAACAATCTGATCAATGAACATCTTCGCCAATTTATTCAACTTGTAATCCTGACGAATTGGCAAGAAATGAGCTGTCTTCGTCAGTCGGTCGACAATCACCCAAATACCATCACACTTTGCTCGGGTAGGCGGTAACCCAAACACAAAGTCCATGGTAACATTCTCCCATTTCCAAACTGGAATAGGAAGCCTCTGCGATAACCCCGAAGGTTTCTGCCTCTCCGCCTTCACCTGCTGACAAGTGAAACACTGACTCACGTACACGGCGATATCTTTCTTCATCCCTGACCAATAGTAATAAGGTCTGATGGTGTGATACATCTTCGTACTACCCGGATGCATGGCATATGCAGAAATGTGCGCCTCATCCAGGATTTCTCTCCTCAAACCACCATCTCCCTTGGGTACCAATAAACGACTACCCAACATCAGTAATCCATCCTCCTTGACTACATAATCCTGTCTCAAACCGCCAAGAACTTCCTCCTTTAGCTGTACACACACAGAATCAATCCCTTGGGCATCTCGAACTTTATCCACAAGAACAGGTCTAACCTGGAAATGAGCTAGCAGAGCTCCATGATTATCCACATTAAAGATAGCACCCGTACTCCTCAACTCGCCCAACATCGGAATGTAGGTCGCCCGAATGGATGCCAACTGCCCATGGGATTTCCGACTCAAAGCGTCGGCCACTACATTCGCCTTACCAGGATGGTAATCGATGGTACAATTATAGTCACTGATCAGCTCCATCCATCTCCTCTGTCTCAAATTCAACTCATTCTGCGTAAAAATATACTTGAGACTCTTGTGGTCGGTGAAGATACGACAAGTCTCCCCATAAAGATAATGTCGCCAAATCTTCAAAGCAAAGACCACAGCAGCTAACTCCAGGTCATGAGTAGGATAATTCATTTCGTGCCGTTTGAGTTGTCTGGAAGCATAGGCAATAACTTTTCCATGTTGCATCAACACACAACCCAAACCATGCAACGAAGCATCAGTGTAAATATCAAACTCACCACTCTCGTCAGGAAGCACTAACACCGGTGCATGAGTAAGATGATGCTTAAGTTCTTGGAAACTCCGTTCACAGCTGTCATCCCAAACGAACTTAACATCCTTCCTGGTGAGTTTAGTGAGAGGTCCGGCTATAGACGAGAAATTCTGCACGAAACGACGGTAATAGCCTGCAAGGCCCAAGAAACTTCTCACCTCAGTCACATTAGTCTGCTGTTCCCAATTCACCACTGCCTCCACCTTCTGTGGATCAACGAAAATACCTTCAGCAGAAATCACATGGCCCAAGAAACTAATACGATCGAGCCAAAACTGACATTTGCTGAACTTTGCATACAGCTGTGCTGTCCTCAGACTCTCCAAAACAATCCTCAGATGTTCCTCATGCTCGGTTTCACTCTGGAAGTAAATCAGAATGTCGTCGATGAACACAATCACAAACTGGTCCAGATACGGTCGGAATACTCTGTTCATCAAATCCATAAATGCGGCTGGAGCATTAGTCAATCCGAACGGCATCACCAGAAACTCATAATGTCCATATCTCGTTCGGAAGGCAGTCTTGGGCACATCACCCTTGCGGATACGCAACTGATGATACCCAGATCGTAGGTCAATCTTGGAGAAGACTCGTGCTCCCTTCAGCTGATCAAACAGGTCATCAATCCGAGGCAATGGATAACGGTTCTTCACCGTCACCCGATTGAGTTGTCTGTAGTCTATGCATAAACGCATACTCCCATCCTTCTTCTTAACAAACAACACCGGAGCACCCCAAGGTGAAGTACTGGGTTGAATAAACCCCTTATCAACTAATTCCTAAAGTTGGGTTTTCAACTCCCTCAATTCAGCTGGAGCCATACGATACGGCGCTCGGGAAATAGGATCAGTACCTGGTATCAGATCGATCGTGAACTCAATCTCTCTGTCAGGAGCTAAACCAGGTAAGTCCTCAGGAAAAACGTCGGGATATTCATTGACCACGCGAACATCCTCGACACGAACGGGAGAATCTTCTTTCATCACTACATGAGCCAAGTACCCCTGGCAACCCTTCTGTAACAACTTCTTCGCCCTTAGTGATGAAATCAAACAGTTCTGTAACACTCTCCTCTCGCCTTGGAAAACAACTTCTGGTCTACCAGGTTTTTGGAATGTGACCACTTTGGTACGACAATCCACAATGGCATGATACTTGGATAACCAATCCATACCCAGAATAATATCAAAGTCAACGATGTTTAAGGGAATGAGATTCGCCTCCATGAGTTCGTCGCCAACGAAAACTGGACAATCCCTAAATTCCCATTGAACGGCACTAGTCTGCCTCATAGGCTGAGCAATAACTAACTCACACTCGAGAAGTGAGGGTTGGGGATTTACTTTCTTAGCGAACTTAGGAGATATAACCGAATGAGTAGCACCCGGATCAATTAAAAACTCTAGCATGAAAGTCGAAAACTTTTAACGTACCCATAATGATTCTTAAACCACGAGAAATCTCAGGGAAAGTAGGACTGGTACTCCCCTGAACTACATTGGCAAAGACTTGCCCCAACTGGGCTAAATCAGATAAATATGACTGACGTCGAGGTGGCATAGCTCTGAACAAGGAAATACTGAGATACTCAGTACAAGAATGACGTACACCAAGTGCTTGTCATAAGAATTCTCTGAACCTATGCTCTGATACCAAACTGACACACCCCACCCTCGATACCCACGTGGATACCGAGTGCGAGCGTGCTGGCCGACACTCGTAAGTGACGAAGCCATTAAATGCATGACAACACTTGTGAAAACGAAATTAAATTATATTAAAGTTGCAAAATCCAATGTCAATATGCATATGGTTCAGAGCGTACTAAATTTGAAACAGCGGAATCAAATAATAAACTGAGTTCCTAGAATCTCTATCCATACCAGGGATGGATATTATTATAGAAACTGGAAGAAAGAAGAATCCCTACATGGTCGGGATGAAAGATCAGAGCTGCCACGTAAAAGTCTCGACCTCGCCAGATGCTATCTCACTATGTCCTGAAGGGGGCGCAAAAACAAAAGTGTGAGTGGACAAAAATCAAAGTTTTCGCAAGACCTTTCTCTTTTCAACATATTAACCCCCTATTTGGAAATCCAGTATAATCGTAAAAAAAACATACTATCATAGTATAGTTTCAAAGGTACTTTATGAGTATACTGAAACATATCAAAAGGTATACTATCCATAAATCACAATTTCATAATTCCAATAATATATAATAATCGAAAAACCAACACAGGGTATATGCGCGATCACCCATGTATGGGTTGAGGAACAGCCTCTCAATCACCGTACAAGCACTTTACGTTATCCACTAATTTGTACTCCTAGTACCACACACATGTAAGCACTTGCGCCGCAGCGCGTCACACCCGAGTCCTTACGTAGTGGGGCCTTTTCCCCATAAACAACAATAAACGTAAGACAAGCTTGCACTAAGGTATTTACCGGACAATACCCCTGGAGTACAGTGCGTGTGACCCAAACATGTGAGACTTGTCCTATGGCCATGAGAACGGTACTACAACGTAGTGAAAGCATACCTAGTGTGTTTGAAAACATACATACATACTCATGTGTATAGATATAGGAGCCAAAATCCCATTCATAATTCCCAAATATCAAGTATTGCATAAATAATATTTCCCTCAAAACCATATAATAAAATATCATTTAATATTTATGCAAAAGTGATATCAAAGTATAACTCATTTCATATCATATAATCATACTTGATAAATAATCCCAATCACCAATTAAATCCATTTCCCAATATATATACCATAAATAGAACAAATATGGTTGCATAAATAATTATCCACATATATATATATATTTAATAATAAATATATATAATTAAACATGCTTAGAAAACCATTTTAAACCATAAAGAAATCAAAATCATAAGCATTTTAAATCATAGAAACCATTTAATAAAATAAATGTCCACTCACAGGTGATCGAGAGTGAAATCTCCCTCGGTGTTGCCCTCCTCAGTGTGCGGAGTCGAAGAATTACCTATTTAATATTAGGGAACAAATTAGACCTTCCCTAAAATAAATTAAAAATAGGCCCAATATAAAAATACCCCAAAAATAATACTATTTTAGCGAAAACGGGCTCGAAAAACGATTTCCGGAGCCCGAAAACCCTACAGCCGCCGTCCACCGCCGCCGGCGCCGCCGTGCGCCGCTGCACGCGCCGCCACGAGCCGGGAAACGGTTGGACGCGCCGGAAAGTGGCTTCACGCGCCGGCCACGCGCTGGCACGCGCTGGCACGTGTTGCCACGCGCTGGCGCGTGTCTCCACGCGCTGGCACGTGTCACCCACGTGCGGCACATGTCACCCACGCGCCCCACGCGCCTGCACGCGTCGTCCCACGCGGGGCTGACGTCAGCCACGCGCCTGCTGACGTCAGCGCCGTTAAAGTTAACGGAATATACCTTTTCTGGACGGAATATTGCGACGCCGTTAGGAATATTCCGTTGCCGTTAACAGAATATTCCGTCTCCTTCTTCCTCACGCCGGTCGCCGGAGCCGCCGCCGGCACCGCCGCTGGTTCGCCGGAATCTGGGAAATTAAATACCGATTATGTCCCAAAACTTCAAAAATTCATATCTTCTTCATTCTTTGTCCAAAATTGACGTGCCATATATCAAATTGAAGGTATTGAGGAGTAGAATATTTTTATACCTATTTGAGGCCGGAAAAGTGGCCGGAGATGGCCTGAAATTGGCCGGAAAGCTTCGGGAAACCCTAATTCCGTTCTCCTTCAAAATTGCACCAAATGGGACGTTCTTTATATCAAATTGAACCTACTCAATCCAATAAAACCAATGGTAATGGTCTCGAGGCTTACCTTGGTCTGGTTTGCACAGAAAATGGACGGACAGTTTGCCTAAACCGTTCCGACGTCGGTTTGAACGATCGGGTTCGAGTTTGAAGAATCTGAAATCACAGCCTCGTCCAGAATGACGAGACAATCGTGATGGTATGGATTTTGGGCAACGATTCGACGGTTTTGTGATTCGTCCAAGATTAGGGTTTGTCGGTTCGTTTTTGGCTTAGAGAGAAAATGGGAGAGAAAGAGAGGGAGAAAGGGAAAAGTGACGTGCAGAATGTTGGGGGAGGGTTGGCTGCTGTGCAGTCAGCCAAAAACCCTAATTCGCATACACGGAGTGGTAAATTACCAAAATGCCCCTACACTTTAAAGCTTCGTAAAACGTTCGTTTTAACTCCGAATTGAGTTCCGCTTGAGTCCACGCGTTCGTATCGACGAGTACATCGAGAATATGTAAAGAAATAATTTTTCACAAGTCGTCACGAAAAGTCAACAAAAGTCAACATTGACCTAGGGGTATTTTGGTCATTTCACATAAATTTCAGGACGGGTTGTAACAATATCTCCTCTACATAATTACAAATATTGGACTTTAAACTAAACCAATCTTAAGTTGGAATCATTGTGGACTTTTGTTTAATAGTAGGGCTAACATTTTTCTCCTTTTTCGACTGTAGAGACTTTCTTCATCTTAGGAGTTGTTAAGGTAGAGTAGAGCAATTTTTAGTTCGGTGGGGTGAGATAATTTTCACTAAGTGATGAAGCCCAAGGGTAATAGATAACAGTTGGGTAAACATAAGTTGAGTTTAGAAATTAATTAAGGCTTCTTAACATGCATTAAAGAAGAACGCAATCAAGTATTATATAAAGTAACATAATGTAGTGTTAGGATCGGGGGACACACATTTTTTGACATACTTTCTTGTGATTCTCATTCCATAACTTTTTTCAAAAATCCAAACCGTCTATATTTTAATTCATCATTCATAAATCTTTTTTTTTTTAATAAATAAAAGGATGTGGATTAGGCGAGTCGAGCTACACATAAGGCTTGGTCATTGGTCTACCAAAGTAGCCTTACTCTTTAAACCAGCACAAGACGGTTAGAAAGAACCAAGACCCCAGAATTTAACCATCAACTATAAAGTAGGTTACTTCCTTCCCGCTTAGAAATGGCTAACTTCCTGATAGAACTATCTTCCCTCCCTTCGGTCCCCTATCTCCGAATGTTTATTAAATAAAAAAGAGTGATAAAAATAAAAATGAGTTGGGGGAAAAAACCGAAATCCGCAAAGAAAAGAACAATACATCAACGAAAAAAGAAAACTGGACAAAGAAAGAAAAAATTTGTTGAACCAATGTCCCAAACCAAGCCATGCAAAATGTTGATAAACTACCTAGATGATCAACTCTATAAATACCTAAGCAATCTGTCACTAGAAAGTCAAGACTAATTTGAGAATCAGAAGCCAGGCAAGCCAACAAAGTCTTAAAACAAAGCAGCACAAATCACTGATGGAGGAGAATCATGCCAAACCAAATTAGGAGATGACAGGCCTATGTTAGAAAATATGTCTGCAACAACATTCCCCTCTTGAAAGATGTGAGAACAGAAAAAAATCATCTTGCGAATGCGCAACCAAACAAGTAAACCCTTGTGTGGGAAGAAGCCAAGGAGGATCAAATTCATTTGAACGGAGAATTGAAATAACACTAGAAGAGTCACTTTTCATCATTCATAGATCATTTTTGCAAAAACTTAGATAAATCCAAAACTACAAAGACATTCATTTGTAGTGAGGAAAATGGACGGATATGTTTGTACAAAAACAATAAAATGACTACCATTTAATCAAAACGGTCATATGGCTTTGGATTTAAGTGACTTTTTAGTAGAGATGATCTTTGAGAGAAGACTCAAAAGATAGACGGTTGGATTGTTAAACTACAATATGGAGTGGGCCCTAAGAATGTGTGTACTCCTATCCTATATGCAGTGTATGTTATGAACCGAATGCCCTCAAGGGTCTTGAATTTTCAAACACCATTCTAGACACTCACTCACCATGTTCCCGTAATTTCTTCAAATACTTTGTCTCCTTGTGTTTTTGGGTGTGTAGTATATGTTCATATCTAGAAAACCCATCGTAGTAAGTCGTATCCATGTGCGTTTCGCTGTGTATTTTTGGGTTTTCCAACTCAATTGAAGGGATTCAAATGCTATCATCCAGAGACTCGACGTATGTATGTCACAATGGATGTAACTTTTTCCGAGTCTGAATATTTTTTTTTCTCTTCCTTATCCTATTCAGAGCATCAGGGGGAAAGTGTTGTCTTAGATGATTTGCATTGGTTGAATTGTATTTCAGGGGGAGTGAAGGAAATAAAAGAAAGGAACCCGGTGCTTTCAATTTTACCGAGCCTACTTATAAGGTTGTATTTGTTGGGCCAAGTGATGGTGTTGCCAAGCCTAGTGATGCCACGCCTACTGCCGAGCTCAGTGATGCCATGCCTGCTGTTGAGCACAGTGGTGACGTGCTTGCTGTTGAGCAGTTCAGTACAGAAGTGTAAAGACCTGTATATTTAAAACTTCTATTTTTATTTTTAAAATATTTTCATGTTAAATAAATTGTTTATTATTGAATTTTTCTTTTAATTGCTATGTATACATATATATGTTTATCACAAATTTATTTATGTTGTTCTCCGTGGAATTGTGACATCCCGTCATTTTCTTTTATTGTAATTTAATATTTGAGGGATATTTTGGATACTCGCGTGTTATTTTGTACACGGGACCGTGTAATTTTTACTGTTTTGGTGGGTGCACAGTGCCCCCAAAACCAAAATATCTCTCTTTCTCATTTTTTTTTCCTCCCTCTCCCTTTCTCCCTCATCGATTGTGCACAGTGCACATCGTAGAAAACCCCACAAACTGAGGCAATCCAAAGTCACCACTTTGTTCGTCTCGACGCCCTGAACTCAACGATGCTAACCGTTCGTCCAAACTCCCACCCGTTTGACAAAAATTGCACACGAATTAACCGAACCTTCCTGGTGATATTCTCGTGAGTTCCGTCGACACGAGGCGTGTGACATCCCACATCAACCAACGGAGAGGGGGTGATGTGCCTTATATGTACATGCCCACCTCCATTTAGCACGTGGCCTTTTGGTAGCTCACTGGCTTCGGATTCCATCAGAACTCCGAAGTTAAGCAAGTTTGGGCTAGAGCAATCCCAGGATGGGTGACCCACTAGGAAGTTGCTCATGAGTTCCCAGAAACAAAACCGTGAGGGCGTGGCCCAAAGCAAACAGTATCGTGCTACGGTAGAGTCGGTCTGGGATGTGACAAGGCGACTCGTGACGACGCGTACTACCTAGAGGCAGTACGTGTGGTATTTTTTGGTGTTTTGGACTTTCGTATTAAGCAAACAAGGGATAAGTGTCGTTAATTAGTTTAATTAGTAACCTTTATGAGTTTAATCATTACTATAGTGATATCTCATATAGGTGAGACTTATCCAGAGGACTACCGGGGCTACCCAGAACAGGGGGGCTACGACCCGGCTACTTACAGGTGAGTGAGTGAGGTCTTTGTTTTGGTAAATATATTATTACGTATGGTTTTCACTGCTTTCTTTAAATTGTTAGCATGACTTATATAATATGTGATTGTTGGAGGTAGAACATCCGTATTATATTTGCCATTTACTTTCTTATACTGTTGCTCATCAATAGATGTAGAACACTCAGGTATCGGTACTCAGTCACAGGGCTAGGACTAGCTTTGACGTAGTACCGCTACGCAACTTTGGATCCATTGTAGGTACTAGCCTGTTCCAGGTTGCACTAGGCAACTAGGACTTGTATGTGAGGCGTTTTGCGCACAATGATTAGTGTTATGACTCGTATCATTGTAGTACTCGATGTATTCTTTTATACCTAATCTGTCCTTGTAGCTTATCTACTTGGGCTTGTATGTTTACATATAGGTGAGCATTCAGTTTTGTTTTTCGAGCAATCCAGTGTGGTTTTACCATTGATTTTCGGGGAGTACCTGTATTACTATTATAGTATTTTGAAGATCATACTAGGGAGTATGACGTATTTTCAAAAACTATACATGTTTTCCAGCGATGGGATAATATGCTCTTGAAAACAAAGGTTTTATCAAACTTTACGTTTTGACTTACTCACCTTTTATTTTTGCGCCTCTCTAGGACTTAGTAGCGGTCTTGAGTACAAGTGAGACGAGGGCTTTCCTTCGGCTAGTTGGTGGTTCTGACAGCTTCTCCGAAATAAGTAGGATTCATTTCTACCCTTAGTTATTAGTTTTCTGTTCTGTAATATCCATCATCAAGAGGATGCGAATATTTTATATTCTTTGCACTATTTACTATGCTCTGACTGTTATGCATTTGTAATAATGGGTTTTACCCATCACCGCACATGTTACTTCCGCTTCCAACTCTAAATTTATTCACTTTTCTCAATCATTTGCATAATTGGTGTTCGTCACTTAACACGTGTCGGCCAGTACTTCCCGACACCTGTCGTGTCAAGATCGGGATGTGTCAGAAATAGTGTTTTTGCTACAATCTTTGCAGAAGGATGGGATTATTATCTTTACATTATTTCATGCTTTATCATCTAACTTGATATTTCAACCATTGTCCATTAGTTGGATGTGTCACATGCTAGCAACAAGAGAAATTACAAATTAGCTAAAACTGCTTTTTAATCTCTCTACTTTGCTGATTAACGTAAGCCAGGAAGTGAAGGTGTCAGACTATAGTTGGAAGTGTTATAATATTAGCATGAGGTGGTCATCTATGCAATCGTGAACGTGGTTCGGTAGAAGTTAGAGCCTATCAGCTTCCAAATATATATTTTATTAATATTTTTACTTGGTTGTTAAGTTCATCAGCCGACCTTTTCTTCTGTAAATAACCTCATCCTCCTCTTCTTCTTCTTTTTCGAGTTTATATGAACTAGCTAGTTTAGACAACAGGCTCTCTTCTCTCTCAAGGGTCGAGCATCTCACCTTCCCATACAGACACAGTCTCGGTTGTAAGGGCAGATTAGTTAATGACAAATTTAGAAGTCCCTCTCAACGTTCCCAAATACATAGAGCATCAAACTAATTAACTTTTCACATCATCCACCACTTGAACATCTGTCTCTATTTTATTCACTTATCATCAGCCCCTCTAGATTCCTTATGAGACGAGATTGAAGAGTGTAAATTCTTATGTGCAAGTGGTTCTTCGAAATCAATGGAAACCCTAATTTCCTTGAGCCAACAACCAAGCCCATGATTGTGAAATAGGAAGTCGATTTCCTTCTCAATATGTAGCTAATTGATCCAAGTTTCTTTTACTCCCTTTATATATATTGCTTGTTCATGGGGTCTTAGTTAATTGTTATTTTCTTCCTTTTATTAATAAGTTGGACCATCAACCTAATCTCTTTGGATTTAGTTGTCTAACTTGTCCTTCAGATACAAACTCACATGATTCTTTGATGTTGCTCTCCACTTATTTCATATTTAATATATATATTCAATCAACTCCTACATCTCTTTGGGTTGTCTGTCAAATATATATTTCCTTTTCCATAGCTAATTTCCACCATTTTGGTTAGAAATGCTTCCTATAGCTTCTACTCATATAATCATTACTACTTTTATGTCTAATACATTTCCAATGTCAACCACGTTTTACAAGCCTCGACTGCTCGTATTTTTTCTTCCTGCATATATGTTTAACCTTCCACTTCTCTTATCTTAATTCATTTTGTTTTTTTTTTATTAAAAGTAATTTTTATACAAAGCCATACATATATAGATTTGGTTAATACCCTGCCCTGCATCTATTTGTCATTGTATGTATATATATATATATATATATATATATATATATATATCTGTATCAATCGGACAAGAGTTTGTGTATAACTTGAGTCTAAAGTATTTCGATGTACTTTAACTACAATTGAATCGGCAAGAAAGTATCATATAATCATGTACTTAGTTTGGTAACTGGTGGTACTTGTAAATAGGAATATACAAGCTGGACTGGCGTGTGTTTGACTATTATAACACATGGAGTTATGCTTTGGAATTACAGTAGGAGGTTATGGGAAACCTTTTATTTATTAATTGAATATTGCTTCTATGTATACATCATTTTGATATTATATTGTGTTTCATAGTTTGAATATGAATATTGTTTTGGAATATGATTACTGAGATTCCAAATGCGAATTGGATGCGAATTTCTGATTGCTATGTGGAAAAGAAAATGGAAATTTGATAATTACATACGTTGTGAGAATATGTTGCATTATTGAGAAGTGAAGTATGGGAATTATGGTAGTGGTTAGGATCTTTTGTGTAGTTGAGCCTGACTCTTGGTAGGTATCAGGTCTCAGGTCAACCCAAAGTGCACATGGTCTTTATTGGCGACAAAGAGTTAGGCAAGACAACTAACAAAAGAGGAGTTTTGAGAAGGGGGTGAGTTCGTAGAGTTGAGCATTCCAGATCACCACATAATGGTAAAATGCAAGGTATGGGACATGCAAGTCAAGTTGTTTAATTATACGAATTTACGGGAATGGAGGTGGTGTTTTGCATTGCATTCATGCCTATCTTTTCATATGCGTATTACTTCTTTGATAATTGGATTTTGTCAATTATATGTCTATGAAGGTAAAGGTCCCTACTGATCTTTTTAAGCTCACCTTAACTAAATTTTGCAGGTTTACAACTTAGGCAATCCAAAATGGTAGGCGGAATAAGGTCGAATTAAATAGGAGGCTTGGAGTTTTATTATTTATTGTAAGCTTGTAAAAATGATTTGTTATTATTATTATTTATTTTAGAGAAATCTTATTGGAATTATATTTTATTCTATTTAGTTTTTATTTATTTATTAAGCTTTAACTTGCGCTTAGGATTCGGGCTTTTCACTGACCCCGAGTCCTGGGCGTGACAAGGAGGATCTAGTGATGCTGTGTCTAGTGGTGGTCCTCATGTGATTCCATCTTCTGATAACAGTTCCTCAACCTCTCTCTCTGAATCTACAGTGCCCGTTCCACCTCCTCTGAATATTTTCGAGGTAGTATTTTAGATAATAATACAACTAACCCTAATACTATTGTGAGTACATATAAATTGCCACCACAAAACAATCAGGGTGTTCTACCTAACAGGTTTTCTCCTGAAGGAAAAGTGAAATATCCAATTGCTAATTATGTGTCATGTGAGTATGTTGCTCCTGAACGCAAAGTCCTGGTGAATCATATGAAGTCCATAAAAATTTCAACTAAAGTAGAAGAAGCTCTACAGGATCCTAAGTGGGTTCAAGTTATGGATGAAAAGATGTCTGCTTTGCAGAAAAATAAAACTTGGGAGGTTGTGCAGTTACCTAATCGAGAGAAACCTGTTGGTTGTCGTCAGGTGTATACCGTTAAATACAAACATGACAGATTGGTTGAAAGATATAAGGTGAGGTTAGTGGCTAAGGGTTATACTTAAACATATGGTGTAGACTACCAAGAAACTTTTTCTCTGGTAGTGAAGATGAATACTGTACATGTTTTGATTTCTTTGGCTGCAAATATGAATTGACCTTTTAAACAGCTTGATGTGAAAAATGCATTTCTTCATAGGAATCTAGAAGAGGAAGTGTTTATGGACTTTCCACTGGGTTATGGTGTGAGTGGTGGTACTGGAGTGTGCAGATTGCGTAAGTCTCTATATGGGCTTAAGCAATCACGTTGTGCGTGGTTTGGTAGGTTTACTTAAGCAATGAAGAAATATGGATATCACCAGAGTCATTCAAATCACACTTTGTTCCTGAAGCGTAGGCTTGGTAAAGTAAATGGTTTAATTATTTATGTGTATGATATGATTAATACTGGAGACGATTCGAAGGAGATTCAAAAGTTACAGGTGAACTTTGCATCAGAATTTCAGATGAAAGATTTGGATGATTTGAAGTACTTTCTTGGAGTTGAGGTTGCTCGCTCACCTAAAGGTATTTTCTTGTCTCTGCGAAAATATGTGTTGGATTTGTTGAAAGAACCTGGTATGTTGAGGTGTAAGCCGATTGATACTCCTATTGTAGAAAAGCATCACTTGGGTATTTATCCTGATTATGTACCTATTGATAAGGGTAGATATCAAAGACTTGTAGGGAGACTAATTTATTTAGCTCATACTCGTCCTGATATTGCATATGATGTAAGTGTTGTGAGTTAGTTTATGCACTCACTAGTGAGGATCACATGGCTGCAATAATGTGTATTTTAGTGTATTTGAAGTCTGCGTCTGGTAAATGGATATTATATGGAAGACATGAACACCTATTTGTTGAGGAGTTCACAAATACAGATTGGGCTGGCAATGTTACTGACAGGTGTTCCACATCTGGGTATTTTACATTTGTGGGAGGTAATTTAGTTACATGGCGTAGTAAGAAACAGAAGGTGGTGTCAAGGTCTTTTGCCGAAGCTGAATATAGGGGTATGGCGCAAGGGATATGAGAGCTTCTTTGGTTGCATAAGCTTTGAGATGTCTCGGTTTCAGACCAAAGGAAGTGATGAATTGGATTTTGAGAATAAGTCTGCAAGGGGAATAGCCGATAATCCTGTGCAGCATGATAGGACGAAGCATGTGGAGGTTGATAAGCACTTTATCAAGGAGAATCTCGAGAGAATAATTGTGGCTATACCATTTGTGAGTTCAGAAGAACAACTTGTCGATGTCCTCACCATAGTAGAGTATTTTGTGACTCACTCATCAAGTTGGGCATGTATGATCTCTTTGCACCAACTTGAGGGGGAGTGTTAGCTTGAGTCATTAATTGTAAATATTCTATTAGCTCTTGTTACTGTAGGAATAGGATTTGTGTTTTATTCCTTCCTTGTACCCCAAGGCATGTGTGCCTATATATTGTAAACTCTTGTGGATTAATAAAGTTATCAAAGTATTCAGCCATATATATTTCTACTGATATCCTATAAGTATATACATACAATTTTTAGCCATTAATATTTAATGTGGACTTAAGTATAAAGTTTAATTAATAATATGCATTATAATAATTTATCAATCAACGGTTGACAATTGCTCATGATAATTAGTAATGTGAGTCACTCGTGCGGTTTGTGATTAGTTTTCCATCTTTTTTAAAGGATGGTTGGCTTAGTAACCCAAACAAAGTACGGGCATTGCTTACAACTATTTTTTGTACATTGCTCTACAAATTGCATATTTTCGAACCAATACAATCCGTAAAAACCGACTTCATTAGGAGTCGAGGAAAAGAGCTAAGTAATCTCAAATCACTATAAATATTGCATATTTTAGTCACGTGACTAACCATAATATGAGGGGAAAAAAAATATTGTTGTGGCCTAAATTTAACTGAAGGAAAGAAAGAAAGGGTGCGGGAGAGAGCGAAGAGAGAGGTTGAGGAAAATTGTGTCTTATTTGCCTTATCTTGTGTCTTTATTTATAGTAAATATAATGGGCTTACTTGCCCTACAAGTAAGAAAGCCTAAGATCTTCTAAATTACATAAAAATCCTAAGTACAATTTACTAGGATTTACACAATCATACATGTGCTATAATTCTAGTGACAATATATATACATCTCGGTGTCTTGTCTTCTCCCAAACATGACGTACAATGCTTTGTTCACTGCCTCACTCAATGACGGTGTATTCAGATTTGGGTAAGTAGCTAGACTTTAAGCCGTGCATGGCCACCACTGTTACTATACATACTCTCTCTCTCTGAGTTTAGCTCCTTCCGATTTATTAGTCAACATTAATTACAAGCTATTTTAGTATTTATTTTTTTTGGAAACTTTGTATATTATGTATTTGTTAATTAACTTGATTTTCAGAACATGTTCATTTGGATGAATGCATTTGGGTTCTGTGTTTTCTTTCTTTTTCTAGTTCGGAATATAAAAGGAAAAGGGCACCCTTGTTGGCTTACATGCATTGTGCTCTTCCATGCCATACATTTTGTGAAAACCCAAATTACACCCCTATCATTCAATAGCTAGCCCAAAATTCCATTGATTTGATTTTTATTTATTTATTTATGTTTTTGGTCGAAATGATGAAGAAATGATGAGGGATGAGGAGACATGACATGACCAATTGCAGCAAACGACACAACAGTCTTTCTTCTATGCTCCGTGGTAAAATTTACTCCGATTTTGAAAAAAAAATATGCATTTAAAAAAAGTAAAAGATAACCTAAACCAAAAAAAAAAAATTTATTTGCACAAAACAGTTCATGCAATTGGCAAACAGTAAAGATGGATCTGCATTACATCATGCAATTAGACAAAAGATTAAATGGCAACATTACATTATTTGGTGCTAGTGTCCTATATGGATCTGCATTAAGAACTGTTTAATTGTTTAAGTTGTAAAATCCATAGTTATCACTTGAACGTATAAATTATCATTTAAGTTGTAAAACTCATGGTTCAAGTAGTAATTTTTTAGTTTAAGTGGTAATTTACCACTTGCACAAGAAACTTTATCAAATGAACCACGTCTTTACTACTTCAACGGCTTGAGAATTTTAGGTTACAAAATAAACAATTACTACTTAAACGTTCATTTTCTTGTTTAAGTTGTAACACCTATCGTTTAAGTTGTAACACGTATCGTTCAAGTGATAATTTACCACTTCAATTTGTAAATGATCGTTTAAATTGTAAAACTCATCGTTGAAATAGTAACTTGTACGTTTAAGTGGTAATTTACCACTTGAACGAGAAATTTTATCAAATGAACCACGTCTTTACCACTTCAAGGACTTGAGAATTTTAGATTACAAAATAAACAATTACTACTTAAACGATCATTTTCTTGTTTAAGTTGTAAAACTCATCGTTGAAGTGATAATTTACTACTTCAACCTGTAAATTATCGTTTAAATTGTAAAACTCATCGTTCAAATAGTATTTTGTATGTTTAAGTGGTAATTTACCACTTGAACGAGAAATTTTATCAAATGAACCACGTCTTTACCACTTCAACGACTTGAGAATTTTAGGTTACAAAATAAACAATTACTACTTAAACGATCATTGTCTCGTTTAAGTTGTAACACCTATCGTTTAAGTTGTAAAACCCATCGTTCAAGTGATAATTTACCAATTCAACCTGTAAATCATCGTTTAAGTTGTAAAACTCATAGTTCAAGTAGTAATTTGTACGTTTAAGTGGTAATTTACCACTTGAACGAGAAATTTTATCAAATGAACCACGTCTTTACCACTTCAACGACTTGAGAATTTTTTGAAGATCGTCACAAAAAATGGATTTTATGACAAAAAATCTGGAAAAATTATGCAGTAATTTTCATGATTTTTTTTCACTTTTTCAGTTTCTAAACCCCTCAAATGTCAATGTAGGTCGATTACCTCCCCCAAACCTATTCCAAAACATCATATTCAACATTATAAACATGTTCTCAACATTGAATTGGCTTCAAAAACATCCAAAATTAAATTAGCGAACTATTTTGATTTGACCAAAATATGAACTGAAAATGAATTTTTTCTATTCCTTTCGCCTTTCATATCATGTGTAGCATCAATAGTCATTACATCCATTCCAATCTAATTCAATACACCTAACACATGCAATAAGTAATACACCTGCTTCCCAGATAGAAAGGGGGAAAGACAATCCAACTCCGTTGAACAATTGATGGGATTTCAGTATTTTTCTGGGTCAAGTATATATATACAAAGGTAAACCAAAAATCAAGGAGGTGATGCATGTCTTCCACTAGGAGCCATTAAAAGTTGTACAACATGAATATCCTCTGCTCCATTTCCTCTACAAATATCCCCCTCCGACTTATCTAAGGCAGCCGTCCGTCGTCCCTCCTCCCACAACCTGCTTCCCAATTGTTACTTGAACTATACAACTGTCTGTCTAGGTGTTTATACATCTGGTACTCTTCGGTAGAAAAGAAAATATGCAGCTGATGTCTTGATTGTCTCTTCCCTAACAGGACAAACCCTGTCATCATCAAACTCATACCACGAACCATTACCGAGTTGCACATGAACAAAACTGTTTATAAAAACAATGTCATTTGTCATTCGAAAGGTCTGTGTACAAAAGAAATGCAAATTTGCTTGCATAAAGAAATCCACAGCCCTGTAAATAAGGTCTGAAAACATAATAGAATGTTTCAATTGAGATACTTTGACAAAAACCCAAGAAATTTCCAACGAATAAAAGGAACAACACTTACTTCAGCAAATGCAGTATAATGACCACCGTCCATGCCACCAAAAGGGATGACTCACAATCCTTTGGTAACCGATAAGCAACCAACATGTCACCATCTCTGATCAAGGCTAATGAATTAAATGGATCTTCCAGTAGACAAAAAATACAACTCTTGTATACTTACAAAGTTACAAACAAAGTTCAAGGCCTCAGTATTCTTAACCTTTCCATTACAAACAAAGGTCAACTCACTAAACTTTGCACATATACAGAACAAACCAATTTGGCTTGAAGGGGTTTTGATTTTGATCCATTTAATGATTTCTAAACCAAAACCCCTTCGAACCAAACTAAATAAACTTCAGTTTCACAACGAAAACCCCTCAAGCCTCTGGTTTAGAACTTGCCCCATACAATGCTGCAAATTGTACATCATAACATCGATATCATTATTAACAAAAACCCGAAAAAAGAAAGAAAATGATGACCTGATCAGCATTAGGATTGGTTTGGGGGATGTAATACTCATGCATTACCTAGTTGGTATTTTGGGCATTACGAACAACACCTAGGTAAAAAGTCAGAATCCTCTTTTTACCGATGATAGTTTTGGTTTTTCGAGCCTTGACCGGTTTTTCCAGGCCAGTGATCTTCCAGAAGCCTTTTTTCGTTGCCCTTTCAGCGTGGTTTCTCTTGTTCTTTTTGTAAATTAGTCGGCTGAAGAAGTACCATTCTTCATCATCCGATGTTATCAGTGAAAACGCTGCATAAAACACAACATTTGGTTTAAACCCAATTGCATATACAAATTTTCAAACTCATTCAAATGCAAATTGATAAGCATCAGTTAAAGGGTAGTGATTTTCGCACTCCACTTTCAGCTGTTCACACTTCAAAGATGAACATTTTACAATTTTTTGAACTCACAGAGGAGTGCTGAGTGCTAAAATCACTGGCCTTCGTAAAATTGTCACCCAAAAAAAAATGTAACTTTTAATTAAGAACTGGGATTGGTAATAAGTTACATTTGGATTAAATCCAATTTCCAAACAGTAAACAGAGATTCAAACTCATTGAACTACAAATTGAAAAGTTTGTAGAGTTTTCACCAAAAACAAAATAAAAAGATTGAATTTTTTTAAGAACTGGGTTTGGTAATAAGTTACATTTGGATTAAACTATCAAACTCATTGAAATGTAATTTAAAAGTGAACAAAGAAAAATAATGAAAATTTAAGACCTGGGTTTTGCAAATAATTACCAGGCAAGTCCTAAGGCTCATAGTTGCAGATATTGATTTCACGGATCACGTCGCTGACAAGGTAATCCATCCCCAAGAGCTTCATCTGCAAGTAATGGCTGATCAGCTCTTCTTCTGTAGGGTGGAATCGGAATGCTGGGTGAGTTTTTATAGGATTAGAAAAATTTACTCTGCCGCGAGAGACGAAGAACCGGAGAAGGAAGACGAAGACTGTAGAGGGGAAAATGAAGTCGGTGCAGAATTGTCTTCCGGCGGGTGATGAATGATCTTTTCTTTAAAGGTTGACGCCCTATAACCCTTGATCTACTTTCTCTCGGCTTGAATCTTTTCCTCGTGGAAGGATTCAAGCTTGAGAACCATTTCACTCAATTGCAAATCAGAGATAGGAGACTCCCGGTGTAGTTTCTTGAATCGAGCATTAGAAGAACCTTGACTTCCATGGCGTCAAATCGCTGGAGAAGCACATTGAGAAGGTTCTGAGATTCCATGGCTTTCTTCGTCGGCACACGAATCATACGGCAACATAGAAGGGATTTAGGGATCAAGACTGGCTTTGAAGAAATTACTTTCTTCTACTTGCTCTAGAATTTTTGTTTTATTTGGCTCCCACTTGAAATACCAGTTACCAAGTTAAAGTTCAAATCATTCCTCCAACTTTGGATCAATTGGGTTCTCATCTAACCATTCATTTTTTCCGGAGTAAAATTTACTCCGGAGCATACTAGAATTTTTGCACAAGGAGAAGGAAGTGTCTGAAAGTCACTATTTATCAATGTGATCCATGCATGACTTGATCTTTACAATTACTATAAATAAGCAAATCTAAAAGGCCATCAACTTTGATTCACCAGACAAGCTTGCCTGAGTCTGATTCTCTTTTGACGAGATTAATTTACTCTATGTTTTGCTATAGAACAAGTATTGCTGAAGATGACGATGATGATTGACTAGACAGTCAAGTTAAGCTAGCCTTCCATCTCTGGAGTCCAGATTTGCTATGCCAATAAATCCTCTGTTGACCTTCTGCCTCCACCCTTCTTGCAACACGTGTCTTTCTCACTTACTAGAAGTTAACTTTGTTAAGGCTTCTACTTTTTTGTAAAATAATATTATAACAATAAAAAATTCCTATTTTTCTTCTGAGCGTTTCATATTTCGCGCTCTCTTCTTGAATATTGTGCCCTCATATTTGTTGTTCTCTGCTCTGCTCCCAAGTTTTCGAAAGCAAGCCTTTTAGAAATTGGATCTCTTCCCTTTCATTTTCGTCCTCTTCCTTTATTTCTTTCAACAACAATCATTGATCATCGTTTTATCTTCTTGGTCGCTACTCCTTCAGGTAAATTATGTTCTATTCATTTCAGGTTTTTCTTTTCCTTTTATACACACTAATTTAAGTTTCTATTGGAATTTAAATGTTATACATGGATTTTTTTAGTAGTTTGTGTGATGTTACATTGCTTTTCTGATCATGGCTGCAAATATGTGCTTCGAATTTTGTATGGTCCATAAATTTTCGATGAATTTTGCATAGTGTTATTTAAACAACTACATGTATTTATAGATGTCTCGGGCTTTTATGAGTTTCAATTGTTTGATTGCACTGAATGAAAAGTTATATATATACATGAAGTTAAATTGTGATTATTACTGAAACAACAATTTTAGTCTCAAAAGTTATATTTTTTTTTCTTCAGATTTTAGGACATGGATATGAAAGATAATTGCTTGGATGGTGGCATTGAAACATATCAGAAGCTAGATGAAGAGTCACCGCAAGCTATAGAAGGTAAAGAAGAAACAAATTTGCTTCGTTCTAGTATTCGAAAAGAACTAATTCCAATTCTTAACATGGAGTTTGAAACAGAAGATGAAGCATATCATTTTTACAATGCATATACTTATAGTGTTGGCTTTAGTGTTAGAAAAGGAAGCTTTCATACAACAGAAAGTGGTGAATTGAAAGACAGACTTTTTCTTTGTTCTGCCGAAGGTAAGTGTGCAATAGATAAACGAGTTGATAGTGTGCAAAATTCTCGTGCTGAAACAAGATTTGGTTGTCTAGCAAGAATGAAAATTAAACGTGGGTCAAGTAATAAGTTTCGTGTTACTCAGTTTATTTCCGAGCATAATAATCATGTGACTACAACTCCTTCTAAGACCCATTTTTTTAGGTCTCATAGGAACATGACTGCGGCACAAGTGGCTAAATGTGATATGGCTGATAGTTCTGGAATTGCACCCAAAGCAACTCTTGAATTTTTAAGTAGACAATCTGGTGGTCGTTAGAATCTTGGATTTATTCATGAAGATTATAAGAATTACTTGCATTATAAGCGAAGAAGGGAAACGAAGGTAGGTGATATAGGTCGTGTGTTAGAATATTTGCAACAAATGCAATTGGATGATCCCAATTTTTTTAATGCTATACAAGTGGATGAGGATGATTGATCACAAATATCTTTTGGGCTGATTCAAGGATGATGGTGGATTATGATTATTTTGGAGATGTAGTGTGTTTTGATACTACATATAGGGAAAATAAAGAAGGAAGACCATTTGCTATGTTTGTTGGTGTGAACCATCAAAAGCAAACAGTGATATTTGGTGCTACCTTATTGTATGCTGAGACGATTCCAACTTGCAAGTGGTTGTTTGATACTTTTGTCAAGGCTATGGCTGGAAAAAAGCCAAAAACCATTCTTACAGATCAAGATACAGCAATGTCTAATGCATTAGCAATTAAATGGCCAGAAACAACTCACTGTTTATGTATTTGGCACATATACCAAAATGCAGCCAAACACCTCAGCAGTGTTTTTGATAAGTTCACAGATTTCAACAAGGACTTCAGTAGTTGGATTTATGATTATAAGGATGAAGATGATTTTCTAAGTGCTTGGGATAGGATGCTTGACAATTACAATCTCCAGGGAAATGATTGGTTGACAAAATTGTTTAAATTAAAAGAGAAATGGGTGCTAGTTTATGGGCGAGAAAATTTCTGTGCAGATATTACTACAACCCAGCAGAGTGAAAGTATGAATAGTTTTGTCAAGAAGTATGTCAGTTACAAATATGATTTACTACGATTTTTTCACCACTTCCAAAGGTTGGTTGAAGATCGCCATTACGAAGAATTAAGAGCAGAATTTAAAGCAAGTCAAAGTTTTCCTTCATTGTCATTTCCAGTAGAAATATTGAAGCATGCAGCAAAGGTATATACACCAAATGTGTTCAAGTTGTTTCAAAATGAACTATGTAGGGCTCATGATTGTGCTTTAAGCTTAAATTTTGAGATTGGAACAACCAGCAAATATCAAGTTATCCCTCATGGAAAGAATTGGCATCACACAGTTACATTTGACTCTACAACTAATGAAGTTTTATGTAGTTGTAAGAAGTTTCATGTAGTTGTAAGAAGTTTCAGTTTGCAGGTATCTTGTATGCACATTCCTTGAAGGTTTTTTCCACAAGAAATGTTAAGAGCTTTCTCAGTCTTTACATATTGAAGAGATGGACAAAAAATATTAAGGCTAGCAGCGCCAAAGTTACTTGCACCTCACGTACAAATGACCCTAAGGCAGAAACTGCAAGACGCTATAGAGAGTTGTGTCAATTACAATGTCAAATAGCAACACAGGCAGCGGAGAGTGAAAAGACATTTGAAATTGCTCAGGTGAGACTTAACAACACTTTGGTAGAGGTGGACGCACATTTGAAAGGAAACTTAAGTGCAGAACCTATTCAAGTAGGGATTTCGCCAACCATGAGTAATAAATCTGAGCTTGATGAGTGTATCATTGTTGATGATGATATAATTAAAGTTAGAGGAATTAAAATGTAAAAAAGGGTTGTTGGTAGTTCTAAAAGGCCAAAAAATGCTTTGGAAAAGCTCACAAACAAGAGAAGGTCTCGAACTAATAAAGAATCGGAAAATTCAAGTGTTGATTCAATGTGTGTTCCTCCTACATGTAGGAAGAGAAGGCCTCAGACACTTCTATTGGATTTGGTACGATACTAATTGTGTTAGTATATAAATTATTTATAATGATGATCCTACTAGTTATTGTTTAGTTGCATTTATAAAACGAAATCAATTTTAATTATGTTTTCCTTCTTCTTGTTGAAATTATAGGAATTGAATGATTAGAATGTAACCATGGGCATGCCAAAAGAGAAAGTATTACCTCATCCACCACTCTATATAGGTATCATGGTTTCTCTTCCAAATTTATGTATTTAGTTGTTTTTTTATATTCCTTTAGTATGTTTATTTAGTAATTTCCTAGTAAATTAATTTTCATTTGCATACATTGATAATATCTTGAAATGAAAATAGCAATGTCAACCAATCGTGGATGGTACAACACAACAAATGTCTTTTCCTCCACAAATGCACTTTGGTCAATTAGTTCAGTTTTCGCAGGTATTTTTATTTCATTTCAATCATACTTCAATGAGGAGATTAGTATCTTCTTAAATATATGTCTATGTGTTTATGTTTGTACTAGCAACCCTGCTTGGGAACCTGTCATACTACAACAAAGTATCAACAAGGTCCAGTTAGCATGGTCAACTTGTTGTAGGTAACTAATTGTATTGAATTGTTGTTTTTAATAATTATTGTTTGCTTTGGTTAGTTGTTATTGATTTTGTTCAATATACTTTGTATGAGTATAGGCACAACTACCACTAGAAGGAGAATTTGGGTTGTTTGGCTCACAATCGACAAGTCTTACCCGTAGTGATGATGTTGAAGTTCAAGATGCTGGATAAGAAGAATTTGAAGGATTGCCACTTTGTGTTGAAGCTTTTTTAGATGGTTAATTTAATGTTTTGATAACTTAGAATGATCTATGGCTTCCATGCCCGCATAGAGAGATCTAGTGGGTATGGTGGTACTTCACCAATCCTTATTTTGTATGCTTACGGGGTTTTGGTGTTGCTTGCTTTGCTTTGCTAGGTGAGTCTATTCCCCTTTTGCAAGCGACTGGGTTGTATCCTCTCTTCTTTCTTCTGCTCCCTTGCTTTTGGGCCTTTTTGTTATATAATTCTATTTCGACCAAAAGCAATTAATGATCTGTGGCTTTGTTATCTTGAAACAAACATATATTGTTCTTCTTAATTGTAGAAAGATTTACATTTGGTGTGCAACAACTACACCAGTTAACACTAGAATGGTCTCTTTGGAATTTTCTCAAACATCTGATGTGCACTTCATCTTCAAACTATCCTTGACTCCATAAAATATCATTAAAGGAGTACAACAAAAACACCAGTTGACATACCATGCCATTACAACCACTGATTACATATTTTCATTTGCAAACAAATAAATTAAAAATTATCCATCTATATTCTTCATCCATTGTTGCAATGTCTCAAGATGACCAATTTCAACATCCACAACCCTTTGCACATGAGATTTCTATTGAAAAGCATTAGGACTCAGAAAGAACAAAAGATGATGAATGATTTCTAGTGAAAGAATTGAGGAAGAAAGAGGGCATATGAGGGGGGACGACGATTTCTGAGAGCGATACAGCCTGTGTTCGCGAAAGAGATGAAATGCGAGGAAAAAATAAGGAGTTTTTATTGTTATAATATTATTTTACAAAAAAGTAGAAGCCTTAACAGAGTTAACCTCTGTTAAGTGGAGAAAGACAGGCGTCGCAAGGAGGGTGGGCAGAGGATTTATGGGCATAGTAGATCTGGACTCATCTCTATTCCCATATCTCTTTCTTCTTCCTGCCAACTCCCATCAATCATGAAACAATGTCTTTCTTGTTGGAGAATAGATAGTCCTTCATAGGAAACTTTACATAACATATCACAACTTATATATTGAATGTTCCTCTTTTATTTACATCGAAGTTTTTTGTGATAAAATTTTACATTGTCAGGCTGTAGATGGTTAAGTTGAAAAAATATCGGTGTGATTAGTTGTGAACCATTGACCTGACTCTAAAATCTTGACAATTCTTAGTAATAGATTTTGGAATGAGCCCTAAAATCATACATCAACTAATTGATTCCTTCTTAGTTCCACTAGACGTCTTGAATTTAACGTTATATGGCACGAAAAGGAAATTCGATGTCGGTAAGGCTTGACTTGTTTGAAGATGAGTGGATTGAGAATCTAACCCAACGAAAAAAAACGTCTACTTACAAGTCAAGCGCAATAGCGCACCAAGCAAAAAAAAGGAATCTAACCCTAAACTCGAACACCACGTTAGCTGTCGTGTCAATTTTCGTTACCTATTTAAATTTCTCGTGTGTATGGGGCTTGTCTTCTTTGCTCTCCAGTGAACATCAACTTAGCTTGACACTGCAAAGTAATGCGTGAATTTATCCTCAATATTAAAAAGAAAAAAGATTAAGCTAGACGTCCTTGCCTATCCAAGCTAAACATGATTTTACTTTTGATATGCTTAGAAGTTGAGTGTGACAAAGGCTCCTCTTTGTAACATAATACTCATACATTTTTGAAGTTCAATACTATATAACAACACACGCAGGTTAAGCTTCATCCTAGGGCAGTGGTAGCCGAGCAGTACTACTAGAAAAAATGGCACTTTACACTTAATTTATGTTGTAAGGCATAACCTGCACATGTACGTAGGCATTTCAATACTCCAAGAGGACGTGCATGCTGGTAGCCTTACATCACATTTATTTGTTTTCCTCGATTCCCATCCCACCCCCCAACAGTATTATACAATTGAAATTACTAGAATGATATTGTTTGTATCATACAACAATGTATTACAGACATTAATATTCAAAAAATTATTTTATAATAAAAGGAGAACGCGAATTTGTGACCTCTAAGAGCGTCTTAATGAGTGATATAAAAAGTTTTAGAATGATTATTTTACATTTTCAGTTAGCTTGAAAGCTCTTAAATAGGAGGATGGGATATAAAATATTCATCATAGTTAAAAAATGTAAATTACAATTTTTGTAGGTGGACCTCACTAAACAAATAGAGAAAAGCAAATAGAATTTCAAATTTACATGTATCTCATTACAGTAGACTTACATTTACATCTCCCTCTAATGTAAATGTGAGTCTTACATCTCAACTTTGTATATTTTCAATAAAAATGCTCTAAAGGTTATAAAAAGATAATGTATTACCATTGTTGCATAGTAAAACTTTTTGTAATGTACAAAACTTTTCTCAGATGGCAAAAATTACTACTGTGCTTGAGTGGATGTGAATTGTCTTTTTCTTTTCTTTTCTGCACCTCCTTAAATATATATTTCAGAAATTAATGCGACCCTGCATATTGGTGTTTGTAAAATTATCTAACTCATTCATTTTGCCTATTGTACCTTAAAGTGATCAAGAAACGTTTTTCAGGTTGCACGCATGTTCAGTGTTTCTCATTGCATCCAAAAAAATGAAAATGCCATAAAATACATTTGTTCATTGTTTATTTACCACGCAATGTTATAAATTACTCTAAAGATTTAAATTTGAATGCAAAAGGGTGGCAGTGCCCTAACTAGTTGGAACCTCCAACCCACGTATGAACATTTGATCATTGTTTAAATTTCATATCTTAATTTTCAACAGAAAAAAAAAAAATCCATCTTCTAAATAGAATTTGATCAACAACCAAATAGTTTCTATATTATTATATTTGTGACAATTAATAATTAAATACACCAAGAAAGAAAATGGTTACAATCCGTCTCATTATTTATAGTATTTTATTTCCTGAACGTGTGGAATGACCAAAATGCCCTTGGTTAGGCAATGGTTGACTTTTGTTCACTTTCATGTCGTGACACGTACAACCTTTTTTCTTAGCTTTTTCTTGTTGTGTTCGTCGTTACGAACGCGCTGAAGCAAATGGAACAGAATTCGAAGTTGGAACGAAGATTCTACGGAACTTTAAGTTCAAGGGCATTCTCGTAATTTCATGAGAATTGTATTGTTGTTTGAGTTTTGGATCCAGTGGGACCCACCTACTGTCACTCATTCTCTCTCTCTCTACAAAACTCTCTCACCTTCTCTCCCGTCTCTTGTCTCCTCCTTCGAGCTACACACACAAAACCCCCGCGGTAGAGCTGCCATTCTTTGACAAACCAAGCCCCCAAGCCACCATCACTGTGACCCCCTCTCTTTGGTGAACTTGTCCCCAACCTTTGCTTTCTAAAAACCAAACAACAACCATTGTTTTGAGGAGCTCCGACGCCGACAAAATTTCCACGACGAGTTGTCCACGTTTCAGGCCACAGTTGGCCACGAGGTGACCATCTTTTGACTCCTCGTCACTCACTGAGCTAGATTCAAGCATTGCATGCTCAAATCAATTACTGTTTCGAAGAAACCAAATCCTTCATTTTCGGGCCGAGGCTCTCGATCCATTTTTTCGCCATCTTTGGCCACCAATCGGACTTCTTTTAGGTAAATTCGAGTCCCTCTATTTCTAAACTTCATTTTGACATATTATACGTTGAAAATAGTTAAGATTTGAAAATTTTATGGCTTTGTGAAAAATTCCGGCAAGAAACCTTGAATCCAGTGAAATTCCGGCCGGCGAACGACGGCAGCGAGCAGTGGACGAAAGTTACAGCGACGAGTCGGTCCAAACCGACCTAAACCCGGTCCGGACCCGACCCTGACGTCAGCAAACCCAATCCAAATCTGGTTGGACCGGAAATATTTCAAGGTGTATTCATTCCTCTAACTGACGGCTTTGACAGAATATTCTCTAACGCCGTTAGAATATTCTGTTAAAGTTAACAACACGCTATTAACTTTAACGGCTCGTGACCGCGCATGGTGACCATCCGACCATCTGTCGGCACGTGGTGGTGCAGCGGCGCACGGCTGCCTGCGACTGCGTATTTGGGTTTTCAGACACCAAAACTCTTAATTTGAGTTTAGTTTTCCGTTATTCTTCGTAGCTTTCATTTAGTTTACTAAGTATGGTTATTTTACTTTAGGAGTGATAACCTGAGGACTACGGAGAGCTTACAAGCAAGGAATTACGACTACGGTTACTGTGAGTGGAAAAAGGTTTATGACTTGTTTTGTCATCTTACCTTGTTTTGGAAAAAAGGCAAATGCTTTATGTGTTGACGTATTTGTGAACACCACTTTGGAAGATTTTACTACTCGCCTTACTTTTAGAAAAGCAACGCTTTGTGCGTTATTCCGTTTTAATTACGAGATTTGAGATATTATCCATGGCATGTTTTTATATGTTTACACCAGCTCATTTAGGATTGCTTACATGGTGTCTAGTGTAGTCCAGGGTCAGGACCAGCTTCAGGTGTATGTTCACAGGCACCGATACGTTCACTTTGGATCCATTGTAGCTGCCAACATGTTCTAGTTGTTTCTACTTTTAGAACTCGTTGTGATGCGCTTAGCGCCAACTTCACGTGTATGTAGTACTTGAGCATAGATTAATACACCCAGCTTGTTCATGTCAGAATATCTTTGCATGAGCTTGTGTGCCAGCATTATCTAATGAGCATACCTTCTTTGTTTATCTATGATTTTGTGATTTACCTCCTTTCACTGATGCCATGGAGCTTCGACTTACTTTTTGGATTTCACTTGTTGATTTGCACTTGTTGGTTTCTCCTGAAAGATTTTATATTGAAGTTTATTGTTATTTACCCGTTTTGGGAAATATTTGACTTTCCACGTTTACGTTGGTTTTCGTATTTACTATGTAGTATGATTTTGAGATTATTAAGATTTTTTACAGCAAGGGGTTACTACTTTCGAAAAAGCAAAGGTTTTAGAAATCTATTGTTTTTTCCCACTAACACTTTTATGTTTTTGCGCTCCTCTAGGTTTTAGTAGGCTTTGAAACTCTAGACGCCGGGATGCGGTGGCATAGTTCCCTCTTCAGTGTAGGAATCTTTTCCTAGTAACTATAGTTACCACTTTTGGGTGATTCACTTTAGTGTACTGTCCACACACTTCTACGCACTCAATCTTTATTTTATTCAAACTTCTTATCTTACTTTGAGTTACACTTCTTTCCTATAAATGGTTTTTGTCACCCTACGAGGTGGTCGGCCAGCACACCTCGATTTTTGGGTGTCCACCTAGACATCTGGGTCGGGGGGTGAAGTTTGGTATCAGAGCTTAGTTTTTGTGAATCTTGACTTTTTTCTTCAATACTCTAATACCTGTCAGCTTGGTATCAAAGCTTAACTTTTGTGACTCTTAAATTTTTTGTAGATGCTCTCATACCTGTCAACTTGGTATCAGAGAAGTGTTTTTGTGAATCTTGAATTTTTCTTGATGCTGTAATACGTGTCAGTCCTGTATTATAGCATAAGTTTAGGAATTTTCGAATTCTACATCTATGGTGTATTGTCTTCCTTTGATTAGTTATAAGTTTCTTCATAGAGTCATGCCACCTCGATGTTGGAGAATTCGTTGTATTTGGGCAGATTGCCCGAGTTTGACTTGTTTTTGTTGTTACTACTCGGTACGGGTAGAATTTTTGGTACTCAGCTCAGGACGACTCGGAACTTGGGAGCTCGAAATTTGGATGATACCTATGGCGACAGACATTTTCTTCAATGTCTCGTGTTGGAACCGCACTGAATCGGAAAACTGGTTCAGTTACTTTTTCGTACTTTCAAAGTTTGGTATCAGAGTAGCACGGCGGATGACCTTCATCGAGTACTTCTCTTGACACACCCTACCCTCGATACCCACTTGGAAGTGACGAAGCCATTTTACGCATGACAACACTTAAATTATACAACTTAAACTGTCAAATAGTTCGCAGAATTTATTACAAATATGCACAAGGTTCAGAGCGTAACTAATGTAAGGCAACGAAAATAAAAGATAGAGTCAAGCTCCTAAAATTTCTGTCCATAACCTGGATGGATATTATTAAAGAAACTGAATGAAAGATAAACTCCCTACATTATCAAGAGGAAAATCAAAGCTGCCACGCTAAGACTCAACGTCACTGGAACGCACCGCTACTAGGTCCTGAAGGGGGCGCAAAAACATAAAGGTGTGAGTGGACGAAAAAGAAAGTTTTTCTAAAGCCCTTTCCTCTTTTTGAATATAGTAACCCCCTGTCTGGAAACCAGTATATAAATAAAAATCATACTAAATATACTTTGGTCAAGTAAAACTCATTGAGTAGAAACAAAAATACCGAATACCTTCTTGTACGAGATAAATTCACGGTAAAACACAAAAATCCAGCCTATCACAATATAAACCATTTTTCCAAGATATATATATATATATATATATAACAAGAATATCACAAGGTATATAAGCAATCACCCATGTACATGCTGAGGGACCTCCCTCCAACCCTGTACAAGCTCTTTACGTTATAATCACTTTTGTACTCCTAGTACCACACCCATGTAAGATCTTGGGCGATCAGCGCGTCACACCCAAGTCTTTACGTTGAGGAACCTCCCCCAAATAATAAACACAAATGTAAAGACAAGCTTGCACTAAGGTATTTACCAAACAATACCTCTGGAGTACAGTGCGTGTGACCCGTACATGTGAGACTTGTCCTACGGCCGTGGGAGGGTACTAAAACGTAGTGAAAGCATACCAAGTGTGTGAAAATATATACATTTGTTGGTGTAAAATGCATGATCATGCCCAAGTAAGAAATTTGTATCTCAAATATCACATTTTCGTAAATATTCAAGTGTCATAACAAAATACGTAATCAAGAAAAGTAAATCTCAAATATCAAACATGTATAGGCATGATTTCATCAACGCTTCAAAACCAAGTAACTATTTATTTATATATACTAAGATATAAAACCATTATGCAAAACAAATGTCCACTCACAAGTACTCGGAAGTGTAGTCTTCATGTAGGTCTTGATCCTGCAAATGCCTAGATGTATGGTCCCCTAAACATAATTTAAAGAATCGACTTAATAACTTTCCCTAAAAAATAACCCTTCAAAGTACAACTAATTAAATACCACGAGAAATATAGAGGAACGGGGCTCGAATTGGAATTTTCGATGTTCGGAAATTTTTTTTTTCCACTGGACGAAATATTCAGAATCAAAATATTCCGTTAGCTTCTGTTAGACGAAATATTCCAAGAATATTCTGACCTGGATTTGGAAATAGATTGGGTCACCAGGTCGGTACCGAGTCAATGGGTCGGGTTAACCCGATCTGGGCTGCAACATGGCCGGTTTCTGCAGATTTTGGGTAGAAAATGTATAGGGTCTGTTTGGCTTCGTTACTCAACCAAATTTCGTGATCTTTATATCAAAACGAAGCTTACAAATAGAGGAATAAAATTATACCTATTGAGAATCCAAAAACTAATCGGAGATGGCCTGAAACAGGTCGGAAACACACGGAACTCGCCAGAACTTCGCCGGAAATCGGGAATGTTTCTTCCCTTCCATTTTTGGCCTATAATATATGAAAATTCATCTACTTGACAAGACCTATCTAATGGTAGTGGTCTCGAGGCTCACCTTCGTCGAAAACAACGAGAAATTAACTGAACAGCGGGGTCTCGTCGAAGTTCCTTAGTTTGAACGATTTCGGTTTCGACTTTCAAGAGATGAGGACCGAGGCTTCGTTCAACAGGGAGGGAAATTCATTGTGGTGGTCTGGTTGATCTGGATTCGATGAAATTCAAAGAATTTTGGTTTGTGGGTGTGTGTGTCGTCAAGAAGAAGAATGGAGAGTCGAGGAGAAAAATAGGGTTAGGGTTTTGAAACCCAAAATTATAATTTTCTTTAATTTAAATATTCTCCCAATTTTCTAGAAAGGGAAAATTAATTAAAATGAAAGAAAATTTACAAAAATCTGCTGCCAACATGAAATTACTAAATCGCCCTTGAACTTCAAAGTCTCGTAGAATGTTCATTCTAACTCCAAATTATGCTTCGCTTGCGCCCACGCGTTCGTATCAACGAGTACTATAAGAATAAGCTGAAAGAATAATTGATACTTGTCATGACGACAAAGTCAACAAAAGTCAACACTTACCCCTAGGGGTATTTTGGTAATTTCACAATTATGTACGAAAATTTACATGGGAAAATTAGGGACGAGTTCTAACATCTCTTGAAAGCGATGCTTGGTCTAAATGATGAAAGAGCCCAGTCGGCTAATTTTCTTGTCCGACCAGTCTTAGTGGATCTAGTTCGAGATGCTCAATTTATCCAGTCCAGAATGCTCGAGATTGTTTTAGGCAGTGATCGATGACTTGAGACTACAGGGGATAGATGGACTGCTCATGTTTGTTGACTGGACGTGTTTTTTGACTTCTTGAGGTTGTAATGGTGATCGCTGAATACGTCAGCGGATGCCTGATTTGTCAGCAGACGAAGACTTTGAGACGAAAACCACCTCGGTTATCTCGACCACTTCGGTTATCTCGACCACTTCATATTCTCGTCTGGAAGTGGAAGGATATCACTGTGGACTTCTAGTACAATTCTTTTTCCGCACGTGATGGCTACGACGACTTTTCAATGATCGTGAACCGACTCACTTTGTCGACACTTTCTACTAATTCGCGAATGTTACTCTTTGGAAATTAGGCGGAATTCTACATCCGAGAAGTTATCCGACTACGTGGAGTCCTTACGACTATTGCTTTTATCGTGACCCAAGTTTTCTTCGAACGTCTGGAAAGCAATCTCGTACGTTTTGGAGTCGACGTTATTCTACTTCACGACTTATCGTCATCAAATCGGTCATCTTTTCACTCGAGCTTGTGCAATTATCTTTAGTTATTCAATTCGGCGACGGAATAGAATGCTTACTTGCTATTGACAGAGATTGACTACAACAACAATTACGACTTCAACATCGATGTGTCAACACTTGAGGCGCGGTATAGCCATTATGCCGAGCACCGTTGTGTTTGGAAAACGAAAAAGGAACTTCTGTAGGCCCCAAATTAGTGAACTACACGACCCAAATCACAAGAGATCAAGAGGAATCTCAACGCGACACAGGATTGATAGACGAGTATTGCGGACTGATAGTCAACAGTTTGAATGTACACTGTGGGAGACTGTATTTCTTGACCAATTTCATGCAATTGTTACTATGGAGAAGCAATCTCTACTTTTTCGCACGTATTACAATCATAACTTTTGGAGTTCAACGGAGTTTTGATGTACGACAAGGAATCACGCAATCTAGGAAGCGACTTGAGAGACATAGTATTGTGTGCGAGTTTGGTATCCTCATCTACCCTGTTGTACTTCTTGTGGAAATTGTGGGGACAAATTTTTTATAAGGGGGTAGATTGTTATAGCCCGTCCGGGATTTATTGTATTTTATTTCCCAAAGGTGTGGAATGACCAAAATACCCCTGGTTGGGCAATGATTGATTGTTGTTGACTTTCGTGTCGTGACACGTACGACCTTTTTCCTTAGCTTTTTCTTATTGTGCTCATTGTTACAAAAATGTGGACCCAAACGGATCGGAATTTGGAGTTGGAACGAAGATTCTACGGAACTTTAAGTTCAAGGGCATTTTCGTAATTTCACAAGAATTGTATTGTTGTTTGGGTTTTGAGTCTAGTGGGACCCACCTACTGTCACTCATTCTCTCCCTTTCTGCAAAACCCTCTCACCTCTCTCGTCTCTCGTCTCCTCTCCCGAGCTACACACACAAAACCCCTGTGGCAGAACCGCCATTCTCAGAGTAACCAAGCTCCCAAACCACCATCACCATGACCCCCTCTCTTTGGTGAACTTTTCCCCAACCTTTGATTTCTGAAAACCAAACATTGTTTCGAGGAGCTCCGATGCAAACGACATTTCCCCCGCGAGTTGTCCACGTTTCAAGCCACGGTCGGCCACAAGGTGACCATCTTTCAACTCCTCGTCACTCACTGAGCTAGATTCGAGCATTGCATGCTCAAATCCATCAGTGCTTCGAAGAAACCAAATCCTTTATTTTCGGGCCAAGGCTTTCGAGCCAATTTCCGGCCATCTTCGGCCATCAATCGGACTTTTTTTAGGTAAATTTTAATCCCTCTCTTTCTGAGCTTCATTTTGACTTATTATACGTTGAAAATGGATGTGATTTGAATATTTTATGGCTTTGTGAAAAATTCTTGCAAGAAAACCAAAATTCGGCTAGATTCCAAATGGTGAATTGAAGTTCCAGCAACTAGCTGTTCCAAACTAGCCTGAACCCAATCGGGACCCGGCCTTAACGTCAACAAACCGGGTCGAAATCCGGTTAGATTGAGCGTGTTCCAAGGTATACCGGACCCGGCCTTGACGTCAGCAAACCGGGTCGAAATTCGATTAGACCGGGAATATTCCAAGGTATATTCCTTTCTCTAATTGACGGCGTTAACAAATTATTCTCTAATGCCATTCGAATATTCCGTTAAAGTTAATGGCGCGAGTGTAACCGGCGCCTAACCGTGTGTGGCCTAACGTGGGACCTTGCAGCGGCACGTGGGGGCAAGTGCAACGGCGCACGGCTACCCGCCGCTGCGTATTTAGGTTTTCAAGCACTTAAACTCTTAATTTGAGTTCCCTTTTTCGTTATTCTTCGTAGTTTTCATTTAGTTTACTAAGTATGGTTGTTTTACTTTAGGAGTGACAACACAAGGACTACAAATAGCGTACAAGCAAGGAATTACGACTACAGTCACTGTGAGTGGGCTTTTCTTTCCAAACTTATATCTTATGTATGATTGTTTTGAAATGGTTTATGACTTGTTTTGTCATCTTACCTTGTTTTGGAAAAAGGCAAATATTTTATGTGTTGACGTATTTGTGAACACCACTTTGGAACATTTTACTGCTCGCCTTACATTTAGAAACGCAACGCTTTGTGCGCTACTCCATTTTAATTATGAGATTTGAAATATTATCCATGGCATGTTTTTATATGTTTACATCCACTCATTTATGATTGCTTACACGGTGTCTAGTACTGTCCAGGGCTAGGACCAGCTTCACGTGTATGTTCACATGCACCAATACGTTCACTTTGGATCCATTGTAGGTGCCAGCCTGTTCTAGTTGTTTCTACTTCTAGAACTCGTTATGATGCGCTTAGTGCCAACTTCACGTGTATGTAGTACTTGAGCGTAGATTAATACACTCAATCTGTTCATGTCAGAATATCTTTGCATAAGCTTGTGTGTCTGCATTATCTAATGATCATACCTTATTTTTTTATTTACGATTTTGTGATTTACCTGCTTTCACTGATGCCAAGGAACTTCAAGTTACTTTTTGGATTTCATTTGTTGATTTCCACATGTTAGTTTCTCCTGAAAGATTTTATATTGAAGTTTATTGTTATTTACCCATTTTGGGAAATATTTGACTTTCCACTTTTACGCTGGTTTTCGTACTTACTATGTAGTATGATTTTGAGGTTATTACAGGTTTTTACAGCGAGGGGTTACTACTTTCGGAAAAGCAAAGGTTTTAGAAAATTATTGTTTTTGCGCACTCACACTTTTATGTTTTTGTGCCCCTCCAGGTTTTAGTAGGCTTTGGAGCTCTCGATGTCGGGACACGGTGGCATAGTTCCCTCTTCAGTATAAGGATCTTTTCCTAGTAACTGTAGTTACCACCTTCGGGTGATTCACTTTAGTGTACTTTCCACTTTGTATAGCTAGATATTCTAACATTCTTTGATTGGTTCACACACATTTTTGAGCACTCAATCTTTATTTTATTCAAACTTCTTATTTTACTTTCAATTACACTTCTTCCTTCAAATGGTTTTCGTCACCCTACGAGGTCGTCGTTCAACACATCTCGATTCTTGGGTGTTCACCTGAACATCTGAGTCGGGGTGTGTCAAAAATGATATAAAGTACTCGTGTACACACACACACATATATATATAATTATTTATGAACACTTCCTTTGAGTTTTTTCATATGTAAAAATCACTATTGTTGTGCAATGATTTTAAATGTCGAGGGAATTAGGCTCAAGTTGTAAATGATGAACAACGAAATGGAATCAGGCTCTAGGATCGCATAATTAGTTTTGTGATACCAAAGAATTATTCACCTATTTATATAAAATAAAATAAAAACCTTGACAACATAGTAGTAAATTCCTTTTGTGAGATTTTTTTTTTTTTAGCTAAATGGAGAAAGATTACGGATTAGCTCTTCGGCAATGCTCGCGTGCGAGACACCTACCCTCTCTTGAAGGGGTGAGGACCATTACATCTAGAAAACCCCTCACCCATCCCTCCTTTACCATTTTTATTGATGATAAATAAAAGTAAACTAAAAGGATACAACTCTCTCTCTCTTTCCTTTTTGGGAAAAGGAACAACAAAGTAACACTAGATACATTTAAAAAAAAAGATTAGAAGAAAAAAAAGATAAACTCTTATGCCTTGAGAAAATGCAACCCATCCGAAGTGCTATTTTACGAGTTATAATAAGGGCGAATGATAGCGTTGATATGTTTTATTTTTAGAATTTATTAATAAAAAAATATTAAAAAAAACTCTTGTTATAATTTGAGTTGAATAGTTCTGGGTACACTGAAAATTGGTCAAGAAAAGACAAATTTTTTTTTTAACCATGTGTCATGTGTCATGTTGTAATTAAGATAATTTCAAGAGGCTTATAGTTTAAGTGATGCAAAATATTATGTGAAATAAAAAAATTCTAGAGAAGAGAATGATGTTTTTTCCTTTCTCTTTCTATCCCTTAATAAAAAGAAGATAGCTAGGTAAGCTATGATTCACTATTAAACTTCCTATTTGGTATGTGATTCACTATTAAACTTTATCACTCTTGGCTGAGGTTCTTCGGGTTTGAATTCTTAAAGCAATTGAAAATGTTGGTAGCGATTAAGTCTTCTGGATCTATGGTTGCTCATATGGTTACTCCATTAACGCTATCCTTGGAGGCCCCGTATAAAGAAAGTCTTAGTTGTGGTAGTGCGATAAGTGTAACACTTTGTTTATATTCTTTGTGTCCGATTCACAGAACTTTGTTTATACGCTTTGTTTATATGCGATACAGTCTTCAGGAATCAAATTCTTTGTATCCAATTCACAGAACTTTGTGTGTATAATCAAAACCGTTCATATTATAAAGCATTTTGTAAAGATCATCTTTGCAAAAATAGAATTAAAACTAAGGTCGTTAAGTCAATCAATTGTAGCAAATAGATAGACGGTTCATAATGCTTTTACCATTTCCGTTCATCTGTTTTAATACAGTTCGATAACTAAACGACCTTAGTTTTATTTGATTTTTTGCAAAGATGATCTTTATAAAGTGATTTAGAATATAAACAGTTCTGATCATAAGCACGAAGTGATGTGAATCGGCAATGAAGAATTTTGAGTAGGAACTCCTACTCATCATTTGAGTAGCCAAGTATTATTCTTGTTTTTATGTAAATACTGTGAAGGTACAACTTCCAGCTCTGAGTCCGGCTCCAACACTCCAGCCTCTACCACTACCACACTTGATTCACTGATCAGATGTCAAATTAACCTTGCTCCAAATTCTTGATATTGCTTGGTTTCTTGAGTGCCACTGTTTGCACATGTTCACATTTATGCCATTCTTGCACTGTTACTATGGAAATTGAAACTGAAACAAGTTATGCTCAAAGCGTCAAAGAGGTAGTTCAATGTGTGTTTTTTAAATCAGATAGTTTTGCTAAACAAGAGAGAGATAGGTTAGTAGAGATGCTAAATAGCAGCTCTCAGAGCATGCCGTTAGTAGGTTGCCACTTCTGGCGACTCTGAACCCAGGGGCGAATTTGCTAAGGCCAGTGCCCCCTCTCAGTTTTTTGGGTAAAAAAAAAAATTTACAAAAATTTAGTGTTTTTTAAGCTAATTTGATGATGACAACATGTTTCGAATGTTTAATATTACATATTTTAATAGGTTTGGGGAATAGAATCGACCTACGTTGTGATTTGAGGGGTTTAGAAACTCAAAAAGTGAAAAAACCAAAGAAAATTTATGCATAATTTTTTCAGATTTTTGCGTCAGTAAAGGTAAATTTTTGTAAATCATTTTGGCCCACCAAAGAAATTATCTGCATAATTTCTTCAGATTTTGTCGTCACTACAGGTTAATTTTTGTAGATCATTTTGGCCTACCAAAGGCTGGATGAAATACTAATTTGCATGTTATTCCGTCCAAAAAAAATTTCTTACTAACCCCCCAATAATATTTTCTGAACCCGCCACTGTTAGTGCCACACTCTGTATGATTTCCTAACTTCGCCCTGTCTAAACCTACAGATTAAGGTACATCTTGAATGTAATCAACATTATTTTACTTAACATATATAACCCAGCTGCAAAAAAATGATATCAACCAAATATTTGGCAAGGAATTAATTCAGCTATTCATTCGAATGTGAGACTGACACCTAAATTTTAAGTTTGAAAAAATATTTATCGGGAGGCTTAGCTAACAAAAAAATGTATAACCACTTTCCGCATTAGCGCAAATGTTTCTGTAACTAGAAAATAAAAAATAAATAAAATAAACGACCTACATTATTTTAGGCAAATAAAAGAACAAGCACAAAGGAAATGGGCATCAAGATTGTTGGGGACATAGAGTCGAGGGATGCTTTTGAGTTATCGTCGGGGATCATCGGGGTCGATCCGGGAGTGAGTCCACCGGCGAAGGGTGATGCAAATGTCGATGGCGGCGTTTGTGCATTTGGAACTGTTGGTGGTGTGGAAGGTGAAGTTGTCCCTCCAGCCGCGCTGCAAATTTGCAATGGCATAACGCAATGTGATTAAAAAGAAATTAGTGTCGAACAAAATACCTTAAATTTGGGTAAAAACACATTCTCAATTTTAAATAGCTGCGCAGAGATAAAAAGGGCAAAAGTGCATTGCAAAGTGGACCTGCACAGGACCACTAGCTGGGACATTTCAACTTTTGAGACCATGCTTGCTTCGGACACCCTCGCTACAACTAAAGGTTAAAGGTAGAAGATTTATATGGTACGGATGTACCGGTGACGTTCCGTGCAAATAAAATAAAAATATTAGTAAATTTTTGTCCGCATGTTTTTATTTTATTGGCACGCTACGTGACTGTGTACCCGTGTCATGTAAGTTATTCTCGAATGCAACTCTCTCCTCTCATAATTAAAATCACCATAAATTATAGGTCATAATAATTAATAAATGGACAGAAAAAGAGTTTTAATTAAAAAATAAAACAGAAGATGACCAGTCAAAATACTTTACAGAATAAGAACATTCACATGTGAGATATAGATACACAGACCCAAACTGGTTACGATGGCCCACATACACAAGCCTCTTTTTCCATGTTTGAAATTTGGACCGTTATTTGATCTTTCAAAATTAGGAGGGTAAATGAGAAGACCAGTGCTCTATGATCTATCATTATGTACTACTTAAGCAAGGGATCAAGAAAATGTAATTTCGTTACATGTTCTAATAAGAAATTAAATAGAATTTACAAATAAATCATTGTTTCAGTTTTTTTCTATAATTCAAACGATATTCTAAACTAATAAGAGGATTTATACTAAACATGCTACTCTAGTCAACTCAACATGGCTACACCAAGTTTGTAAGTGAAACATTACTTCATAAGTTTGAATCCTCATGTGACTAACCTAATTTGAAATCCTAGTACATTATTACCATTAATATTTTGGTAGAGGAATTTATGGAACACACCAAACCAATGCCATCACACAAATTCTACAATGAATTGGTTCTTTCAATATTTATAACATACCGAAAAAATAAAACCTTAGCAAATCTTCAAACAAATCAAATCGGAATTTTCTAATATGCTCTGGAGTATCTTGCACATTGCAATTTTTAGCCGTTACATTCTTGATCAAGAATCTAATGATCAAAATCTAACGGTCAAAAATTTTGATATTCAGAATACACCGGAGCATACTAGAATTTTTAAATGAACCATGTCCAAAAAGGTCAAAGTTTGGTCAAGAAAGCAGGACATGAACCAGATGGATTGCAGAGTGATCAGAAGAGTGCATCACACCAGAATAGCCATGCCAGTCACTCACTCTGCCCATAAAAAAGGTAACCAAGTGTACCATCACATGTGATCTTGATCATTAGTTTGGTTGCGACTGAGAACAAATCCAACGGTGGGAAATTAAGGTGATTTCAGAACCAAAGTACGAGTACAAATTCCAAGTCAAGCATGCAACCACAAAAATAATTTCCAAAAAATTCAAATAAATAGAGTTAAAATGCACAAGTACAAAAACAGTGAGCAACCCAAGATTTAAAACAGAGAGACTGTGATTTGACTGACAACAACAAATCAAGCGTTAGAAACGGACGGTTAGATTTAAGTGTCAGTAACAACATCCCATGCAGAAAGACACGTGTCAAACATCCATGGGAAGCTTCACCCCAGAGACACAATTCTCTCTCTCAAAAACCAACGGAAAGTCTTTTTTTTTTTTTCTTTTTCTGTTGTCTCTCTTTTGAAACGGGATTCCTTCTTCCAGAGAATTACAGCAACCAAAGAGAATGGTTTTCTACAAAGTGTTTTTCTTTTCAATATTCATCATATAAAACCAACTCTTTATTTTCTAATCTCTTAAAAATTCTAAAGAAGAAAAAGGGAAAGATACAATTGCGTGAACATGAAGAAACTTAATTTCAATCACCATATCAAATTATCAAAACGGGGTACACCGGTATATGTAATGCATCGCTTTTCAAAAGGATTAGATTGTTGTTAAGAATGAATCTTATGTGCTTATAAGTTGTGATAATCTTGATATTGTCAATTAATTTTATAATAAAATCTCAATTTTCTTTAATTGTAAATTTTGTAATGTTTAAATTAAAACACGTAAATTCAGTCATCTACTTAAAAAGTGCATCCTAGGAAAAAAATCTAAGACTACTCTATTTTTTGGTAAAAGAAATTAAAATAAAGGGCAAGAGCAACATACCTTGTAGAAGATGGGTATACGCAAGATCCATAACCTACGCAAAAGAAAATTAACAACAACAATAAACAAACTAGTCCTCCATTAACCAAAATATATATATATATATATGGGTTATTTTTCTACAAATAAATAAAATAAAGAAAAATATAATTTTCTTATTGGTTTTTTTTTGGGGGCTTGAAAAAAAGAAGAGAAATGAATGACATACTGGGGTCTGTTTGGGCAATGGTGGCAATGCCGGAGAAGCCACAAGAACCAGGGGACTTAGCCTGGCGCTGGTAATAACTGTTGAAAGCATAAGAGGCATGAGCTTGGATGGTGTTTGGGAGATAACACAGTCCATCAGATTGGATTGGAGAACAGTCCGCACCAGCTCCGCATGCATAATCCAACGCTGTCTGAAGAGCCTGCGTACTCGCATCACTCCTTGCCACACACCATGTTGTGCTGGAAGACGTCGGAGAATTTGCTCCATCCACCCCCACAATTTCAAGCATACCCACCACCATGGCAATGGGTATGAGGAAGGAGAGAGAGGAGATTAATGGGTGCTGGTTGGAGAGTGAGAGTGGAGCCATGGAAAGAAAGAAAAGTTACGGACTTATAGGGTGGTCAGAGATATAGCTGATGCTTCCGCTAAACTAAGTTGGTAAAGGAAGAGAGAGAGAGAGAGAGAGAGAGACAGCGCTTTAGCTGTTTTTTATCCTTCTTTGCTTTTGGTGCCTGGTGGTGCTTTTCTTTTTGTTTTGCTCTGTATTTATACTGTTGAATTGAATTGAATGAATGTTTTCATTTTTTATTTTTGTAAGGGAATGAATGTTTTCAATAGCCAAGAGGATAATAAATAATAATAAGGGGTCAAACTTCGTGTCATTATCGTTGAATGATTTAAGATTCATTTGAAGTCTACCGTAAATTAATCTGGGACCATACAATGGCCGGACTATTGAATAGTACGTATCACACAATATGTTTCCAATAATAAGAAGGAAAATAATTTTTACGTACCATTTTCTTCTTTTACACACTCTCATCTTATGTTATTTGATTTTTTTTTTTTTATTCAATTTTATGACCATAAATGTCAGCGATGTCTAATGGTATTCCTCTTCACTTGTAAGTGAGAGATTAATGTGGTAAAAGCTATCACACAAATTAAAACTCTAAAATGTAATCGTAGTATGGATAAATAGAGATAGTTCTAGGCCGGGGATTAGAGGGCTTTGCTAATCACTTAAAACAAACAAAAACTAAACTAATTAAAACAATTAACAATTAAATGGGGGATTGGTTTGAAACAAAGTTAACTAAAATTTAAACTGAATTCAAAAACAATTTTGAAGATTTAAAACGACAAGGTTGATGACAATAGTGAAAAGCTAGCTAAAGGATCCTTCTCCGCACATGACACATATGCATACAAATCGATTTCCAATTATTCTTCCTATAAACCACGAATGACAATGCCCCAAGTTAACCCTGAACTACACAAATTAACCCTTAGATTTTCCTAAGTTCATTGAATTGGACTCAGCGACGCAACCAAATTATTCTTATCAAGTTATCTAACTATGGAGCGCATGATAGATAAACATATCAAAGATCATTAAGCTTTGTGAAAATTATAAGCATTGACTAGACAATTGTAACTATGAAATGCATGATACTCTTGCCTAGGATTTTACTTAACACAATCGATGTCCCTTCGATTTTTACTACTTATGAATACAAGTACATAACAATTAAACTGAAATTCACTTATATTCTAGCTCCAAACCCTAGCATGCAAACTAAGTTCGCCACCTTAATAAACATCCAAAGATAAGTTCTCTATAAAACAAATAAGCAAATCACATTCACAATTTATGAAACAATAACTGGATGTAATCAATTCATATCACACATATGTTCATGGCTTTGAATTCACCTCTAGCTATAAAAGAAATTAGTTCCTCATGTTTGCAATTAACCAGAGGCAATTAAAATTAAACATTGACAACAAATGATAGAATACACCTAGAAACACTCCAACAATCCAAAGGTCTTGAACGGCAGGCACGGCTCCAAGCTTCTCCTTCTGCTACTAGTTGCGGCACAAGTGTATTTTTCTGGTTTTTAGGCTCTTCTGTGCGGTGGTGTTCCTGAATGAGGCTTCTTTGATGTTTTTTTTGCATCTCCAAGTGCTTGAATCATTAAAGAACTCGAAGGGAACGATTTTAGAGAGAGTTTAGACATCCTTAGAACTCCTTATTTCATCTGAAGTAAGTGTGGAACACGCACAAAACAGCTGCCATGTTTTTTCCTTGAAACCCAATCCAACTAGGACTCTACTGCCTGTTTCAACATTTCCTCACTAAAACAGTGATAACTAATTCTAGAAAGATCAAAATTGAGATTTGTAAAATCCTATGGAAACTAGACATCCAGAGCTTCCCATCCATATATGGAATGACACGTAATTTTTCCTGAGGAATTCTGGACGCTCTGTCAAAGTTGGCAGTTCTGCACAGCACTGTCCAAATCTCACTCGGATTCCACTTTTTTGCAATTTCCTTGTCTTTCAAGCTTCTATCTTCACCCTTTTAGGAGAAAGTAAGGCCTTCTAGAAATCAAGTTCTTAAATGTCTTCATATGAAAATACCACCCCCTTGCAGATGAAATTCAGGTAGAATAGGATTAGGATAAAGTTAGGATAATATATGATAAGGTTTGGATGATGTTCCCTTGTAGCTAATTCCTTATCTTCAATGTCTTGAATTAATTTCTCCATCTCTTTAGCACATGCCTAGCCTCTTTTAAACTTCAAAAACGTCCATCCACCTTGCTCCATGCATGTGCTATCCATTACAAGCCCAAAACTGCTCTAAAATGCTACAAAATGCCCTTTCTTGCCAACTTTGTCATTTGGACCTACAAACACACGAAAATAGCTTAAAACACTCTAATAAATAGAAACTAACTGAGTAAATGCAAAGAAATAGGTTAACAAATTCGCATAAATATGCTCCTATCAGAGATCTTAAGTTCGATTCTCACCGAAGATGAATTCGAACCAAATTATTATGGCTAGCCCATTGTGACATTTAGTCCACTCCCCAACTTTTTTAGTGTAAATAATATCGAATATATTCAAAAAAAACTTATGACCATAAATAAACATGAGTGTGCGAAAAATTGTATACTAAAAAACCAGACAAATTCTTGCTCTTTCTTGCAATAGTTTACATTTGAAGCTTCTATTTGAGGTGGTTAAGAACATTTACTCATGGATTTCAATTCTATATTCAGTTTCTCACCTCCCCCCAACCCACGACCACTTGTAAAGATTTTAAAAAATAAATGGAGTGCTGCAATTGGGTGTAATGCTCACTCCACTTTTAAAATAATTATTTTTCCTTTTCTCAACGAAATTAAAGCTTTGATTTATTGGCTTATAAGTAAGTTTGCCATCATTTAACCAAAAAAAAAAAGAAGGTAAATTAAATTTTGCATTTTCAAATTTGGGTCTAATTGTAATTTCATACATCATCGTTAAAACATTTCAATGTCATACACCAACTTGTGTTTTAGTTGCAATTTCATACATCTATTAGAAAAATCCGTCAATTTGACCTTTAAATGATGATGCGGCAACTACGGGCAAAAATAAAATTAGAATTAAAAAGTTTTTTTTCCTATGTGGTATATTTGAGACAGCCACATCAGCAAAATAGTTGGATTCCCAATTGCCACACCATCATTTAATGGTCAAATTGACGGTTTGACTAACACATGTATGAAATTGCAACTAAAATACAAGTTTGTCTATGACATTGCAATGATTTAAAGATAATGTATGAGAATGAAATTGCACCAAAACTTGAGGGTGCAAAATGTAATTTACTCATAAAAAAAAGTAAGTTTGTCATGAGAAAGTTCAACTGGTAATGCACGGATTATTTTATTTTGTTAATCGGAAATACAAGCATTAAGTCAAGGGGCTAGATGCCACTCTTAGGGTCAGTTTGAGATTATTGTGCTTTTAAGAAAAACTGCTTATAAAAGCAGCTTTTAAAAGCAACCTCTATGCTGCTTTTAAAAGTTGTTTAAATACTACAACTTTTAAAATATTAGTATATTTCATTTTTACCAAACACTTTTTATATGCTTAACTTTAAAGTGGAACAGTTTTTAGTGGAAAAAAGCAATACCAAAAGAGGCAAAATAAATTTGCTAAAAAGAATCATGGCTAAATTTAATCAAGAGCTGGCTACATATAGCAAGCCATCGGGCCATCTCCAATCACAGAGGACTAAATGTAGTCCCTAGCTATATTTTAGGCCATCTCCAACCAAGAGCTATAGGCCACATTTAGCCCTAAAATTGACAAAATCAGTCTCCAACCTAAGGGCAAAAGGGAATCAGACTAAACTACGAAAATATTCTAGGAAAAAATTCATCTTTTGTAGCAATTTTTTTCTGTTTCAATGAGCTTAAACAATGAGCTTAATTTGTTGAAGGAAAATGGTAAACACATTTTTTAGCCCATTAGACCAACTCCAATGGTTGGTGAAAAAGTAAATTTAACCTAAAACCCGACTGCAGGATTGAATATCAAGTTCAATCCCGTTAACTGTAGAAAACTAAAAAACGACAATGCAAAACAAAAAAGTAAAGAACACACGAGTTGAGCTTTACAATGGAAAAAACCTCAGAGAGGAAAAACCCTTGGGCAGAGATGCTAGTAAAAATTCACTGAGGTAATAACAGAGACTTTACAAGACTTAAGTACACGACCAAACCAGCCTTGTCCTCTCGATCTTGAAAGTTTGATGCACACAACGAGGTCGCACACAGTTAGAAAGATGAAGAACTGATTGTAGGAACTTGCCTTTTGCACTCTCAACTAATGTATAAAAAATATTGCACAACAAAAGGTCACTTCCTTTGTGTTTGAATATCCTATTTAAATAGGAGACCTTGCACATCTGAGCTGAACTTGCTCCTCAAGCAATCTTCTTTGATTCTCAAGGAGTCTTCATTCATTTATTATTTGCACCGATCACTTCCTTGTTCTCCAAGGAATCTTCATATCAAATTCCTTTATTGCCTAGGTGTTACATCCCGTCTCTACGTTTATTGTATTTTATTCCCCGACGGTGTAAAATGACCAAAACGCCCTTAGTGGCATAATGTATCATTCGGGATTACGTCCCTTCTATCGAGGTATTTTCAGAAATCTTGGTGTACTTTTGGTGTGTACATTAATTTACGAATCCGTTGACGCGAACGGGACCTGATTCGGACTTGTTTTGGACAAGTTACGAGTAGGGGTAAAATGGTAATTTTACCTTAGTAGTATTTTGAAACTGTGGACTTAGCCCATGGTTTCTGCAAGGCACGAGGCCTGCATCCTCTTTTCTTTCAATTCAGAATTCAGTCTCTTTCTCTGCATGCAATTGACATGCATTGGGCAATTTCATTTTGGAGATTCTTTTCTTTGACTGACTTTGGGTTATAAAATTATGCACTCTGTGTGCATTGCTTCACACTCAGCCATCCTCACCAAAGTGCCATCCTCTTCCCGAGCCACTCACACACACACAATGGTGCATGCAGTACTGCTGCACAATTCAAAAACCAGAAAGTTCTAAACCATCTAATCTCTTGCCTTCGACCTCCATCCAACCTCAATTATTTCTTTCAAACTAGCCAAGTGCTGGAAAACTCCTTCTGCAACTCGAACCAGCAGGCAACAAACCCAGAGAATTTACTCTGGACACCCACCCCGACCTTTGATTACCTGATCTGTGGCCCTCCACTGGACTCGAAATAACTCCCAAGCTTTCCTACAGTCCTCCTCATCACATCTGGTCCATTCTAAAACTCAGAAACCACGAATTTCAGAGAAACTCGAATCGGCCATTTTCTCCGGCGAATCTCCAGTGGCCAACCACGGCCACCCAGACCTCAGATCGACCTCATTTCGTCACCATCGACCTCCTTGGACCTCTGGAACTCAAGCCCAGGTCCTGCATGTGAGGATCGAGTCGAGTTCATCGAAGTTCAAATTTTGGCCGAGAACTTCCAGGCCATTTCCGGCCGTCTCCGGCCATAATTTGGCCCAGCTATAGGTAAAAATCGATTCCTTGTAACACCAGCTTCAAATTGGTATAAATTTCGTGAAATTTGGTGAAGGATTGACGAAGTTGCAGAATTCCAGATTTTTCCGGCGAAGATTTCCAGATTCCGGCGCCGGCGAGCGGCGGACGGCGGCGGCGCCCGGCGGCCGGAGTTGCAGCGGCGTGACGTCAGCGAACCGACTCGTGACGTCAGCGAGCCCCGGTCCAACCCGGTCCGAACCGGGAAATATTCCAGAAGGTATATTCCTTCATCCTTGACGCCGTCAAGGAATATTCCCTAACGGCGACGGAATATTCCGTAACGCCGTTAGAGAATATTCCGTTAACTAAACAGAATATTCCGTTAAAGTTAACGGCACGCCGTTAACTTTAACGGCGAGTGCACAGTCACGCGTGGGCGCGCGTGCGAGCGCGTGGGCGCCCATGCGAGCGCGTGCTGGCGCGTGAGCGCGCGTGCTAGCGCGTGAGCACGCGTGTGGGCACGTGACGGCGCGTGACGGCGCGTGGGCGCGCGTGACGGCGCGTGCCGCCTTGTGGCGGCGCGTGGCGGCGCGTGAACCCATTTTCCGACCAATTCAAGTCCCGTTTCGAGCAAACAAAGGCGATTTCAAGTCTTTTTCATTTCTTTAATTGAATTAGACTTGTTAAATGATTAGTTTAGTAAACTCTCATATAGGTGAGACCTATCCGGAGGAGCAACGAGCTCAGGCACGCTACGGGGGCTACGATCCGACTACGTATCAGTGAGTGGGCCTAGTACTTAACCTTTTATAATATTTATTAGTGTTTTAAATGTGTTTTGAACTATGTGTGTGTATAGCATGCCTATTTTTATAAATGTTATTTTGTGGTATCAATTATTTATAGTTACTTGGTTTATGACTTGAGTTATGTTGAGTTATGTGATAAATTTGGCATGCATACACACTATTTGAACTGTATTACTTATTTCACATTATGCACGGTGTTAGCACTGTCCGGGCCAGGACCAGCTTCACGTGTATGTTCACAAGCACCGAACGCTCGCTTTGGATCCATTGTAGGTGCCAGCCTGTCTATGTCGCCTCGGCGACTAGACTCGTTGTGACGCACATTTTGTGCCAGCTTCACGTGCATGTAGTGCTAGAGCGTAATATATTAAACACCCAGCCTGTCATGTAGCTACTTTCTATATGACTTGTGTGCATATTTCCATGTGATAAGTAATGTTGATTTTCACTGTGATAAATGCTTTATACCCGTATCCTTGTGGGCGTTGGCCCGTTACTTATGCTCATTACTTATTTTTATTAGTAAATATTTTGGTAAATCTACGGGTTTTACAGTGAGGGGTTATACCTAAAGTTTTGGAAACGTTTTACTTAGAAAATCGATATTGGCCCACTCACCCTTGTTTTTCGCCCCTCCAGGACTTAGACTTTAGTTGACGACGTTTCGGTGGTGGCAGTTGCTTGTAGCTTGATTTTCTTTCTGCAGTGTATGCTTAATTAACTCTACTGTTCTGTTTATTATCCATCCTACTGGATGGGAATAATTTCCTTTACTGCACCTAGCTCTGACACTATGTAATAATGGGTTCTACCCACATTACACTTCCGTATTTTCTTTAAACTCTGATTAAATCTTACTTATTATTTCTAATTCCTTAATTAATCTTTCTATGACTTCGTCACTCCTACGGAGTGGTCGGTCAGCACGCCTCGAGATCCGGTGTCCACGTGGCTATCCGGGTCGGGGTGTGTCACTAGGGATTGCCTTTAATCTTTGACTTACCTAAAAGATGGGATTACGACTTTAATTGCCTAGAGATCTTGTACAATGATTACAAGATCACCTACAAATTTAGTTCAATAATAATTACATTTACAGTTGGGTTAAAACCTAAATTATGGCTTTTAAAACCACCCCAACAAAAAAAAAAACTCTTCTAATCATTGGGCTAAAATTTGGGTTTGGGGGCTGGCCCGCCCATGCGTGTAGAAGCACCTCATTTACCTCGAAGAGCAGCGCACTGACGCGCCTCACAAAACTGCACGCAACAAAGCTGCAGCGGGTGGGACCCACCGCTGACAGGTTTGTCGGCCACATTTTCTGAGCCCAACGAATCTTTGTTGATCCGACGACCCACGTGATTGTACCGTTGGTTGGTCCAACGGTCCAGATTCAAACTTTTTTTTTTTAAATCTAATTTATAAATACATTAAATCCAACGACTGAGATTAAATATAATTTATAAATTTATTTTTAAAAAAGTTACCAAAAAAAAAGTTTAGGCTAAAATCATTCTTTAATAATCTCGGGCTAAAATTTTAAGCCAAAACTATTAGAGGAGAAAAACTGTTTCTGAATTAGAACCTAAATTTTCTGGGCTAAAAATTTAGGTTTTAACCCCAACCATTAGAGTTGGTCTTACACTCTCATGTTTACTCTGTCCGTTTTTTTCATTTGCTTCATTTAATCTGACTGCCATAAAGAACGAAAGGCATGAGAAACTAAAGAGTGAAAATCATCGAACTTCTAGCATGAGGAAAATTGCGGCCGACAAGATTGTCTACCAATTGCACCAACCCTCTTTCGAGCTGAAACAAGTGGTGCTCATATTCAAGCCTGGGTCATGTAATGTAGGGACCATTAAGGTGCCGAAACAATTCTCAATCAAAGGGATGAAAAAGAAATTCTCATTGAAGCTCAAATGAGCAATGCTTCTTGCCTAAAATGTAATCTTAGTAAACAACAAACATTACTTAGAAATCTTGAGTAATTGATGCAGCCAAGGCCCCTGGGGCAACGGGACCGTAAAAGAAAGAAAACCCCGTTTTCTGAAGATATAACTAACGGTATACATCTAAAAGATCATTACATCTTGAAAGAATGGGTATCAAAAACATATGGTAATCGGAGTTGTACACTCACCTCTGGTTTTCCTCTCTCTCTCTCTCTCTCTCTCTCACCTGTGGAAGCTCAGGTAGCTCGAAGGCAGTGAACTGTAAATTTCGAAACACCAGCAACATCCTATTGAAAGTTTGATCCACCTCAAGTTTTTTCATAGAATAAGATATAGGCCTCAGAGCGAAGAACCTCATCTCGGGAAACCTGACGCACATGTGCATCACTAGCATAATACCATGCATGGCCAATATTTTCTTTCTCAGCTTTTCCTCTGCTCCTTTCGCCCCCTCTCACGTATGCAACATAGTGGCCCCCTCTCATGGTTCCAGAATGCTCCACAACCCCAAGTAGCTGGTATTCATACTTGTCCCCATCTGTGCACCTGTAAAGCTCAAAAGAACACCATGGCCACACTTTTAATAAACTTGGCAATCGGAAATGTAACTTGCAATCTGTACAACCAATTAACTCAGTCTAAACCACACTACGGAAACTAGGAACAAAATGAGCGAACAAGTACTACGCGAAGCAAATGTAACTACATTATGAGTCAATATATGCATCGGTGATATCTTCTACACATTATGATAATTTCACAAAAAGAAGTTCACCCATGAATTGGCATTTGGAGTCAATCAGATGAAGCAAATTGTAATTGTTTGTAGAACTGAATCATTTCAACCACATGAAAAAAAATTATGCATTGAATGACTACTTGATTCCGTTTCCAAATGACATCAAAACAAACTCTATGTATGAGACAACATAATGGAACAGCAGAACAGAAAGGCTCAAACAGGTACAGAAACCTATGAAAAAAAGTTCTAAATATTGAAAGCACTAATGTAGCTTAATTTCTCATTGATGTTATTGACATATTAACTATTCATTCAATATATTATATACAGATCTCAACCTAATTATTGGTTTATGCACTTTGATTTGGTTGGTTCAAAATTTGTGTTCACATTATATTGAAGCAACAAATTCTGAAAAAGATAAGAACAAGAATCAAAATGAACCGGTACGATCCTTCTGGACATGCATCAGCTCAATACAATAGCTCAGAATGAAGTTTCCATGAAACAGGAATTAAAAGACAAGGCAAATTGAGACTGAAAAAGAAAAAACTAAACAGACAAGGCAAAAGGGGCAACTGTGAGTAGAGGTTTTAAGACTTCTGATGGAGAAAAATTAAATAAAACCTTGATCCAAAGAAAATTGGAAGTTGAAGACAAGGACCATAGGAGAGGGAACAGCAGTCGGAATGGCATTTATTACTCGAGGTAACAATGTAAAGGGGCATTTGATGACACAGCTGTTACATGCACAAAATTAGATATCTTCTTACAACGTAAGAACATATATTCTCACCTATGATTTATGGACACAGACATAAGCGTTATGTTGTCCACATACGCACAAAGGGCACTGAACGTAGCAACCCACAAACACTTGGGAATAAAACAACATGCAATTGCCTCTGTAACTTCTTATATCAAATGCACTTAATTAAGAATGTTTCGGTAATATTTCTTTCTTTGGATTTCCATATAAAGAAAAGCATTCCTTTTTCAAGAAGAAACATAAAGAGTAAAATATTATTGAAAGCGTCGTACAAGCTTCTTGACAAAAATGTAATATCTGTATGAAGCGTTAGAGATTGGGGAACAGAAATGTTAACTCCTCAAGAATTCAACATGGAGTTTGAAGAACCCTCTTAGAATTATGGCTTTTTTCTTTGTTAAAGAAAAAAAAAGCAATAGATCTTTGTGGGTTTGTGACACAAGATGACTACAAAGGCAAGCCATGATCATATCAATTAGGATGAACTAAAACTATAGTATAAGGAAGAACCTTTGGGTAGAGTCCAAAAAGAAAATTTCCCGGTGTATAACTTTATCTCATCTCAGGGCATAATTAGGGTTAGATTAGATGCACAGGCTTGACCGAATTTCTAAGAGCACTAGAACGAGGAAACTGGTTTAAATAGGGGAAAGTGTTCCACCTATGATTACGAACATATATCTCACCTATGATTAAGAAGCCTATAAATGCAGGATTAGTGAAAACGAGCCATTACTCACGTGTATTCATTCTTCAATGGCGCACCCCATTTTTACAATGTTTTTCCACTCGACTGACCATTCATTTTTTATGCTCATAGACATGCTCAGGTATTTCCCAAATCACAATTGACTCTCCCTTGAAAGCTCTATAAGTGGGGATAGGCTACAATGCTTACAAGCATTCCATGCTTACATGAATCTAACCATTAACCGTTAAAGGAATCTAACCATTAATGGTTAGATTCATGTAAGCATAGAATGCTTGTAAGCATTCTAGCCGGATCCCTATAAGTGGCTAGAATCTTCAACAGATTGGAACAAGAGCAGATTAATAACAAACACTTTTTTTAAGGAAATTTGGTTACATGGGGGAAAAATAAATGGCTAACAAGATGAGGTAATTCAGTATTTAAGCAATGAAGAGAATAACTATAGCACTCTCTCACAAATATGGCTTCACATATTGACTTTCACTTAGGGCGCCCTAAGGTGGATGATAATTAAAATCATTAGACTCTAGAGTCTAGAGTCTTCAGACTCTTAATTTGCTCACCTCCCTATACTTCACCGGTTACTAAGATTAATGATGTTTCAGACCACTAGAGGCGCTTGAGTTACAACTATGATATATGAGTGATCATCTTCTGGAACCATGACTTTCCCAGTTCGCACATGATAATTTTAATCTCCTTATGAATCAGTGATAACAGACAGTTATGCCTATGCTTCACATAGGTAGATCCTTCTCCTACATTTCAAATGTGTCTAAGACCCACAATCTAATGATAACTCTCAAATTTTAGGTAATAATTCCAAAACGAACACACAAACTATACACATTGCATTATTTTAAGGGAACAAGGCATAAAGATAATATTATCTGTATAGTCACCATTCAGCTCTATGCAGGGACATCCTATGGAGTCATAGAATAATTCATATTTCAGAGTAGTATATATTAAGAGTTCAAGTTCATGAGGTGACAAATGATCTGCTCGACCATGTCCCACCACCCCTCGTAAGCAGTATTGTCTACCTACTAGTGCTGACCCTGCTCTCGTCCTCCCGTTAAGATGGCATAAAATGGTTTTCCTACCATTTTGAATGTTTCTTCCAAGATAGGGCCAAAACAGAATCACGAGTCCACAACAAGCAGTAATGTTTCTGTGGCATTTTGAAATGTAAAATAAACTTTAATAAAAAGTAAGATAGATACCTGGAATCCATATATGGCCTAAGATCAATTTTTTCTCGGAAACTGACATGGCCATTCAATTTACTTAAGCGACCACGAGCATCTTGGCTGAACCTCTTGAGATGAATAGTCAAAATAGGCGGGGCCCTGTTGATGAGGTACCTTTTAGTTGCATTCCTCTTCACATTCACACGTTTGGAATTTATTTCCTCGTCCTCACTTTCTTCTGATTCACGATGTCCATCCAATATCCCAGAATTAGTCTGCGGTACAGTGTCAGAGGTGAAACTAGCACTTCTAGACTCATCAGCCCTAGAATCAATGACGTGATCACTGAAACTTTCTAGACTGCAAGCGTTATTGCAATCTGAAGTATTTGATTGCACTGGAGGTGCATCTTTCATCTCATCTTGTCGTTGACAAACAACAGAATTCAACTTATCTGATCGACCATTCTCAATTGCTGAGCAATTTTGGCTCGAGCAATTTATTTTTCCATCATGCAAAACCAAGTTTTCACCAAACTGGTTACAATCAGTATTGCTTTTGACATTCCCATTACCAAGGCTTCTGACATCAGCAGGACACGGGTCCGTATTTAAACACAGTGAATCACTTTGCGTTCTAGTCTCACATCCATTTATCAAAACTTTAGCAGCAGATTTTACTTGCTTCTTTTCTTCCAACCTTTGGCGTTGAAGAGTTTTGGAACAGTTCTCACAATGCCAAGCATTTTCATTGGCAAGAAGCTCAGGCTTTATGAAATGAGCCAAACAACTCTCTACAGACACTGGAGAATCAGTATCATCAACTTCATCTGGATCAGACTCGCTAGCTATGAAACTAGTGTCTGTGCCTCCCTCGCCTACAGAGGGTCTTGTAGGGGGGCCATAAACTTCAGGTTCGTTGAATAAGTCCCCAAAGCCAAAGTCATCTTGTCCGCAACCCACAACCGATGAGGAGGCCTCACCTTCGCCTCCCATGGTTTCCTCAGTGATAGAACACTCTGCTTTATATGGAAGCAACAAAACTTCAGAATCCTGAGCCTGTAATGGGAGCTCTTCTTCACAAGAATTCACTGAAGAAAAGTCAGGTTTTACATTCAGTTCCCCATCAGGAGATTCAGAGCCACTCTGTAGAGAGACATCATTAACATGTGTATTCATGTTTTCGGAATCTTGAACAATTGAAACATCATTATTTTGTGAAGAAAAATCGTTGTCATTTAACATATTTCCCGAATCAAGATAATCCAACCATGAACAGTCATCCAACAAAGTTGATGTTTGCTCTGCTGCATCCTCACAAACTTGTTCATTTGCAGATTCTTGGACAGCAGATAGACTATTTACAACTAATTCCTTTTGTTCAGACACATTTGGGTCGGTTGAACTAGACTGTGGTTGGTCAGAAACCTCACTGCTGGTTGATGGGGTTGGAACACTCGGTGATGATACAGAATTCTTCTCCTTGTTATTTTTAGACCGAAGCTTTCCACTCCTCTTGGGCGGCAACTTCGTCTTCTTTGCTCGAGAGGTGGGTTGGGCAGTCTTAGATGGGGATTTTCTGGTTGGAACTGACAATGACAGATCTAAAAATGACTCGTACACAGTTGAGGAGTGACCACATTCGACACAGCTTACAGTACTTGATATTTGGCCCCCAAATGCAGTATCCACAAAAGTAGGACCTGAATTTGATGGATTCCCATTTTCCTGAGAAGAATTTATACGTTTCCTCATACTCAACTCCTCAGTGCATAATCCATCCAGTAAGCAACGAAGCAATTCATGACTGTCTTGCTGCTGATACCCCCTAAATTGGGGAGCCTTGGAACAAACACACCCAAAAAGTGACCTTGGGTTTATCACATTCTTAAGTCCTGCCTCTGGTTTTGCTTCAGTAAAGAGTTTCTTCAAGGAAACAGTAAGAGCTCCAGTAGATGCATCTAAATTTAAGAAGTAACCCCGCAACCTATCTATGGCTAGAAGGTTCTGTAAGACAGAATTAAAGAAGCAAGTGTTACCAAGATTAACCAAGCCTCTCACCAAATAACCACCTCTTCCATCCAAATCGCATGATATATTGCTAGCTGATTTGATTTCGCTTGTCACACTGCCACTCACAAACCACACATCCTCAGCATTAACCGATGATTCCTCCGATGAATGACCCTTTATCAATTTCACAACATCTGCAAAAACATCTTTTTGTTCACCATCCTCTTCCGTCTTGTCAACTGTAATAAGCATGTTGCACGGGAAGCACCACCGCATCTGTGGCTTTTCAAAGTGGATCACTATTGGGTGACGAGTTTGCCTCGCATGCCGAACTGCATGGCATTGAGGGGTTGTAGGAAGTCCAACCCCACCGCAAGAATAATGACCACACTCCAAACAAACCCAAATGGCTTTGGACTCCGATTTTGAATCCACTGAGGAACTTCCTTTCTTCTTCCCATGTTTTCCCTTTCCTTTACCACCCCTCCTATCAAGCGCTCCTTCCCTGCAATCTTCACACCTAACAGGTCCTGAAGACCCAATTTTAGCAGACAATTTATCCAAATCAACACCTTTGTCAACATGAGGACAAGGCCTTCTCTCTTTCGCAACTGAAACTCCATCATCACCATCCTTAACACTTGGGTTGCTTGGTTGGGGAGCTTTTTTTGGGAAATCGGCTACAACCAACTTCTCCCTTTGAGGAACTCTAGCCTTCTTCTTAACTTTCTTCCCCATAAATTCCTAAAACCAATCGAAACACGCCAACTATAACAACAATAGTAATGATAACAATATAAGCAAAAGATCAATAACCATTACCAACTACTGCAAACAACCAGATTCAAACCAAACGAAGAATGTAACCCGAATCCCATTATCTACTCAAATAAATACATTCTGCTCAAAATTACATGAAAAAAAGTAAAACCCATAACAGATTTTTAATTTTAAGATAAACCCTTTTGCAATAATTGACAAAAATAGAAGCAACGAGGAGAACAATAAAAACCCATTATCTGCTACACCATAAACTAACTACGGAAGGGCAAGAGACGCCTATGAAGATTCAGTTTTTCACAGAGAACCAGAACCCAACAAAGATTTGGATTGTAAAGTGCAAATAAGAGGTTACGAGCAATCGAAAAGGTGAAGCAGAAGCACAAATCAATCGAAAATTAATTGAGCTAAAATATTAAAATATTTATAAAAAAAAAATCCATTGTTTTACCTCAAAATTTGGAGAAGAAGACCAGTAATGCCAGGAGAGCTTTTCAGGGTAATCGTCGCATAGGATGAAAGGAGAGATTGGTGTTTGAGGTTTAGGATCTATCCAGGTCGGAGAGGCGGAGCGAGAGTGGGGTGTTGTAAATTTAAGGGCTTTTGGCGCACCCTCTTATTCTCTTTGCTTACTAGCTAGCTACTCTCCCCAATGTGAGAGAGAGGGGCAGAGGGGGGAGACAGTAACAGTTGGTAAATGGTAATAGAGAGAGCCGGGAGCGGAATTTTGTTGATTTTTTCGGTTTTTTATATTTTGGTGAGAGGATTTTGTTTTTGTTGTTGTTGTTGGAATTTGAAAAGGGTTACAACTTCTTGCTTGTTCGTTTTTTTAGTGGTGCAAATGTTCAAAACCATGAGTTTTTTACAAGTAAATTCTTAAGCGTCACTAATCTGTTTCACATTGTAAAAGTTGATACTGAAAAATGCTTCAAAATTTTAATACAAGAAATCAAGAAATTTTGTGGCAAGTTTATATTTGGTATTTATCGGAGTAGATTTTTTATTACACAATTAATCATATATTTAAGGAACCAAATGTGTTTGCAGATCTTTTTGATAATTTGGCACATAACTATAGTCACTTTTGTGTTTGGTTTGGTAATTTTCTTCATGTTATAATTATTAAGTTACCCTTTGACCAGTTTGGTAATAAGATTCGCTGAGAATTCTCTTTTTGTAAATTTCTTTTTCTTCAAAAACAAAAATCTATTCCAGACACGAAAACTATAATAAGTCACTAACTAGAATTCGGTATAGTAGTAGTTATATGGCAAAAGCTCGACTCATACCTAATTGTGTGACACATTCCGACTCGAATATTTACATGGACACCGGAATTTGAGGCATGCTGACCATTACTCCGGAGGAGTGACGAAGTCATGAAATGGAAAATGCGTAAGAATTGAATAAAAAGTTAAGATCAAAGTCTGAAATTTGCAAAAATAATAAAGAAAAGAGTGCGCAGAGTGGGGTTGAATCCTTATTACAAGTATGCAATGTCATGGCATAGAAAGTGCAGTAAAGAAATTTAATATTCCCATCCCGAAGGATGGATACTAAAACAAGGTAAGAAAACTCTTCATACATTCTCAGAAGTGCGAGTCAACTGGTGCCAACAATCCTCATATGCCAAGCTTAGTCCCTAAGTCCTAGAGGGGCGCAAAAACGTAAAAGGGTGAGTGGGCTGAAAAATTAAAGTTTCTTTTTTCTAAAACCATTTAGAGCTTCAAAAATAGTAACCTCTTGCTATAAAATCCATAATAATTTTTCCAAAACACATTTTATAATAAACTAGTAAAATAGTCACTAGGCGTTGGAAACAACGCTCCAAAGGATACGGGTACACTATATAATTAAACAGTAGAGTAAAATAAGTTCGCTTATCAGATAAATACAAGCACACGAGTTCATGTAGAAAGTAGCCACATGAACAGGTTGGGTGTTATAATTACGCTCTAGTACTACATGCACGTGAAGCTAGCGCTAAGTGCATCACAACGAGTCATAGGTGTAAAAAACAACTAGGACAGGCTGGCACCTACAATAGATCCAAAGTGAGTGTGTTGGTGCAGTGTGAACATACACGTGAAACTAGTCCTGGCCCGAATAGTACTAACATTGTGCAAGCATACGTGATAAGCAACAGTAGTAAATGTATAATCATGCCAACATTAATTTCTAAAACTTGTATAAAAATGAAGTAAGGATATTTGATAAAATCAGTTCTAATTTCCTAAAAACATGGCATGATATACGATAATCACAAAACACATTTCAAGAACACATACTATAATATAATTTAAAACAAACAAGCCCACTCACTGGTAAGTTGCTAGGTCATAGCCTCCGTATCTAACCTGGCCTCTGCACTCATCGGGATAGGTCTCACCTATATGAGAAATTACTAAACTAATCATTACACAAGTCGAATCCAAATTTTACTAAGGAAATGACTTGAAATCCCTTTTGTTTGCTTGTTTCGGGAGTTAAAAATATCGGGAAAGTGACACACGCGCCGCCACACGCCCTCACGAGCCACCACGAGACTGCATGAAGTGTCACGCACCCCCACGCGCCGGCAAATGGTCGGTTACACAAGCCGTTAAAGTTAACGGCGCACCGTTAACTTAAAAGGAAAATGCTAGGTTTTTAACAAAATATGCTAACGGCGTTACGGAATATTTCATCTCTGTTAAGGAATATTCCGTTATAACCGTCGGTTAAGAAGGAATATACCTTTAGAATATTCTTAGTCCTACCAGATCTTGACCGGGTTTGTTGACGTCAGGGTCGGGTTAGCTGACATTAGAACCGGGTTTGTTGACGTCCGCTCTCCGGTTGCCGCTGCAACCTGCCAACCTCCGTATGCCGGCCGGAATCTCAGTTTTTCGCTGGAATTTTTCAAAAATTCAAAACAAAGTCAAATCTCAACCATTTTACACGTATAATATGTCAAAATGAAGTTACGGAAGAGTAGAATCCGAAATTACCTAAAACAATTCCATAAAGTGGCCGGAGGTGGCCGAAAAATCCACCGAAAGTTCTCGGCCGAAAGTGGACGATTTGGTTCTAGTGGTTTTCGAGCTAGATCATTGCATGTAAGGTCTGAGATGTGATTTACGACTCACGAGGAGTCATTTGGTGGTGAGAACAAAGTCAATTGGGGTCTCGACGGTCGAGTATAACGTTGGAAAAATCTCAAGACTTTCGCAGAAGTTTCAGTGCAAGTGGGTTCGAGGCTTGGAGTTTGAGTTGCAGGGCTCGGCTTTAGGTGTGGTGGTGGTGAGTTGAGGAGGTTTTGGGTGATGGTTTGTCGGAAAATTTAAGGTGGTGGTGATGGTAGCTTACGAAAAACTTTGGAGATGTGTGAGTGTGTGTTTGCTGGGCATAGGAAGGAAAGAAAAAAGGGAGAGAGTGGCAGACTTAAAAGAGGTATTGAGTTTGAGTGGGTGGTACAATCCCACAACGGAAACAATTTCATTTCATAAAGTAGGAAACTATAACAAATTGCATGTAATTTTGTCCAAAAGCATGCATGAACTCAGACTTTCAGAGTGTGTAGAGCACTCTCATTCAACATGCAAGCACACGGAAACAGCCCACAGGAAAACATTACCGGAAATGGCAAAATTACCATTTTGCCCTTGCACATAACTTGTTCGTTATAAGTCTGAATGACGTCCTGTTTGCACTCACGTGTTCGTAACAAAGAGTACTACACAAAGGTCACAAGAAAAGTACAAAATTACAAAGATAATTCAAAAGTCCACGTAGGATTCCACTTGGCCCAATAGGGGCATTTTTGTAAATTTACAACTTTGGGGAATAAAATACAGTAAAATTAAGGACGGGATGTAAAATTGTGACTTGGTTAATATTTTTTTGTAGTGACGTAACTTTGTTATGGGTGCGTAAACTAATTGTTGCTTGACACATAAATATGACATAACTCCCTAAAAACGAATAGTGGAAACAGATCAACTTAGCATCAAACATAATTGAAACGATAAATACTTTTAACTAATATTATGTGAATGAAATGATTCGCGTTTCCTTTATTAACATGTATTTTTATATGACATGTTTTGATACACCCCGTACCGGGAAATAATATTATTTTATTCCCGGAGGTGTGAAATGACGATTTTGCCCTTGGTTGACCTTTCGGTTGACTTTTGCGTCGTAACTCGCACGACGCTTCCACTTGTATTTTCTCGACGTGCTCATCGATACGGACTCGTAGGCGCGAGCGGGACGTCATTCGGAATTCGAATGAGCGTTCTACAGACGTTAATCTAGTTGTGTTTCGTATTTGGGCCTTGGGCCCAGTAATTCCTGTGAGGCCAGCCCACTGTGTTCCTCTGTCACCCTTGTCTCCCTCACTCTCTGTACTCTGTCTCTCTCTCCCTCACACCCCGACTTCACTTCCCCTGCAAACAAACACCTACTCCCTCACAAACTACTAACCACACCCGTGGATGTTTTGCCTCCTCCCCGAGCCATCTTCCTTTTTTGGCCACCATTGTGCTTGCAGACCTTCACCACTGCACACCGAGCTCACTGAGCTCGACGTTGAACCCAGAAAACCAGTGAAGCAAAACCCCAGAAATTGCTTTGGACACCCCGAGCCCAAATCCCATCCCCCTGAGCCATTTCTTTGACCAGAGATGGTCACTGCCATCTTCATCATCTCTGTCGAACCCAAATGTCAGGACTTGAACCACTGCAAACAGATGAAACCCAGAATTCCCAGAAAAACTCCGGTGGGTGTCCCTAATTTTCCCGACGAACTTTCTCGGGGAATTCGACCTTGATGGTCCTCCATTGTTCACCATTCGACTCCCCGAGGTCCCTGGAACCTCGATCGAGCCCTGCATGGCCGAGTTTGGCCGAGAATTGGAGATTTGGAGATCGGCTCACCTGGACCTGAGAGCTTTTCTTCAAATTCAGGCCACCTCAGGCCAGTTTTTGGCCTCCCCATTGGTAAATTCGAACTCTCCTTAACTCCAACTTCATTTTGATGTAAATTTCATGAAATATGGTGAAGATTTGAACGTTCTACAACTTTCCCAGTTTTCGGCGACGGCGCCGGCGACCGGAAAGAGGTTGAAGACGACCCGCGCTGACGTTAGCAAACCGGGTCAGACCGGTCCTGCTGATGTCAGCAAACCGGTTCAACCTGGTCGGACCAGAATATTTCGAGGAATATTTCGTCCGTTAACTCTAACGGCGTTAACGAAATATTCTAACGCCGTTAGAATATTCCGTTAACTTTAACGGAACAGTAACGGCGCATGACAGGCGTGTGTGGCGCGTGACCGCACGTGGAAGCCTTCTAGTCGCGCGTGGCGGCGCGTGGAGGCGTGTGGAGGCGCGTGTGACCTCATAGCCGCGCGTGGCGGCGCGTGAGGCCAAGCGGCAGCGTGTGGCGGCGCGTGCCGCGGCGCATGGCGACCCACGGCGGTGGTTTTGGTGTTTCAGACCCCGAAACTCTGTTTTCGGGTTTCTGAACGCTGTTTTCTTCGTAATTTCGAGTACTTTACTAATTTGTGGGTTTTAAAAATAGGTTTTGGCAACCCGTGGCGTTTGGAGGACGTACGTTTGGACTTCTCGGCTTTGGTATTTGTGAGTGGGCCCCTTTCCTTACCTAAAATAATTGTTTTACATGTTTTAAATATTAATTTGGCTTTTGCCTATGCCTTTAAATTGATTATTGTTATACTTTGTTAGCAAACCTTATTTTATGCCTACACTATTAAATGACTTTAATTTAGTATTTTGTCTCGTATTTCCGGTAGACCTCATACTTCATGGTATTTACTTGGTTTACATGATAGACTCGGTATTTGTTAGGCCTTGGAAATTAGTGGGCTTGGGCCTATATTTCCATTTGGGAATTATACCATTAAATTGGTGATTTCCGTATCATTTTGTATGCTTATCGTTAGTATCGAACCGGCCCTATTTTAGGGGAGGTTTTAGGGAATTAATTATTTTATTCCCTACTTGTGCGCTTGGGTTTTTATACCCGTTTGACGGGCCTTGGGCCGTATTTGGGTGAACCTTGGAAATGGTAATTTTCTACCGTATTTTGGGTTCACCTAGTTTACCATTAAGTTGGTATTTCTATACCTTGGTACCTATATGGCGTATTCTTGGTATTTCACGTATTATAGTTTTACGCTTGGTATTTCGGGGTACGGCACCCGAGAATACCTTATATATCGACCATATTGAGGGTTATCCCAAAAGGGGAAATTACCTCGCTTGTTTTATTCAAAATGACTCCGTGGCATGTTTTTGCACGCTCAACCGGGAAGGCTTACACGGTGTTAGTTGTACTCATCCCAGGCCAGGAGCAGCCTTCACGTGATTGTTCACACACACCGATACGCTCACTATGGATCCATAGTAGGTGCCAACCTGCTCTAGGTCGCATGGGCGACTCGAACTCGTTGTGACGCGCTTATGCGCCAGCTTCACGTGATCGTAGTACATGAGCGTACCATTATTTATACACCCAGCCTGTTCATGACAGAATATATCTGTATGAACTCGTGTGTTTGCCATACCTAAATGAGCGTTTATCTTATAGTTTTGGATTATGATTTTACCACTGATTTTCACTGATGCCACGGATACTTTTAGTTGATTTACGGGTTTCCGTATAATCTTATTTTACGAACTTTTGGATAAAGTATTTTCATGCCGAACGGTAGCTTCCTGCCGTTTCGGACGGTAAGTATATTTCCGTACTTACCTTGACTTTCTACCTACTATTATAGTACGTTTTCAAGAACAGTTTTCCGAAACTTCGTACTTGATTTACACCGAGGGGTTACTATTTTCTAAAAAGAAAAGGTTTTTACAAAAATAACTATGGCCCACTCACCTTTTGTTTTGCGCCCCTCCAGGTTAAGTGGCTGGAGCTGTCTACGTTCGAGGCGGTGGTATGACAAGCTTTTAAATTCTTGGTAATTGTAAAAACTTCTGTATTCCGTACTTTGTACTGTTATTGTAACTATTCTTTCTACCCGTACACTTGTTTACACTTGGATCTTTAAATTATTCAAATTTATTTCTTATTTCATCCAAATTGGCTTTCGTCACCCTACGTGGTGTCGGCCAGCACATCCGACTTTTGGGTGTCCACGTGTACATCTGGGTCGGGATGTGTCATGTTTTTGGGTAACTTGCTCTTAAATTAATAAAATGTTACAATATTAACAATATATCAACAATATTTATGCTAATTTTATTGTTGATATAACACATCAATTTAGTCTCTGCCATCCGATTTCGTTAAATTTTCTGTTAGTTGGTTGATGTGGCATGATGTGGAGGCCATAATATCACTCATGTATTGCCACATGGAGTAAAAAAAAAAAATCAATTTTAAAATTTAAATACCATAATTGCTAAATGAAAGTGAAGAAAAGTAAGAACCAAAAAAAAAAAAAACACCAAAGTCACAACAGAATTCCAAGTGCAGAGTGTGGCAGATGGCAAATCGGGCGGATGAGATGTCAACTCGACGGGGTGTGGATGAGTTTAAATGTTAATTTTATTTTTTAATTTATTTTATATTTCTAATGGTTTAAAAAAAAATGATATATCCTCCATATGGTGTCATACCATTGGTTATATGACCCCCATGTCATGCCACATCAACCAACTAATAGAAAACTTAATGGAATTAGACGACAAAGACCAAATTGATGTGTTAGGTCAATTTCAAGGATGAAATTGATCGATTTTCAATTTAGGAACCAAAATGATGAGTTAGGTCAATTTCAGGGACTAGTTGACACATCCCGACCCGGATGTACACGTGGACACCCAAAAGTCGGATGTGCTGGCCAACACCACGTAGGGTGACGAAAGCCAAATTTGAAGAAATAAAGGAATAAATGAATAAATTGAGATCAATGTGTACACAAATGTATGGGCGGAAGAATTTAAACAACAACAATCGTACAAGTACGGTATACAGAGTATATACAATACCAAGGAATTTAAACCTTCGTCATACCACCGCCTCGAACGTAGACAGCTCCAGCCACTAAACCTGGAGGGGTGCAAAACAAAAGGGTGAGTGGGCCAATAATAGTCATTTTGTAAAAATCTTTGTTTTCTGAAAGTAGTAACCCCTCGCCGTCAAAATCAAGTAGTTGGTTGGAAAATCGTTTCAGAAAACGTACCATAATAGTAGGTAGAAAAACAAGGTAAGTACGGAAATATACTCACCGTCCGAAACGGGCAGAAAGTCACCGTTCGGCATAAAAATACTTTACCCGAAGGTTCATAAAATAAGGATCTACGGAAAACCCGTAAATCAAATAAATGCCCCCGTGGCATCAGTGACAATCGGTGATAACACCACAATATAAACTATAAGATATACGCTCATATACACAATCACGTGAAGCTGGCGCATCTGCGCATCACAACAAGTTCGAGTCGCCCATACGACCTAGAACAGGCTGGCACCTACTATGGATTCATAGTGAGCGTATCGGTGCGTGTGAACAATCACGTGAAAGTGGTCCTGGCCTCACAATCCAAGACTACAAGATAAATGCTCGTTTAGGTATTGCAAACACACAAGTTCATACAGATATATTCTGTCATGAACAGGCTGGGTGTATAAGTAACAGTACGCTCGTGTACACAATCACGTGAAGCTGGCGCGTATGCGCATCACAACGAGTTCGAGTCGCCCAGGCGACCTAGAACAGGCTGGCACCTACTATGGGTCCATAGCGAGCATATCGGTGCGTGTGAACAATCACGTGAAGCTGGTCCTGGCCCCGGACGTACACTAAACACCGTGTAAGCAACCTAGTTGAGCGTATGAAAACATACTACAGAAATACTCTACATAAACCAGGTGGGGTAATTTCCCTATACGGGATGCCCTCAAGTTAAACAATGTATATATGGTATTCTCGGGGCCGTACCCGAAATACCAAGCGTATAACTATAATACGTGAAATACCAAGAATACGCCACATGGGTACCAAGGCATAGAAATACCAACTTAATGGCAAGCTAGGTGAACCCAAAATACGGTAGGAATTTACCATATCCAAGGTTCACCCAAATACGGCTCAAGGCCGTCAGACAGGTATAAAACCCATAATCGCAAATAGGTACAAGTAGGAAATTTAAAATACTTAATTCCCTAAATTCCCTAAAATAGTGCCGGTTCGATACTAGCAATACGCGTATAGAATCAATACGGAATTTCACCAAAATATGGTGAAATTCCCAAATGGAATTAGAGGCCCAAAGCCCACTAATTTCCAAAGCCCAACAGATTACCGAGCTAAGCTAGTAAACCAAGTAAATACCATAAGTACGAGGTCTACCAAAACTACGATATAAATATCAATTTAAAACCACAAAATAGTGTAGGCATAAACCAAATATAATTTCCCAAATATAAAACACATTTAAATAATAGGGAAAGGGCCCACTCACAAATACCGAAGCCGGGAAGTCCAAACGTACGTCCTCCGAGCGCCAGGGGTCGCCAAACCTATTTTGGAACACCCAAGATTAATAAAGTAATTGGAAATACGAAGAAAACGGCGTTCGGAAAACCGAAAACGGAGTTTCGGGGTCGGAAACCCCAAAACCGCCGCCGTGGGCCGCCGTGTGCCGTTGCACACGCCGCCACACGCTGCCATTTGGTCTCACCTATATGAGGTATCACCGGTACGATGATTAACCTCATAAAGGTAACGGATTAAGTAATTAATTAAACCTATCCCTTGCTTTCTCAAATTGGAGGTCCAAAACACCTCAAAAATTAACATGCATACTACCCCGAGGTAGTACACGTCGTCACGAGTCGACCCGCGAAGACGGCGTCGAAAAATAGTGGCTCACGCGCCCCCACGCGCGGATGGAAGAATCGGAGCCGGTCAACTCGGCTCGGCTAAGCCGGTCAACTCGGCTCGACTAAGCCGGTCAACTCGGCTCGGCTCAAGCTGATGACGTCAGCGCCGGTCGTCTTCTCCGATTTTCCGGTCGCCGGCGCCGCCGCGCCGTCGCCGGAATCTGGGTTTCTTGGCCGAAAATTCTGGGGATTTTTCAAAGCTTCATAACTTCTTCGTTTTAAGTCCAAATTGGACGATTCAAGTACCAAAATGAAGCTAGAAGTGAGGAGATTCAGAATTTACCAATTTGGGGGCCGGTCATTGGCCGGAGGTGGCCGGAATTTGGCTCGAAAGTTTCGGCCAAAACCAAAACTCGTCGATCTCGATGTTCCCATCACACGCAGGCCCTGGGTTGTGATCCCAGGGTTTCCAGAAGTCATTTGGTGTAGGTTTGGGTTTGAATCGAGGCCAGAATGGCCTTGATTGGCCGAGGAAGTTCGCCGGGAAATTTTCGAGTTTTGGGTTCAACGTTGCTCGAGGTTTCTGGTTTTCTGGAAAGCTTTGGTGGCCTGGGGAAGAAGGCCAGTGACCTTCCCTGGCCAAGGGAAGGCTCAGAGAGGAAGAGAAAAGGCACGGGGTGCCTTGAGAGGATTTTGGAGCTTTGTTTTTGGTTCTCTGCAGAGGAGAAGAGAGGAAGGGGATGACACGGGTCCAATCCCAGACAACATCCCTGAAAATCTGGGATAAGGCCACATGGCCTGCTGCCAAATGGGCCCCAGCCCAAAATTGAATTACGGGAAAAGTCGAAACTCAAAGCCCGTAAAATATTCGTTCGAAGTCCGAACGACGTACAGCTCGCGTCTACGCGTTCGTATCGACGAGCACGTCAAGAAAATACAAGTGAATGCGTCGTACGAGTTACGACGCAAAAAGTCAACTGAAAGGTCAACCAAGGGCAAAATCGTCATTTTGCACCTCCGGGAATAAAATAGTATTATTTCTGGAACGGGATGTAACACTAGTTGTGATAAAAACCCAACTAAAAAATTAGAAGAAAATGAAAGGGCCTAGCAAAACCCCTCACACAACCACGAGCAGCCCTCGATCCAATTTGACACCTGACTACAACTCCACCTAGACAAGCCTTCTCTTTTCCTCCACTCTTAATCTCTTTCTTTCTCCATCATAAAAGATTAGAAGTTAAGCAACCCATAGGGGCTAAGCCCCGGTAGGATAGTAAACAATGGCATCCGAGCCACTGCCAAACTCATCGGCTTGCTCTGCTTAGACTCGGTAATGCCATTCCCGCCATTTTTCGAAACCTCCCGCTGGTTTTTTCAAACCATCAACTAGGTTATCGTTAAAAAGGCTCTGCCCCTAGTGGACCATACCAGCGAACCCATGGCTCCGGCAAAGAGCTAAGAGAATGACATATAATTGATGCAAGGACATTTTAGAAATATTGGTGGGTGGGAAAAGAGTGCTTTTATTTTTGAACTTTTTATGGGGTGAAAATATAAGGTGGGGTGGGAAAATAAGGCTCTGGGTGGGTCTAGCTGCACTCATTTTAAATAGGTCAATCAAGTATTGTGGTACACTAATGCACTTAAAACATGTAAAAATAACAAAATTTGCCACCCACTTTCTCATATATTTTTGGAAAATTGACAAAAATAAGACAAATATGTAATCTTGAGACCAAAATAGGACAAACGGTCCATGCACATTCCATGCTCATCATGCTCAAAAGTAAAATAACTAAAATACCCACATATAAATTGTAAAAGCTCAACTCATGGCTTCATTTTTCTAATTTCCTAGAGCTGTGAGCTTTGGGTTTTTGGGTTGAGCTCAGATCTGTGAGCTCTGATTTCAAAGAGAAGGATGTTAAGCGAGAGCTCAAAAGAGTGAGGTCAGGGTTTTTGGGTTGAGCTCAGAACTGTGAGCTCTGATTTCGAACACAGGGATATCGACAAAAAGCTCAGAAGAGTGAGGTTAGGGTTTGGATATGGATATTTCTATTTTTTCCGACGACTAAAGCTTCAACAAGCATATTCCGGCACCCCAGGCATCTGCTCGGCTTTGGAGGCTATTAAGGTAGGGTGTTTAATTCAAAGTTCCTATATGAATGATTTATGGAATATGTAGGTTGTTTGTAGGATGAATTCATATTTATAAGTTCAATTAGGGTTTGTGTTTCATGTTGGGGGCTATGAGTTGTGGAAAAAAACTTGATTTTTGACGTGCTAGAATGCTAGGAATGTTCCATTTGTGTTTTAAGTGTTCAATTGTGGAAATTTGAGAAATTTTTCCCGTAATATGCATATGGTGTGGATGGATGTAACTTAATATGACAAGCGAGAATGTTCACTAGTTCTTATGCACGTATGTTATATGTAATTTCAGTTTGTGAAAACATAACATGGGGGAAGTACCTATAATGATTTGTCACAGTGGGAAGTGGGTTACATCCGATAATGAAAAGGAGTACATAGGCGACGAAGAGAAAAGACTTGTCGTGTCAAAATTCATAAAATCTAGGGAGTTCGTGGAGATTGTTTCCAATATCGCGTCTAGTGGTATTGATATGGTAACTCTTGCCTACTTGGTTCCAATGGGGTCGCATTCAAACAAACATGTGCCGAGACATGCGGTTTTTTTTTAGTATAGCTGAGTAGTTATTGGTATGAGGGTGACACCTATTTATGTATCGATACTCGACCACTTGGCCAATAGGAGCCAACCTCCCACTAACCTTTCACGATGCTCCAATGCAGTGTTTGAAGTAATAACTACTTTTGCATCCAAAGTAAGGTTTTAGGTACTACGAAGGTGCCTTTACAAGACGGGGATGACATAGATTGGGTTACCATGATGGACTTTGATTCTTGGCAGTACAGATTTGATTCAATTGCGGTGAACATGTCATGTCAATGCCTTGCGATAATGAGGTACAACCAAATGGAGGTGTACGTATACAAAACCTGAAGTGAAAGAGAAGTACGTGTGCATAACACACCAATGAATTTGCTGGTAATTATGATCGTTAGGTGAAAAGGCTCAGCTATAGTGTCGACGGAAACGCAGATTGGCAGCTGTATTTAAAAAGGGGCAACCTTTTTGTCAACAAGAAAGATCTCTCGAGAAGGCTTCAATTGAGAGAGATTAAAAGGAATTTTCAGTACATGGTCGACACATCTTCGAAGAGGCGTCTCATTGTCAAGTGTAAGGAAGGCCGCTATCCTTGACAGATTTTTGCATACCGGAAAGGTAGTGGCGAGTTTAGAATTACAAAAGATGAAGTTTGCCACATGTATGATGTGGTTTTGTTCAAGGACCGTCATCCGCAAGTCAACAAGCGGCTTATTGGTCGCATGATGAGTGACAAGGTCAACCATTTCGATACTGTGTACACCGTTAAAGATGTCATGTGAGATGTTAAAACCACTCTCGGTGTGACAGTTAGCTATAGGACAATATCAAGGGCTAGATCGATCGTATTAGCATCACGATGTGGTTCACCCAAGAAGTCGTATGTCAATCTAGCCGCCTATTGTGTTGAATTTGAGAGGCTAAATCCGGGTAGCAAGACTACCATTCTAACTGACAGAGACCACCGCTTTCGGTACTTCTTCTTCGCGATTGGTGCGTCAATCAGAAGTTTTCTGTCATGGATGTGTTCAGTTATTGTTGTTGATGCATCTCACTTAAAATCAAAGTACAAAGGTGTCTTTTTAGTCTCGACAGCCTTTGACTGCAATTGAAACATCTACTCTTTGGCTTTCTGCATAAGTGACACAAAAAACGATGATTGTTGGGAGTGATTTTTCAAGTGACTGCATGAAGTGATTGGGAATGTACCAAATTTGGTTATAATTTCGGACCGGAACACAAGTATTGCAAACATCGTGTATAAGGTTTTTAGGGACACTCAACATGGTTTATGTATGTATCACTTGAAAGGTAATGTGAAGGCTAAGTTTCGGCTAAGAAAGAACGACAAGTTTTTCTTCCACTACCACAAGGCTGTGAAATCGTATTCTTGTGTCGATTTCGACACATATTTCGTGAAGGTGAAAGACTTGGTAGCAAAGTACCTAACCGATGTGGGAGTAGAGAAGTGGTCGCAGGGCTTAAATGAATGGAAAGAGGTATAATCTAATGGCGACTAACATTGCGGAAAACATTAATGCAATGTTGCTATTTGCGAGGGGGCTACCGATACTATTCTTGATTGACTTCATTAGGGCGATGTTGCAAAATAGTTTTGTGATAGGCGGGATTTAGCGAGGATGAGCACAACCACGTTGTGCCCTGGCCTCGGTGAAAAAAAAAAATTAAGAAAAAGGTTATAGGATGCAAGGCTCATGTGTGTTTATAAAATAAGCGACAACGATTTTCATGTTTTCCACTTGGACGGTGAAGCGGTGGATGATATACATAACAAGACTTGCACCTAACAGAAATTCGATATGTTGCAATTGCCTTGCGAACACGCCATTGCAGCATGCTTATTTGTAAACTATAACTTTTATGAGTTGATTTCTACCTACTACACTCGTTGAGCTTGGAAGGCTACCTATTCCGATTCGATACCCGGTATTCCCCGATGTCCGATGGAAAGCAACACGCGCAGCCGAAGACACTATAGTCCTACTTTCGACATGTAAGGTATTGTTCGGGAGACCTAAAAAGCAGCGTATTCCGTCAAAAGGAGATGTAGTCCATAAAAAATGTAAGCATTACCGGAAGCTTGGTCCTAACGAGCGAACTTGCAGGGAACTTGTTGCAATCCCCTAGACGACATGATTCTTCCAATGTCAGGGTAATTTTCGATTAAAGTTATTTTTTACCCATCAATGGTCTTTACAATAAACTTCCAACTATCACTCTAACCTTATATATTGTTGTAGATGTTTGCACTAATTTTCCAATCATATGTTATGTTTTACGCACCGGAGTTTTTATAAGTTTCTTGGTGTTTTTAATCCTTGCATGGGCACTTCACTACACCGCCATTCATTTGGTGATTGGGAAACTCCTCCTTCACTTTTGTTGTCCCTTTCATTTAGTTTCGTGTATACCGGTTTGTGGGTAAATTATGTTGTCCCTTAACATACAATTAAACATTACAAGTCAACCACAACCTACGACATCATATTTCTTCTACCACATATACTAAGCATAGCCCTCACCCAATGATTACTGATACCAAACTTCATTAAATGATGCCACCCACTTTACTGTCATAGAATCCCATTCTGGTTCATATGGTTCATTTCCCTTCGCTACCTTATGAAAATCCTCAAACCCCTTGTTGCATGGAACCTCAATTTCGGCCTTCCCCTCCCAGGAACGCTTGTACGACTCAATATGGCCGCAACACTTATGCTACAGTTCAAAATTTAGGAATGGATCCTTTCTCCAGATGTGTCAACTTTTGTCTTCTGTTCGGTTGCACGGTAGCGCGCTTCGTTGGCTTTACCGTAGAGGTCCACAAGCTCTTTTTCTGCCTTCATTAGCTTGTGCTTCCAATACTCGGCACTGCTGATAGGAGCATATTTATGTGATGTTATTATCTTATTTCTTTATGTTTATTTAGTTAATTTATGTTAATTTTAGTATTTTATTTATTTTTTCGTTTTATCGTAAGTAGAAATGGCAAAGTCGAAATTAGGAAGCCAAAGAAGCAAAACAGAGCGTTATTTGGATTTGGAATAGAATGTTTGCATGGCAAGCATTGGAGCACAAGGATTTGGGACATGCAAAGCTATTAGGAGTGGACACAGGTGATGGATAATGACCTAACTTTGTGTGGATTAGAAGATAGAAGCGAACCTTCTGGGCAATTTTCTCGCCATTCCAAAGCACCGTTGAGTCTAGGGCGTCAAGACGAAGAGGGTGGAGACTTTAGATCACCTCAGTTCGACTGGTTTTCGACGACGTGCACGAGAGAGAGATATTTTGGTTTTTGGGGGTATTGTGCTTACACCAAAAATAGTAAAATTACACAGTCTCGTGTACAAAATAATACGCATGTGTCCAAAATATCCCCTTAGAAAATATTTTATAACAAACTTTTTTACGGGATGTTACAATTAACCTTGTATAGCTATCCCAATTAGAAAGAAGATATCCCACTTGTAACCAAACACCTCCCAATTCACCAATCTCCTACATTGAAGACTACATCTCCTCTGCTCTCCTCCGCGCTATATTCTTCGAATGATTCATCCATACAACTTATGGTTTCTGCAAATAGATAAAACTGATGTCAAACTTGTAGGCCTATAAGATTTTAAGATAACATGAATAAACAAGGCATTACCATGTTGGCATCTACAAGTTGTTTCGCTGCATCCAAATTTTCTGCAATTTTTATGTACTTATAATTTATACGAGAGAGCTAAGAGTGAAAGACTTCTTTTTATGTTAAACTTATAACTCTTGGTGTACAATGTACAAAATTACCTTAATTATGAAATGAAAATCAAGAGAAGAATTCAGGAATAGAAATACAAACGAAAGGCGAGAAGAAAGTCGAGACTAGTTTTTCGCTCTCTTTTGTGGTATCTTCCAAAACAGAGTTGTTATGCTGACTCCTATCTAATTGTACCCCAATAAAATATTGTACTTTTTCGCGTATATTGGATTCCCAATAGGAACTGTTTACACTAAAAATATTCACTGGACCATGATAGGAGCATATTTATGCGACTTAGTTAGCTTGTTTTCTTGCATTTACGTAGTTAGTTATTGTTTATTATAGGGATTTAAGCTATTTTCGTGTGTTTGTAGGTTCAAATGGCAAGTGAAGCAAGAAAGTGCATTTTGGTGCATTTTAGAGCAAAATGGAGCTTAAATGGAGTGCATGTATATGGAGCCCAGGGAATGGACGAATTGGGAGCTTAAATAAGGCTAGGAATCTGTTTTGAAGATGAAGAAATAAGTTTAAGACAAAGAAGATAAGGGAAGAGCAGAAAACATGGAACATTATCCTTATCTTATCTTATCTTATCCTAACCTTATCATCACCATTTTCTACCTAATTCTATCTGCAAAGGGAGATTTATTTTCATATGAAGACATTGGATAATCTTACTGTTTGAGGACTTCAATTCATCCTAAAGAGTGACTATAGGGCCATGTTTGGTAGGCCTCACTGGACTGGACTGTGCTAAATAAGACTTCCAACCCATGTTTGGTAGGAAGCCGGACTAATTTAAGTGGGACTGTATAGTCCCCGTGCATCAAAAACCCCTCACTCGCTCGCCTTCTATAACGAGGTGAAGAAGGGTGTCGCTAAATAAGAACAGCGCTAAATAAAAACCCCTCGCTTGTCCTTCGTGCGTCCTCTCCTCGCTCCCCTCGCTAACGTTTCTCTGCTTTCTTCCTCGATTCCCAGCAGATTAGGCACTTCGAAGGTAAACAATTCTGTCTCTTTCGTCTCTCAAAGTATGTAATGATTTCATGGATTCAACTCCAAACTGGTATTTCAACTTAGGGTTTTGAATAATCAATTTCGATTCTCTTTCTATACTTAGAATCTGCATCTACGTGCAGTCGGAGGGTGATCCGCCAGAGTCAAAGGCTGCTCCGCCAGAGTCGAAGACTGCTACGCAAGAATCGAAGGCTGCTCCTCTGCAATTCTGCTCTAGTGAATTTCTTTGTAAGTTTGTTGAACGTGTTTTAAGTTTATGAGAAACCAGTCACTTCTCTCACGGTTTTGTAATAAGAAATTAACGCTTGTAATTAGAATTTTCCATCTCAGATCTTGTCCATATGAGTTGGGATCTCAGATCCTGTCACTGTAATTTGTCTTTCCCTCTTTGTTGTCTCCATTTTTGTTTCAATTTTTCATTTGCAGTGGTTCTGTTTGGTTGCTGAGAAAATTCTAGAAATGGGTTATTTATAACCAAAACTAGGGAAATTGGGGATATGGTTGGACCCTTTTTGGGATTTGTTTGATTTGAATTGGGTTTTGATTGTTTTTGGTATCTGGGTTTAACTAAATGGAGCTGTGTGCTTGTTTGGTTGATGAGAAAAATGTACAGAAGGAAGAGAAAGTTGCTTGGTTTAAAGGGTTTTTGCGTAACCAATTCAAAATTAATAATCGACGTAGACCCATTCGATTAGCTATTAATACTTTGATAAAAAATTTGTTCGTGATCCATTTACTCTGTAACTTCCTCTTTGTCTTTTTGGCACTTCTCTTTTATCGCTGGGTATATGTAGAATTATTTATAAGTTTTTATGTATCCAAATTGATAGAGAGAGAATAGACAAAAAATATTTAGAGAGAGAGAGAGAGGACACACCTACCAACATTAGTTCCAGTTTCATGTTGGCTTTGAGCATGAGAAATGTAGTAGAGCATGTTTGTTCTTTCATAAAATAGGTAAGGAAGGTGGGAGTCGGTCTCATGCCCAAGGCTGCCCTATAGCTTAGCTTTTTTTGTTTTTGGTTGAAAGTTGCCATCACTGCCCCAGCTAGTCTGTATATAATTTGGATACTTTGGTGGGTGTTTTTTGTTTGGTGGAATCAGCTTAGCTAGAAAAAAATATGAGATGTGGTGGCATCTCATCAAAAAGCTGCAGAGAGTAGCCAGAACAAACATATATGAAATGAATATATATATCACACATACAGATGTTTTGCTCCCTTTGTCGTTGTAAAGATGTTTTGCTCCCTTTGTGTTAATAATTTCACCTTTTTTTCAAAAGACTTATCATCTCTCTATGCTTTTCTGGGTCTCTTGCTTTCTTTAACAAGAACAGTAGAACACATATATATATATATGCATGTAGAGAGAGAGAGAGAGAGAGCTTCATCTCTCTTATCTATTTTCAAAAAGTAAAGAGCAGGCTAGCCAGCTACTTCTCAATCTTCTCAAGAACAACATTTTGTTGAATTATGGTTTCAAACTGGTTTGAATTTGTTGCACATGTAATGATGGCATATTTCTCTTTTACTTATATACCAATAACAAAAGGTGAGTGTCTTTGAAACCTAACAAATGTAATGATGTTTTATACATGAATATGCAGAATTTCTACTCCGGATTTCGTGGAGGAGTTATTGCTGCTATTGCTGAGGCTGTGTCCTTAGCTTGTGCAAGAACGGTCGTGGCTGAGGATAAGTAGCTATTTCTAGGGGAATTGAGCATTTCTTACCTCTCTAGTGCAACAAAGAATGTAAGTTTAAGTCCCTTTAGAATTTACATTTGTTTCCTTAATGTTGTTCTGTATAGTTTGGTGCATATACCAAATTAGTGGAAGTGAATTCAAAACTCTACTATAGATTATTTAGCCGTCTTGAAATGTATTGGTGTTGGCCACCAGCCATGATTTCAGATGCAATATCCAATCAGCTTTCAACACATCAATGCCATCCTAGAAACTTCAAAAATTAAATATTTGATTAACTAAAACTAAACTATTTTGTAAGACACATTCTCAATGACCTAAATAATTTGATTTTTAGCTTAAGTTGGAAAGTAGTGTAACACGTATGCTAGCTAGCTAGGCTTTGGTGTTTGGGTCAAGCGATGTTATATATGCTAATTAAGCAGGATCAGTGATTAGTTTTACCTAACCCAAGAAAGAAATGCAGCTACATGATGTGAGGTTAATTTTCTTATGTTTTCGTTCAGTGTCTTTCAAACCTAACAAATGTAATGATGTTTTATTCATGAATATTCTTTTTGTGTTCACTTGTGATTTTATTCAGGTGTGTCTGTGTTGGTGTCGTGTGTGTACAAATTATGCTAAATTGTAAGATATTGTTATTATGATGCTGAAAAATAATTGTGTTCGCAAATAAGTGATAAGTTTTGTTACGTTTGTAATGCATTATTAGATATGGATCAAAGAAAACTTTTGTTAATTTTACTTTTGGAGCTGTGGCATATAGAGACCATATGTGCTTGCACATTACTTGTCATTATGATGCTGAAAAATAAGAGAAGGAAACAAAGACTTATAGAAAGACATTCCCTCATTAACCGTTCCTTTATTAGACATGATAACCGTTTGTGTTATCTAAACAGTTTATTGGGAAATAATGTGGAGTGTGTGAGTGAACTAAGAATGGATATAAGGACATTTGGAGTATTGTGTGATATGCTTCACACAAATGGGAGGTTAAAGAATGATGGTATGGTGATTGTGGAGGAGCAAGTGTGTATGTTCTTACATATACTTGCACATCATGTTAAGAACCGTACTATTAGGTCTAGATTTGTTCGTTCAGGAGAGACTATTAGTAGGTACTTCAACTCCGTGTTGCAAGGAGTTTTAAGATTACAAGGTACCTTATTGAGTACCCCACAACCTGTTGGTGATAACTGCACAGATCATGGATGGAAAAGTTTCAAGGTATGTTAGTTATGTTTTGGCTTTCTTTTCTACGATTTGTGCAGTTTATAAAATTAATGAAATATTACATTTTTTTTCTGATAGAATTGTTTGAGAGCACTAGATGGTACATACATTAAAGTGCGGGTAGCTGAAACGGACAAACCTAGATACAGATCTAGGAAGGGTGAAATTGCTACAAATGTATTGGCTGTTTGCTCACGTGACATGCAATTTATATTTGTCTTGCCCGGTTGGGAGGGATCAGCATCCGACTCTAGAGTCCTTCGTGATGCCATATCTAGGCCTAATGGGTTTAAAGTTCCCACTGGTACAGTTATTCAATTAGTGTTCTTTTTGTGTTTACTTGTGATTTTATGTGTATATGCACACTAATAGGAATCTATATTTTTGGTAATTAGGTTATTATTACCTTGGGATGGTGGGTACACGAATGGTGAGGCTTGCACCTATAGAGGAATAAGGTATCACCTTTCTGAGTGGGAAGGAAATACACCCGCAAACCATCTAGAATATTTTAATATGAAGCATTCAAAAGCAAGAAACGTAATAGAGAGGAAATGGGAATAACTAGTCAAGTCTTGGTATTTGTATTTGAGTATTGGATGCTAATTTGTATTTGAGTCTTGGTATTTGTATTTGAGTATTGGATGCTCAATTTGTATTTGAGTATGATGGATGTTATTTTGTTTAAGTACGATGGATGTTATTTATATTTCATATGGATGTTATCGCTTAAGTATGATGAATGTGTTATTTGTGTTACATGCATATAATTACAAAGATCATTTGTACTTTAGCTATTTTTGGTGTAGTTTTTATTTCTTATAGACTTTGGATGTTTTAAAGATGGTCAAGTCGTGATACCAATCAAAAACATCGAAAAAAGGGAAGTCCAAATCTCAGTGAAGGACATGGTCCAAATTTGAAGAAGATGCATTATTGACTCGTGTTGAAGACTTTGTGGCTAGCGGGCACGTTGTGAGACAAGTAGCTTTAAATTCCGTACTCCGATCCAAATTGAAAAGACTTTTAGCCGTTGTATGTCTTGAATCTCGAGCTAAAGGCGACTCCTCACATTGAATCAAAATTGAAGAAATGGAAAAAGATTATTGATAGGAGCATATTTATGCGACTTTGTTAGCTTCTTTCCTTGCATTTATTGAGCTAGTTTCTGCTATTTTAGTGTTTTGAGTTAGTTTCATGCAATTTCAGTTCTAAGGATGAAGTACGCATAAAGGTGCATTTTGGAGCTTTTTGGAGCAAATTTGGCTTGGAAAGGATAGCACATGTTTGGAGCATGATGGTGAACGTGTTTGAAGTTCATAATTGGCTAGGAATAAAAAAGCAAAGAGTGAAAATAGAAGTTCAAGACAAGCAACATTGCAAGAAAGAGGAATCCGAGTGAATTTGGGATTATGCTATACAATCGCCAATCCCCGACAGAGCACCCAGATTTCTCAAGATGAATTACATGTCGTGCCATATATGGCTGGAAAGCTCGGATGTCTAGTTTCCCAAAATTTTACAGCACATTTTCTGATTTTTCTAGAAGAAGTTATCGCTGTTTCATCAATGTATGTCGAAACAGAAAGTATCCTCCTTGCCACATGGGAAAATCCCTTTCCTTTATTTTCTCTTCCTTGCCGTGCAAGAGAGCTCTCTTTCCTCTTTCCTACCTTAAAACAAATATCCCTCTTTTAATTCTTTCCTCACATTATCTTAGCCTTTTTCCCTTAGATTCTGATTTTGTTTTCCTATTCTAGGATTATTATTTTGACTATTCGTCACCTAAAATAAATTAGGGTTTTCCGACTCCTAAGACCTTTAAATACCTCCTTAGCCGCACTTTAGGGGATCCAGTGGATTCTGCCACATTCATCCGCCTTCTTTGCCGAAGTTCTCCACCACCTTCCAACCATCAAACACTCTTCCACATTCACCCTACACCCTGTCAGTGCTCTCTACACCCCCCAAAATCCAAACTACATCATCAAAACATCCTGCAACCCATCAACACTCAATCGTTAAGCAAAGAAAAGGACACGCATTCACTCACCTGTTCGCTCTTTCATTCCGAGTTGTGGAACAATTTTATAGCTCTATCTTATATTTCAATGTCTAATTCATGTAATCCTTGTTTTGCTTTTAAGCGTGCGATTGGTCAATTCGCTTTTGGCTAAGGGGTGTATTCAAACCATGATTATATCTCGTGAAATAAATTGATTACTTCCGCATTCGTTGCATAAGTCGTGAATACAATGTGCTTAACCGTTTGATTTAGAACTTATTCTTGTATGTTGATTGAGAGTGCACGCTAATTTGCATGCTTGAATTTGGTGCTAGGATATAAGTTTGTTTCACCTAATCGTTATGGAATTTTATATTCGCAAGTAGTGAAGGTCGCAGGTCACGACCGTGTTAAGTAGATTCCCGGCAAGAGTATCATGCTTCTTTTCATAGTTACAAATGCCTTGTCGATGCTTATGATTTCCAAGGAACGTAATGATTCGACTTGTGTCTTTATTATGTCAAGCTCATATAGAGAACTTGTTAGGAATAATTTGTTTGGGATGGTCTATTCATCCAATTCAATGATTCTAGGGAAATCAAGGTTAATTTAAGCGGACCTAATTAACTTGGAGTGTCGAGGTTCATAACTTATTAAATTGATAATTGGAAAATTGATTTACGTTGCATATATTTCATGTGTGGAGAAGAACCCCTTAGCTATTCCATCATCCATTGATTCATCACAATTCTTGTCTTACAACTGCTTTCTTCTTTACAATCTGCCCATTTAATTTAATTTCGTCCAAACACAATCCCCCATATTTTGTTGAGTCTTAGTCATTCAAATCTGTTTTATTTTTTGTGATTTTAAGTATTTGGAGTCATAAACACTTTCAAATTCGTCCAAATCAAGTTCTAGTTTCCTTTTGAGTCAATTTGATTGTTTGAAGCGCTTTTGAGTGTTTCAACTGCTTGAGTCATAGTAGTCTTGTTAGAGTCTTTAAGTTTAGTTTTCGTGTTTTTAAATCAATTTATATTAGATTAGCACCCCTAGTTAATCCTCGGTTAGAACGATCCCTACTTACATCATTACTACAATCGTCACAAAATAGGGTTTAATTTGTGTGTCAAATATACAATTTTCACATCAAATTTTTTGGCGTTTGCCGGGGATTAGCAAAAGTTGCTAATCCCTTTGTCTTGAGTCTTGCTTAGATTGTTTAGTTTTCTGTTTTGTTTTTCAATTTTGCACCGTGTGTGTGTGTTTTCTTTCCGTGCCGTGTGTGACACCTTATTTCCTTTACTTGTGCCGAGTCTATTAAGTTGGTTACTAACCTTGTTTGCTCTTGTGTGCTTGCAGACAGTTTATGACCCGTAGCTCACAACTCCGTTCGTGTGAGAATATCTTCGACTTTGGATGCTGATTTTGAGAGGACTTTGAGAAGGAAAAAGAAATTGCAAGAGTCTAACCTCCTAGTCCCAACTCCGAATTAGAAGAGCAAGAAGTTGAGGTTGAAGAGGAGGCCACTGCAAGCTTTGAAGAGGAAGTACCAACCATGGCAATGTGACACGAACTATCAAGGAGCCGCCCCTGCCTGGCCAATGCAGCCCTTGCATCCAATACCCTAGGGCAGCCCGAGAAGACCGATGAATTTGAGTTGAAGTCAAGTTTACATCATATACCCAAGTTCCATGGGTTATCAATGGAGGACCCCAATAAGCATTTAAAGGAGTTCAAGTAGTATGCTCGGGCATGACACCTGGTGAACGTGACAAGAACATATTGAAGATGAAGGCCTTCCTTTTCTTTGCTGGAGAAGGCCAAGGATTGGTTGTATGAGTTGGCCCTCGGAACTCTGCCACATCATGGGAGAGTATGAAGCGAGCCTTCTTAGAGAAGTTCTTTCCGACATCACAAGATGGCCTTCTTCGCAAGAAGATTAGTGGAATTCAAAGAAAGCCAAGGTGAATCTTTCCAACTTATTATGAACGTTTTTAAAACTCTTGTTGCCTCATGCCCACAGCACTCCAAAATGAAGGAGGAGCTACTTTTCAATATTTTTACGAAGGTCTTTACCACTTGAACGCAAATGTTGGATGCATCCGCTGAGGAGCTCTAGTGGAAAGACACCTAGGATGCCAAAACTCTCATTGCTAATCGAGCACTCAATGCACAACAATATGAAGGTGCTGGGCAAAGAGACACCCTACGACCACATCATGTAAATGAGGTAAGTTCTATTTCCCGAGTTACAATCCCAAATGGCTAACCTTACGCTTTCCATGTTATCGCAGCTTGTTGAAGGTCCCAAAACAAGGAATCACAACCGTGGTGTATGCTCCATTCAAGAACATCAAACCGATCAATGCCCTCAATTAATTGAGAATGGGAGGGTGGAATCGGGCCAATGTCATGGGTTGGCGGGAATCAAACCAACCAAGGGGTGATCCTTTCTCCAATACATACAATCGTGGATGGCGAGACCACCCCAATTTCTCATGGAGAGATGCACCACAATATGCCCAACAAAGTGGATTCGACAACCCCTGCTTCTTTCCAAGGCCAATAGTTCACAACCACCTCCTCAAGCACAATCATCCCAAACCAACCTGCATAAGCCCATGAATGACGATAAACATATCGCTTAATAACCACAATGGCTAGGAATGCAACTGCAAGCAAAGGAGTTAATGAGCTAAAGAAGCAAATGGGCCAAATGGCCGAATTTTTGGGACAATTCCGTGAAAATGGTAAGTTACCAAGCACTCGCGTGGTCAATCCTAAGGGTGGTTTCGACCGCAAAAGCTATGACACTAAGAAGTGAAAAGAAGTGCGATACAAGGAAGATGAGAAGATACAAATCGAAGAAGAGGAGCAAACTTACACTACAGCCAAAGGGTAGCACCACCCATGCCGCACCATCTAAGACCTCCTATCCATCCACCTCAGGTAAGATTGACCCAAATGTGGTGAGTTCGAACACTAACACCGCCCCAATGTTCCTTTCTCGTAGATTTGCACAATCGAAGAAGGAAGAAAGTTTTTAAAAGGACATTTTGGATACCTTTCGAAAAGTCCAAGTAAACATTCCTTTACTTGATGCTATTAGCTACAAGTGCCCAGTATGCAAAGTTTAAAAGAGTTATGCACAACTAGGAAAAGAATTTCACACAAGAGAAGTTGTGAAAGTAAGTGAAAATGTATCCGCCGTTTGCAACGAAAGCTACCTCCAAAGTGTAAGGATCCAGGAGTTTTACTATCCCATGCAAAATTGGAACACTAGATTTGAACAATGCATGTTAGATTTAGGTGCTTCTATTAATGTTATGCCATATTCCATTTATGCATCAATGAACCTTGGTGAGTTAAAACAAGATGGTGTTATAATTCAATTGGCCGACGTTCCTAACGCTATCCTAAAGGGAGTCCTTGAGGATGTTTTAGTGCAGGTCAATCATCTTATCTCTTTCCCCGCAGATTTTATGTCTTAGAAATGGAGGGACCCGAGCCATGCTCCATCATTGCCAATCTTGCTAGGCCGACTCATTCATGAAAACAGAATAAAGATAGACGTGTTTACTGAACGTTAACCATGGAATTTGATGGGGACATTATTCGCTTTAATCTTTCAAAACCATTAAATATCCAATTGAGGACCATTCTTGTTGTTTCTTTAATATTGACATTGTTGATTCTCGGCACTGTGCACATTTGGATCGAATGAACGACGCATGCACTTGAAATAGCCTTGGCACCCAAGAGATAGGAGCAAGAAATAAGTGTGGGGGGAATCCTCGCAACCCACTCGCATGGAATCGACCATATTGCCGTGCCCCGGTGGTGAAGTGTTTGAAAATGGTCGCGTCCTCGAGTCATTGCCCCTACAATCGGGTAAGTCTCCACTCAATTTTAGATTCGCTTTAGCTAACAAGTTACTTTCATCAATTGTGCAGCCACCTACACTTGAGTTAAAGCCATTACCTAGTCACTTGAAGTATGTTTTCTTGGGAGAAGATCGTATACTACCCGTCATCATATCTAGCCCACTCACGGCCCAAGAAGAAGATAAGTTGATATGGTGTTAAAGGAACACAAACCGCCATTGATGACCTTGGCGATATCAAAGGCATTAGTCCCACCACGTGCATGCATCGTATCCTTCTTTTAGAGGAGGGAGCTAAGCCATCTCGAGGCCCACCGTCGCCTTAATCCACCCATGTTGGAAGTAGTAAAAAAAGGAGATCATAAAACCGTTGATCGGTGGTGTTATATATCCTATTCCGGAGAAGTTGTCAAGTGTCACCCGTGGGCAGTGTTGTTCCAAAGAAGTCCTGAGTCACTTCTGTGGTGAAGAATAAAGAACAAGAGCTGTATCCACTGTGACAGACCGGTTGGCGTATTTAGCTGATTAAGGTGAAGTTAAATGCCATGACAAGGAAGGATCACTTCCCTTACCATTCCCGGACCAAATGTTAGAAAGGTTAGCCGGTTATAAATTTTATTGCTTTCTTTGATGGATATTCCGGATATAACCAAATTGTGATCGTCCGTGAGACCAAGAAAAGACAACCTTCACATGCCCCTTTGGCACCTTGCATGTGCGCATGCCATTTGGTTTGTGCAATGCCCCCGCGACATTTCAACGATGCATGGTGAGTATATTTTCCGATTATGTGGAGAAGATTATTGAGATATTCATGGATGATTTTAGCGTGTTTGGTAATTCATTCGATCATTGCTTGAATAATTCGACCTTAATTTTGAAACGCTGTGTTGAAACGAATCTCGTGCTTAATTGGGAAAAATGTCACTTCATGGTTAAGCAAGGTATTGTTCTAGGTCATATTATTATTTCTGAAAAAGGCATTGAAGTGGATAAATCTAAGGTAGACCTTGTTCGTCACTTTACCCTCTCCAACTTTGGTTAGAGAGGTTCGGTTCGCTTCTTGGTCACGCAGTTTAAGTAGGCGTTTACAAAGGATTTCTCCAAGATTGCACACAAACTACTATGCCAATTGCTTCTTAAAAAGAGGTGGCTTAGGTTGATGATGCATGCTCCACTTCCGCATTCAAAGACTTAAAGGAAGCTCACGCTCCCATTATCACACCTCCGTATCAGCCTTCCATTCGAGTTGATGTGCGATGCTTCGTACTAATGCGATTGGTGCCGTTTTGGGGCAACGAATGAACAAACAACCTCATGTTATTTATTATGCATCTAGTGTGACACTAAATGATGCTCAATTAAATTACTCAACCAACGGAAAAAGAATTACTTGTCATGGGTATTTGCATTAGATAAGTTCCGATCATACTTACTTGGTACTAAAGTTATTATTTTTATCGATCATGTACCAAGTATTTGTCACGAAAAGGAGGCCAAGCCTAGATTAATTCGAAGTGGTCGTTGCTTCTACAAGAGTTTGACATCGAGATTTAGGATAAGAAGGGCGTGGAGAATGTGGTGGCCGACTCACCTAAGTCGATCGGTGCATGAGGAAGCATCGCTAATTTCTCAAACCTTCCCGATGAGCAATTACTATCTATCCGTGTAAGTGAACCTTGGTATGCAAATTTGGTGAACTTTTTTGGTGTCTAAAACATACCCCTAGCACACTTAATAGGAATCAACGTGATAAGCTTAAAAAGGATGCTAGGTTTTATGTTTGGGATGATCCATACCTTGGAAATTTTGTCCCGATCGATTGTACGCCGTTGTGTGAATGAATCTCGAGTTTCAATCTATTTTAACATTCGTCATTCATATGCACGTGGGGGACATTTTGGCACCCAACGCACTCGCCCTAAAGTCTTAGAATGTGGGTTTTATTGGCCAACCATTTTTAGGGATGCTAGGACATTTTGCCTTACATGTGACTGTCAACGAATGGGTAATATAAGTGTTAAGGATCAAATGCCACAAAACCTCTATACTTTCGTTGAAATATTTGGATGCAAGTATCGATTTTATGGGTCCTTTTCCTTCATCACATGGTTTTCTCTATATCTTGTTGGCAAAGGAATTATGTTTCCAAATGGGTGGAAGCAAAAGCCACCCGACTAACGATTCCAAAAGCGGGTTGCGCATTTCGTGAAGTCTAACATTTTGCTAGGTTTGGAATGCCGCGAGTTCTTTATAAGTGATGGAGGTTCACATTTTTGTAATCGCACAATCGAGGCACCGCTCAAGAAGTACAACGTTACACATAGGGCTCGACACCCTATCATCCTCAAACGGCAAGCGAGGTGTCGAGACCTGAGATAAAACAGACTTTGAGAAGACAGCTGGGCCAACAAGAAAAGATTGGAGCTTGAGGTTAAGATGCATTGTGGGCCTATAGGACCGCCTACAAAACACCCATGTGAATGTCCCCTTCTGCTTGTGTGTATGGCAAACCATGTCACTTACTCGTGGAGTTGGAGACAAGGCTCATTGGGCCGTGAGGAAGTTCAACATGGATGTAGATGATGCGAATTCATCGTAAGCTTGCAATTGAATGAACTTGAGGAAATACGGAATGAAGCTTACGAGAATGCTCGATTTACAAGGAAAGACAAAGGCCTTTCATGACAAGATGATTCGCACCAAGTCCCTCTCTCGCTTTCTGACAAAAGTGCTGTTGTTTAATTCTCGTCTTTGTCTATTTCCTAGTAAGTTACCTCACGTTGATTGACCCTTGTTATTACTTTTCTACTGCTTTTCCTCATGGTGCACCCAAGTTCGTAGTTTCAAACAGTCAAGAGTTCAAGGTGAATGGACATCGCTTGAAGCCTTACTACGAGAGTTTTGTAGAACATGATGTGGAGGAGACAACTCACTATGCCGTGGGTTCCCATGAAGGTTGATCAATGTGGCATCGTCCGCCGCAAGACGTTAAAGCAAGCGCTTCGTGGGAGGTAACTCCATGCGTTCAACAAATAAGACCTATGGAGTCCTCCAATTCCGCATTTGCGTTCCTAAACCCTTCTCTTTGTCAGTTAGTGTTAGTTGCCGTTTGTGTGTTTGTTTATGTGTTTTGTGTGAATATATGCTTGAAACATTGAGGACAATGTTTGATTTAAGTGTGGGGTAATCAAGTGCTTTTTGATTCAAATTCTGTGAGGTTTTTATCACCCATAACTTCTGTAGTGTCAGTTTCCCTAATGCTTTTAAGTGTTTCTAAGTCGTTTTAGTGTGTTTTGATTTAAAAATCCGAAAATTCCATAAAAATTTGAACAATTGTTTGAAAACCCAAAAAGAGTCGTTTTTAGTTGTTTTTGTGTCTTAGGTACCTTCCAACACAATGATGAGGATTTGCTTTTAAGTTCATGACTAAAGAAAGTTACAAACATGGATGGAAGTTTGATATACTCTTTGGTTTATGCTTGGTTATAGTAATCGCTACGAATTCATATGTAATCACAAAAGGAAAAATAAGTTTTTGTAACATGCTTGAAGGAAGAAACTCAAATTAACGCTTACAACCCTGGTGAGACTTGAGCTAATCCTTGTTTGGAGAGAGTTATTAATCCGTGATTCTTGTTTTCTAAAGTCGTTGCATGATCTCATTATTCTTTGCTTGGTTGTTACTTAGAATGCTTTCTCATCATTTCCTTAGTTCCAAATGTGCTAGAACTCATGCCATTTTCATTCAAAGCGTTATAATTGGTTGCATAACAAATATAACAAGATGAAGGTGTCTAGATAAACACCATAGCCAAATAGCCTTTGCCCTTCTATATTTACCGTAGGTTTAACTCCCTTGAGCCTTATAAGCCTATTTTCTTGTTAACCCACATTATCCCTTCCTACCTAGCCTAGCATAGGAAAAAAATCCATACCCTTCTCTTAAAGAATAGTGGAGCATAACTTATCGGGAATTCTTTTGACCTATGGTTATTAAAGAACAAGTGTGGGGGAGAGGTTGTTTATTTTAACTTTTCCATGTATTTAGTTCCATTTGAATCAAGAAAAAGAGAAAGAAAAAAAGAAAAAAAGAAAAGTAAAAAGGTTATTCGCCTTGTTTCGTTAAGTTGTAAAGTATGGAGTGTCAAGAAGGGTCCATAATGTGAAATGGCCCTATAGTGTGTTTTTATCTCTCTTCTACGTTTCATCGCTGGGTTTGAGGTCATAAGTTGGATTCAAAGTCTTAACATCATCATATCGCCTACTATCTCTTAAGAACTTTGTTTATCCTTATCCTTTCTTTGTTAGTCCCTACCTTAAGCCCCGTTACAACTCTTTGACCTTTGTCTTGATTGTTATGTGTTTCAATTAGTGGGAGTTTGAATTTGGTATGAGCATATGGGATCCTGGTTCTTGCATCTAAGTAGTAGCATTCCATTCATGAGATCATATCATATTTTATATTAATTCCGTAAAATGCCTCTTTTGCTATACATATGTGAGTGCTAGTCTACTATATTTACATCAATCTTCTCACATATACTAGTATAGGGAGTGTAGTCAAAAATTGCGGTGAAAATAGAGAGTATATATCCAGCTGAGGAATTGAGGGATTCTCTCTAAGGCATGTTAACACACATTCAAAATGTTGTTTTAATTGATTAAATGCGAGCTAGTGAGTGGTAACCATAATGAAGTATGTGCTCAAGAGTAAGGATGGCTAAAATCTGTGTAAGTAGTGATTTTTAATATGTCATGTTCATTGCCAAACCCTAATTGATTAAATACATAATTAGAATGAGAATTTGTTTTGCATTTAAATTTAAATGTTGATTTTAAATATACGGATGATGATAGGAGCATATTTATGCGACTTTGTTAGCTTCTTTCCTTGCATTTATTGAGCTAGTTTCTGTTTATTTTAGTGTTTTGAGTTAGTTTCATGCAATTTCAGGTTCTAAGGATGAAGTACGCATAAAGGTGCATTTTGGAGCTTTTTGGAGCAAAGTTGGGCTTGGAAAGGATAGAACATGTTTGGAGCATGATGGTGAACGTGTTTGAAGTTCATAATTGGCTAGGAATGTGCTAAAGAGTGAAAATAGAAGTTCAGAAGACAAGCAGATTGCAAGAAAGAGGAATCCTAGTGAATTTGGGATTATGCTATGCACAACTGCCAACTTCGACAGAGCACCCAGATTTCCTCAGAATGAATTACGTGTCGTGCCATATATGGTTGGAAAGCTCTGGATGTCTAGTTTCCCCAGGATTTTACAGAACACGATTCTGATTCTTCTAAAAGAAGTTATCGCTGTTTGATTAACAGAAGGTCGAAACAGGAAAGTATCCTCCTTTGCCTCATGGGAAAATCCCTTTCCCTTTATTTTCTCTTCCTTGCCGTGCAAGGGAGAGCTCTCTTTCCTCTTTCCTACTTTAAAACAGTATCCCTCTTTTAATTCTTTCCCTTGCTGATTATCTTAGCCTTTTTCCCTTAAATTCTGATTTTGTTTTCCTATTATAGGATTATTTTGACTTTATTTCTGTCACCTAAAATAAATTAGGGTTTTTCTGGCCCTAAGACCTTTAAATACCCTCCTTAGCCGCACTTTAGGGGGGATCCAGGATTCTACACATTCATCCACCTTCTTTGTCGAGTTCTCCACCACCTTCCAACCATCAAACACTCTTCCACATTCACCCTACACCCCTTGCCGTGCCTCTACACCCCCCAAAATCCAGTCTACATCATCAAAACATCCCAGAACCCATCAACACTCAATCTGCTGCAAGCAAAGAAAAGGGACAGATTCACTCAATTGTTTGGCTCTTCATTCTGAGTTGTGGAACAATTTTAGGTGTACTCTATCTTATATTTCAATGTCTAATTCATGTAATCCTTGTTTTGCTTTAAGTATGATTGGCTGAATTCGTTTTGGCTAAGGGTGTATTCAAAACCATGATTATATCTGTGAAATAAATTGATTACTTCCAGTATTCGTTGCATAAGTCGTGAATACAATGTGCTTAACCGTTTGATTTAGAACTTATTCTTGTATGTTGATTGAGAGTGCACGCTTAATTTGCATGCTTGAATTTGGTGCTAGGATATAAGTTTGTTTCACCTAATCGTTATGAATTTATATTCGCAAGTAGTGAAGGTCGCTAGTCACGATCGTGTTAAGTAGATTCCTGGCAAGAGTATCATGCTTTTCATAGTTACAAATGCCTTGTCGATGCTTATGATTTCCAAGGAACGTAATGATTCGAATTTGTGTCTTTATTATGCTGTTCATATAGAGAACTTGTTAGGAATAATTTGTTTGGGATGCATATTCATCCAATTCAATGATTCTAGGGAAATCTGAAGGTTAATTTAAGCGGACCTAATTAACTTGGAGTGTCGAGGTTCATAACTTATTAAATTGATAACTGGAAAATTGATTTACGTTGCATATATTTCATGTGTGGAGAAGAACCCCTTAGCTATTCCATCATCCATTGATTCATCACAATTTTGTCTTACAATCTGTTTTCTTTACAATCTGCCCATTTAATTTAATTTCGTCCAAACACAATCCCCCCATATTTTGTTGAGTCTTAGTCATTCAAATCTGTTTTATTTTTGTGATTTTAAGCATTTGGAGTCATAAACACTTTCAAATTCGTCCAAATCAAGTTCTAGTTTCCTTTTGAGTCAATTTGATTGTTTGAAGCAGTTTTGAGTGTTTCAAATCTGTTTTGAGTTATAGTAGTCTTGTTAGAGTCTTTAAGTTTAGTTTTCGTGTTTTTAAATCAATTTATATTAGATTAGCACCCCTAGTTAAGCCCCGATTAGAACGATCCCTACTTACATCATTACTACAATCGTCACAAATAGGGTTTAATTTGTGTGTCAACATAATTTTCACATCAATTATAGTATAGTGTATGACATGATCACCACAAGTGGATTTGCATGGAATGATGTGAAAAAATGTGTCGAAGTTGACAGTAATGATGCTTGGCAGAATTATGTCCAAGTACACAAAATAATTCCCATTGTTGATTACTGACATAGAACCTTTATTTTGTTGTGTTTTCTTTTTTAAACTTGTCACAAATTAGCTAATACAGTGTTTCCTTATTTTATCATAGACCCATAAGGAAGCAGCTGAGTGCAGGAGCAAACAATTCCCATTGTTTGACAGGCTTTGTAATATTTTTGGAAAAGATCGCGCTAATGGAAAAGGAGCTGAACTCCCCTCTGACATGGTAGAAGAGCATGATGATAATGAAGTTGATTATGCTAATATTGGTATAGGCAATGCATCTCCTCTGTCAATAAACAAAGAATCCAGTGAATCAGTGGGCAGCAAGAGGAAACGAGTTGCACCTAGTGATGAAGACAAGATTGTGAGTTCTTTGGAGAATCTGATTGAATTATCTGGAAAAAGGATGCAGATGGTCACTGAGGCTATAGTAAAAAGTAATGAAAATCGATCTGATATTGCCAAAGAACTGAAGGAAATAGGGTTTTTTCCTCTGCAACAAATTGCAGCGCTGAAAATCATATTGGAAAAGCCACAAAATATTTCCATCTTCATGTCTTTGGATGCTGACACCAAGAAAGTGTATGTTGAACAATTACTTATTGATAGTGCTTGAGGACATGGCATAAGTGTGGATGAAATTGATGCATCACTTTTTTTGGAAGCACCACAAATGTTATATCATATTTGCTAGCATGCAAGCCACATGTTGTTTGCTTGTGGTGTTGCATAAGTCTTAATCTTTCATTGTGGTTGCTTTATTAATATGTATTTTTTGTAAACTAGTGATGCTAATCAATCTTATTACTTTGTGACCTTCTGGGTAGTAGAGAATGGACTTAAACATGTAACTAAGTCATTGTGATGACTATTGCATATATATAAAACTTATGACTTTTGCATCCATAGTAGCATTTTAATTTCTTTCCATCTTGCATTTCTTCTGAAATCAAGATCCACAATATAAAATTTACAAAACAACAAAAATGGGCATGGAGTTTATTAAATTGTTGGTTATGGCTCATAAGTAATTCTAATTTACTCCACTGTTATTTTTAATAAAAATTATAAAAATTTTAAATTACATGCTCTAATAATTACATTGTTGAATAAAATTTAATGATGTAATAATAATTACACTTTATATTATAAATAATAAAATAATTATTTTTTAGTCCGATGCAGCACCAAACATAGGTCAGTACTTAGTCCGGCTTAAGCCAGTCCAAGCCAATCCAGTCCAGTCCGAGAATATAATCCAGTCCAGTCCAGTCCGACCTGCCAAACGAGCCCTAGAAGTTTGGAAGACAAGTACATTGCAAAAGCAGAATCCGAGTGAAAATTGGACAGTGTTGCGCATAACTGCCAACTTCGACAGAGCACCCAGATTTTGTTAGAAAGCATTAAGTGTCATGCCATATATGGCTGGAAAGCTCTAGAAGTCTAGTTTCCATAGGATTTTACAGATTGTCATTCTGATACGTATTGCAGATTTTATAGCTGTTTTGGTGACTGAAGGTCGAAACAGGAAAAAGAGTCCTAGTCGGATTGGGTTTCAAGGAAGATAATGTGGCAGCTGTTTGTGCGTGTCTTTGGACTTAATTCAGATAGATGTAGGAGTTCTAATGAGGCCTAAACTCTCTAGAAAACCGTGCTTGAGAGTATTTGAGGATGCAATTTAATCAGAGGAGGACAGAAGATGACAGGAGAGCACAGAAGAGCGAGAAGTCAGAAACTGAAGATTGTGCCGAAGCTCTGGAGGTTTTAGGTGTATTCTATAATTTATTTTCAATGTTTTTACTTATAATCATGTGTAAATAAGTTCCTTTTAGTTAGAGGCGAATTCGAAGCCATGGACATATGTTTTATATGAATTGATTTCATCCAATTATTGTTTCAAGAATCGTGAATGTGGTTTACTTATCTGTTTTATTAAAAACATGTTTATGTACGTGGGTTGAGAGTGCACACTTAATTTACATACATGAATTTGATGCTAAAATATAAGGGAGTTTCACCTAATAGTTACAAACTTATATTTACGAGTAGTGAAGGTTGCTAGTCACGATCGAGTTAAGTAAACCCTAGGTTGGATTAACATGCTGTTCATAGTTATGAATGCCTTGTCAATGTTTATGATTTCCATTGAATTTAATGATCTTTGTTAAATGGCTCTATCATGCGTATTCCATAGTTAGGGAATTTGATAAAGAATAATTTGGTTGTGATGCGTTGTCCATTCAATTCAATGAATCTAGGAAAATCTGAGAATTAATTTGTTCAATACAATTAATTTGGGGCATTGTCGTTCATGGTTTATTGAAAGAATAACTGGAGATTGATTTATGTTGCATATGTGTCATGTGTGGAGAAGGACCTTCTAACTAGCCATTTACCCATTCAATTTAATAAAATTCGTTTTCAATAAAGTTGTTTTCTAAGTTTCTGTTTTAAATTTCAATTTCGTCAAAACAAATCCCCTTTTTCTTAAGTCTTGTTTATTTAGTCAAAACCTGTTTTCTTTTAGTCTTTTGAGTCTTTTAAGTATTATTTTCGTCAAAACCAAGTGTTAGGTCTAGAGTTGAGTCTTTTTGATTGTTTCTTGCTATTTTTAGTGTCTTAAGTTAGTTTTGAGTCTATAGAGTTTAGTTTAGTGTTTTTGAGTCTTATTTTAGTTGATTAGCATCCCTAGTTAATCCCCGGCTTAGAACGATCCCTACTATCACGTATACTAATATTGTCATCAATAGGGTTTAATTTGTGTGTCAAGTTAATTTTCACATCAGACCAGAACCATGTTATGGTAATAAATTGGGCCTCAGGTAAAAGGGCCCAAACTGGTTTAGTAAATAAAAGGAAAGAATGCCTACAGTTTCTCTCTCCACTATAAGCATTAAATGCAAAAGCACTCAGCATTTTGGAGGGAAATATTCTATAGGTAAAAACTCTCTCAGTGGAGGAGATCTAGGATGTTCAGAGATATTATCAATAACTTTACAGACTAGGCCTTGCTTTGGAAAGTATTCAAGATGATCACAAGTGCGACTTGACAGCTACTATATAGAATTCAAGAGGTCTATATAAACAGAAGAAGAGCTCAAGCACAAGGACACTCAAACAACCAAAAAACAGAACTCTTCAGTTTAGAAGACAACCTATTGAGGAAATCCCTCAACACTTCAGCCCACAGATCATTTAGTTTTATTTCAAAAGGGTAAAACTCTCTATTTGTGATCATCTCATTCACACTACTTGTGTAGTTTGTGACTTTGAGATCAAGAATTAGAATTCTAAGACCATATCTCCTAAAATCTCCAAGGAATAGTGAACTAGCTCTGCAACCAAATCCCTTTCACTTGGTAGTATCGATTTACCAATCTTAGGCCAGTGTGTCTTTGATTATTTCCCTTTACAAGGAAGCAACATCAGGATCATCTCGATGGATCTATATCCAATCCGATGGGAGTCTTACCAATTACATCTGACTCTTATATGTAGGATTGTTATATTTTTATCTATATAAAATATTTACTTATCAGTCTTTATTTTCTGTCTTTACTTATCAGTCTTTATTTTCTGTCTTTCAATATCAGTCTTTATTTTCTATCTTTCAATATTAGTCTTTACTTTTCTCATGAATGCATAAGAGTGGGGTGTTTTGTCTATAACCAGTTTATAATAAACCCCATCTTAGCAGTATCTAATACGTATATAACGTAATCTAATCTGATTATAATTGCATCATTTTATTGGTAGGAGCCAATAGTGACACGCCTGACAATACAACAACATATAAAGGCCTCACAAAAGATCCTTCAAAGGGATAGAAGTGAAGCCTGCTAAAAATCTAATAGGAAGCAAGACAGTGCTATCCTACGATTAACCAACCAAGTGTTCCGTACCCGCATACTTATATACGAACGAACAAGAACACCTCGTTTTCTCCTTTACCAACATCTCCAGGTACCCAACCCTTGTCACCACTACTATCATCTTCTTCACCCTCGTTCTCATCCTCCTGAGCTTTCACATTTTTAACATATGTAATATTTTCATTCTCAACACCATATGGCTTATCAACCATCAACGGTATCACATTAGAAGCTATGTCAAAATACAAATCAACCACAAGCTTCCCGTGCAATTCAAATAATTGAAACATGCTTTTTAATACCATTATTTGATTTTATAGATTGCAGCACACAAGTAGTTGGGTGCCTAAACTCAACCGAAAATTCCATAGATTGCCTCGCATCCTCTCTCTCCATGCACATTGAAAAAGTATGATCATACAAATCAATAAGGGAATATTTATCGTTGTCAACGCTAACAATTTTCTAAGCAGGGTTGCCTTGAAAGTGAAGCTCAATGTCAAACATTATCATATCATCAGAATGATCTCACTAGTAAAATAAATACAATGTCAGACACAAGAAAAAAAAATTGTTTTATCAAAATAAGAAATTAAACAATAACAAAATAATTATAATAACAGTGCTTCGATACCACCCTATAATTTCCTTAATCTACTTCAAGTTATGCTTGTGGAATTTGAACCATAATTTATATTGACATATTAGGACAATCAAAATCTATGAAACACAGAGAACGGACAATTAAATCTCATGACGGAAGGAGAGATGAATTTTATGGCAAGTTCTACACAATAAAATTGGGCTTCTTGCACCGTAAAACATGAACTACATGACAATTTTTGACAAAAATAAATAAACCATCACAAAACCCCCTATACAATGACATGAATATTATAACAAGAACTTTCTGATACAAAAGTTTATTCTTAGATTAACTCCTCATTCGCTAAAGACTACGAGAAACTAAGTAATAAGCATGTTCAACAATGAAACCAACTTTCAAATTTGGGACTGGCTACAGTGCTCGCAAGCATTGAATGCTCACATCAATCTCACCCTCATTTTCCCCCTCTCTCCTCTCTCCTCCTTCATTTTAATGGTGAGATCGGTGTAAGCATTCAATGCTTGTGAGCATTGTAGCCTACTCCTTCAAATTTTCAAAGATCACAAGCATAAGGGAAAAAGAGAAGAATAGAAGAAGATAATGATACCATGTTGATTGCCAATTGAATTTTTCAATTTTCTGGCGATAATGTGCTTCCTTGTTGTTGATTTTTAACACAAGAAGGGAAACAAAAGATTTTAAATGACAAAAACTTGTAATATTCATTAGGGTTTTTCTGATATGATAGCCACGGGCTAACCAAAATTTGTAGCCAAATACTATTTTAACGTCGTAAGGGTTTTTTGGTATTTTTACAACTTTTGTCACGTCTGTTAGGGTTTTTCAGTCATGGAAGGGGATTTGTGAAATAATTTTGAAATGTCAAGGGGTGTTTGTGTTACTTTTAAAACTTGAGGAGTTTAGTGAAAATCTAAAAAACCTCAAGGGGTATGCGTAATTACCTTCATTAGATTGTGTTATAAAGATAGGGTAAATTACATTTTGCACCCTCAAGTTTGGCCTCCATTTCACTCTTATAACTCAGCTTCAAAACATTACAATGTCATACACAAAATTACCATTTCTTTGCAATGTCATACTAAGGTTCTAAAAGAAGATAGGCGCTAGTTGGGCAGCGGGCTAAAGCCTAGGTGCCCAAGTGAGGGCCTAAGCGAATTAGGCGAATTTGAATAAATTTATTATATATCATACTAGCCTCTCTGCACGCGCTCACGCGCATGCGAGAGGCCTTTTTTTTCTATCACGGGCGCTGCTCGCCCCTAAAAATGTCTTCGATTAATTGATAATAAGCTTTGCTACATACTAAAATTCTTGATCATCAATCACTTTGGTTCTTTAGCTAACACGTCTTTCCAAATAAAAGAAAGTGAATGATAATAAAAGTTATGGATTTTGTCCCCATATTTGTTTATAATGCAAAACTTGTATAAGTATATTCTGTATAGATTTTGTAAATGAACATGTTTTTTACTTTCAAAAAAACAATAAACGTAATTTTAATAGTGAAAAATTCAAGCTACAATGAACAGCTTTAGTCACTGTACAATCTACAAAGATAAACTTAAGCTCAAAAATAAATAATGAAATATGAGATTCACTCCTATCCTATAAATACATTGAAGTAATTAATACATAAATTTGAACTTACTTTCAAGTGGACTCATGATTTTGCATCTTCAGTACAAATTACAAACTACAAAGCCTGATTTTTTTTCGTAAAAAGACAATACAATTTTTTGTATTGGCTTTCTCTTCTTCACGAACCAACGAAGTAAAATATATATATATATATTTTTTAATTTATTGATCTGCAATATATGAAGAACCAATTTTATCAGAAGTATGTTATTGCATTTCTTCATAGAAAGACCAACACAAAGTAAAGGGATCCCAAAAAGAAAAAAATACATCAAACCAAGCCAAGTCGTAACATGTTGTTACAATGATTCAATCTCTAATTCATAATATTTTCAGCTTCAAACTTCATAGTCGTGCAAGCGAAGAAAACAACAAATAGCGCAATCCAACAACAATCATCTAACTCTTTGATCAGAAAGCATACATCGATACTCTTTAAAGACACAACTTTGATTCTTCTTTTTAAAGGTTTATTCTCACAAAATAAATTTTAAATAAAAATTAATAGAAAGACTTTCCCACCTAACAATATCTAAAAAATGTAGTAAAAAATTAATAAATTGAAGATTTTAAGAACTTGGGAGAGTTGCCATCTCCACTTGGGGAAGACCATTCTTAGTGTGCTGAAACCCATCAATCAGAAAGCATACATCAACGACAAAATGCCTCCCTTTCTTTCTCTGATAAAAACCACCAAGAATTAAAAAACAAACAAATTAAAGTGAAGAAGGAAACTTACAATTGAAGAAGATTATCGCATTCATACCAACAACTGAGAAATTTTGAGAATCGCCTTCTTTATTATTCTCCAACAAAACTGCGTGGGTTACTCTTCCTTTCTGTTTCGTTATATTTCGCATGAAGGGATCTCTTATTATTTTCCTTTTTTTTTGTCTTAATCTCCTCATTCGAGTACTGAAATCCATAATAGTGAACATGATTGAGCAGCAAATTGTGAAAACCTCAAGTGCAGAGTGGTATCATTTACATGGCAGAGTGCAGAGTGGTAATGTTTATTTAGTAAGAAGAATGAAGTAGAGAGAGAGAGAGAGAGAGAGAGGCCTCAGATTGGCCGCAACAAATAGCTATATCAGTAAGAGGGTTGACATCCAATCCATGCATCTGCTTCATTATGTTTGCCAGGTGGTCACATATTCCTTGCACATGCCTAATTATATGTTAACAATTAATCATCAATGAAATATATCTAAAACTTATTAAGCTAGGTGCAGTGGTGGGTGTAGCAGTGAGCTAGGAGGGAGTGTACCTGTACTGATTGAAGTCGAAATGAATGGCGGAAATGGCAGTGTGTTTGATGTGGGAAGGTGCAAGGAAGTCTGGGAAGCTTTCGACGAGGTTGATGGCGTTGCACCTCTGGGCAAGATCAGACAGTTCCTGAATTGGTGACGGTGCAAAACTCTTTGCCACGCTGGATAACTTGTCCTCCATTTCAATTCCAGATTCAATTTTTGCTGCTTTTCTCTTTACTAGTTTTGTTTCTCGCCTAATACCTGCCTAGCCTTCGCTTAACGCTACAATGTTCCTCCCTCATTTTTGAAAGTCAATGCATCCTGCATATCTGATGTTGTTATTTCATCTAGCTTTAGAGTTTATACTTGTGCATTAAGTTGATGTGGTTGTCTCCTTTTTTCGTTTGAACATGACATTGACTCAAAGCATTGGTCTCCTCTCTTATACATTCTTGGCACGAACAGGCCATGACAGAATAGTAGTACCGATGGTGAGTTGGTAACAAAAATGAAACATCTTTTGGATTTCTGATCGCACGCCCATTCGCAAAGCCAAGAGAAAAAGTAACCTTTTTTCTTTTGTATTTGTGGTTTTGATTTCTCAATTTTTCTTCAGTTTGATTCGCATCGTCCATACAAATTGAGTGACATTGATTTCTCAAATTTTATTTTGGAGATCTCAAAGCACCGCCTTGGTCCGCTGATATGCCTTTTACTCACTTTATTAGTCACTAATAAGCTAAGTATAATTATGTAATTATTTCGTGTACGATCAAATGTTACAAATGATTTTGATATGAACATTTTAGAAATAGTCGGCATATATATATATTAATAAATAGTTATGTGTACTTATTGAATTTATTTGATTTTTAGAGAAACAGTTACACTATTTCTAGAAACAGTGACATTATTTCCAAAAAGAGTAACACTATTTCGAGAAGCTGCACTATTTCGAGAAGCTGCACTATTTCTAGAAACAGAGACACTATTTCTAAAAACAGTGACACAATTTCTAAAAATAATGTTACCATTTCTCTAAATAGGGTCACCGTTTTTGGAAATGGTGACACTATTTCTAGAAATAGTGTCACCATTTGTAGAAATAGTGACACCATTTGTAGAAATAGTGACACAATTTGTAGAAATAGTGACACATTTTCTAGAAATAGTGACACAATTTCTAGAAACTGTGACACTATTTCTAGAAACTGTGACTATTTCTAAAAACTGTGACACTATTTCTAAAAATGGTGACACTATTTCTAGAAACAATGACACTACAAATAGTGTCATTGTTTCTAGAAAAAATGGTCACCATTTGTAGAAATAGTGGTCACCATTTGTAGAAATAGTGGCACCATTTCCAGAAATAGTGGTCACCATTTGTAGAAATAGGTGGTCACCACTATTTCTAAAAACAGTGACACTATTTCTAAAAACAGTGACACTATTTCTAAAAATAGTGTCACCGTTTCTCTAAATAGGGTCACCGTTTTTAGAAACAATGTCACAGTTTTTCAAAATAGTGGTCACTATTTCTACAAATAGTGATACTATTTCTAGAAATAGTGTCACCATTTGTAGAAATAGTGACACTATTTCTAGAAACTGACACTATTTCTAAAAATAGTTACATTATTTCTAGAAACTGTGACACTGTTTCAAGAAACGGTGACACTATTTCTAAAACCGGTGACACTATTGTTACAAACAGTGACACTTTCTAAAAAGAGTCTATTTCAACAAACAGTGACACTTTCTAGAAAGAGTCTATTTCTAAAAATAGTTACACTATTTCTACAAATAGTGACACTATTTCTAGAAACAGTGTCACCATTTCTACAAATAGTGACACTATTTTTAGAAACTGACACTATTTCTAAAAATAGTTATATTATTTCTAGAAACTGTGACACTATTTCAAGAAACGGTTACACAATTTCTAAAACCGGTGACACTATTGTTACAAACAGTGACACTTTCTAAAAAGAGTCTATTTCAACAAATGGTGACCACTATTTCTAAAAAAATAATTTAAGAAATTGTATTATTTTTAAACAAATTAACAAACAATTAATTGGATGGGATATTGCTACTATGTAATTTGAATGATTTTATTTGTAATTTTAATTTGATATGCAATTTGTGTTTTGTTGTTGAATTGTTGATTTTTCAAATTTTGCTATTCATGTTGTTACATCCCGTCCCGGGAATAATATTATTTTATTCCCGGAGGTGCAAAATGACGATTTTGCCCTTGGTTGACCTTTCAATTAATTGCGTCGTAACTTGTACGACGCATTCACTTGTATTTTCTTGACGTGCTCGTCGGTACGAACGCGTAGACGCGAGCCGTACGTCGTTCGGACTCCGAACGAATATTTTACGGGCGTTGATTTTCGACGTTTCCCGTAATTCAATTTTGGATTGATTGGGCTGGGGCCCAATAGTCTGCAGGCCATGTGGCCTTGTCCCCTGCCTTTTTGACTCTCTGTCCCTCACTCTCTCCCGTGTTTTCTCTGCAACACAAAACAACAAGGAGCAAAAGCTCCAAAAATTTGTTAATGGCACTGTGGCCATTCTTCTCCCTCTCCCCGAGCTGCCACCAAGCCAAATTCTTGACCAAATCATCACCATCATCATTTTAATCTTCGAGGAACCCAGAAACCCGAGCAAGCTTGCAAACCCAGAAAACTGGGAATTTGATCAAGGCACCCGAGAATTTCCCTCGGCCTTTTCTCGGTGATTTCAACCTCGAATCACCTCCAAAACTACACCAATGGACTTCTGGGAACCCTGGGATCACAACCCAGGGCTTGCGTGTGAAGGAGACCTCGAGATCGACGAGTTTCAATTTTGGCCGAAACTTTGGAGCCAAATTCCGGCCACCTCCGGCCAGTGACCGGCCCCCAAATTGGTAAATTCTGAATCTCCTCACTTCTAGCTTCATTTTGGTACTTGAATCGTCCAATTTGGACTTAAAACGAGGAAGTTATGAAGCTTTGAAAAATCCCCAGAATTCCGGCCAATTTTCCAGTTTCCGGCGACGGCGGCCGGCACGGCGGCCGGCGGCGGCGGCGGCGACCGAAAAAAGACCTGAGTTGACCGGTGCTGACGTCATCGGACCGGGTTGGACCGGCCTTGCTGACGTCAGCAGACCGGTTCAGACCGGACTTGCTGACGTTAGCATTGACCGAACCGGCTTGAGCCGAGCCGTGTTGACGGCTTGAGCCGAGCCGTGTTGACCGGCTCGAGCCGAGCCGAGTTGACCGGCTCACCGGCTCAGCTGACCAGCTCGCGCGTGAGCCGCGCGTGGAGCTGCGCGTGGAGCCGTCGGCTCCGACCTTCAAGTCGCGCGTGAGGGCGCGTGGAAGGTCCAAATCGTGTTCTGTTTTCACGGGTCGACTCGTGACGACGTGTACTACCTCGGGGTAGTATGCATTTTAATTTTTGAGGTGTTTTGGACCTCCAAATTGAGAAAACAAGGGTTAGGTTTAATTAATTCGTTAATCCGTTACCTTTATGAGTTTAATCACTGTACCGGTGATATCTCATATAGGTGAGGCCAAATGGCAACGTGTGGCGGCGTGTGCGACGGCACACGCCGGGCCACGGCGGCGGTTTTGGGGTTTCCGACCCCGAAACTCCGTTTTCGGGTTTCCGAACGCCGTTTTCTTCGTATTTTCAATTACCTTATTAATCTTGGGTGTTCCAAAATAGGTTTGGCGATCCTTGGCGCTCTCGGAGGACGTACGTTGGACTTCCCGGCTTCGGTATTTGTGAGTGGGCCCTTTCCCTATATTATTTAAATGTATTTTATGTTTGGGAAATTATATTTGACTATGCCTACACTATTATTGTGGTTTTAAATGGATATTTATATCGTATTTTCGGTAGACCTTGTTATATTAGTTTATTACTCGGTTTACTAGCTTCGGCTCAGTATTTCGGTAGGCCATGGAAATTAGTGGGCTTTGGGCCTACATTTCCATTTGGGAATTTCACCATATTTTGGTGAAATTCTGTATTGGTTTTGTACGCGTATTGCTGGTATCGTACCGGCCCTATTTTAGGGAATTTAGGGAATTAAGTATTTTAATTCCCTACTTGTACCTATTTGCGATTATGGGTTTTATACCTATCTGACGGCCTTGAGCCGTATTTGGGTGAACTTTGGATATGGTAATTTCTATCGTATTTTGGGTTCACCTAGTTTGCCATTAAGTTGGTATTACTATACCTTGGTACCCATGTGGCGTATTCTTGGTATTTCACGTATTATAGCTATATGTTTGGTATTTCGAGTACGGCCCCGAGAATACCAAATATATATTGATTAGCTTGAGGGCATCCCGTATAGGGAAATTACCCCACCTTGTTTTAAGTAGAGTACTTCCGTAGTATGTTTTCATACGCTCAACTAGGTTGCTTACACGGTGTTTAGTGTACCGTCCGGGGCCAGGACCAGCTTCACGTGATTGTTCACACGCACCTATACGCTCGCTATGGACCCATAGCAGGTGCCAGCCTGTTCTAGGTCGCCTGGGCGACTCGAACTCGTTGTGATGCGCATATGCGCCAGCTTCACGTGATTGTGTACACGAGCGTACTGTTACTTATACACCCAGCCTGTTCATGACAGAATTTATCTGTGTGAACTTGTGTGTTTGCTATACCTAAACGAGCATCTATCTTGTAGTCTTGGATTGTGGGGCCAGGACCACTTTCACGTGATTGTTCACACGCACCGATACGCTCACTATGAATCCATAGTAGGTGCCAGCCTGTTCTAGGTTGTATGGGCGACTCGAACTCGTTGTGATGCGCATATGCGCCAGCTTCACGTGATTGTGTATATGAGCGTTTATCTTATAGTTTTATATGGTGGTGTTATCACCGAATTTCACTGATGCCACGGGGCATTTATTTGATTTACGGGTTTTCCGTAGATCCTTATTTTATGAACCTTCGGGTAAAGTATTTTTATGCCGAACGGTGACTTTCTGCCCGTTTCGGACGGTAAGTATATTTCCGTACTTACCCGTTTTTCTACCTACTATCATAGTACGTTTTCTGAAACGGTTTTTCCAAACAACTACTTGATTTTGACGGCGAGGGGTTACTACTTTTAGAAAACAAAGGTTTTTACAAAAATGACTATTATTGGCCCACTCACCCTTTTGTTTTGCGCCCCTCCAGGTTTAGTGGCTGGAGCTGTCTACGTTCGAGGCCGTGGTATGACGAAGGTTTAAATTCCTTGGTATTGTATATACTCTGTATACCGTACTTGTACGATTGTTGTTGTTTAAATTCTTCCGCCCGTACATTTGTGTACATTTGAATCTCAATTTATTCATATATTCCTTTATTTCTTCAAATTGGCTTTCGTCACCCTACGTGGTGTCGGCCAGCACATCCGACTTTTGGGTGTCCACGTGTACATCCGGGTCGGGATGTGCCACATGTTGCTTCATTATTAGGATGAATTATTTGATACATGAATAATAGAGAGTAGTGATAATTATAACTTGTTTTTGTATTTTTTGAAAAGCCCAATAAAAAATGTTATAATCAGGAACGTTAGGCTGATTATAAAAATAAAATAAAAATTTGTTGTGGTCTTTGGACATTAATCAGTTAATGGTATATTTGTAAATAATGAAAGTTTTAATGGCATTTTTCGTAATTAAAAAGTCATAGATTTGGACTAACAAAGTTTGGATTCTGTAAGGGGTAGATTGGAAAAAAAAAATTGTGGCCTTTTTTGTTTTTTGTCCTGTTGTGGTAAAATTTGTCATTTTTATTAAAATTTTTGCCTTTTTCATTAAAGAAAGTTATTAAGGTGCTTTTAGTTAAGAAAAAATTTTAACCAAAATTTTTTTTTTAATTTTTAATCCACATGACATCCATGTCAGAAAAAATGTGGGTCCTGCAATTGCCACATAGTCAATTAACGGTCAATTTAACAAATTTTTTATTACAAATGTATAACATTGCAATAAAATGATAACTTTATATATGATATTATAATGTGTTGAAGATGAGATATGAGAGTGAAATAGAAGTCAAACTTGAGGGTGTAAAATGTAATTCACCCAAAAAAATAATACTATCGCGGTCATTATTCAAAGCAAAAAGAAGTTGCGTGGACTTGCCTAAAGCACAAGTTTTAGAAAAAATTCGAAAATTAACAGAACTTGAGTGGCCAGATGATTGACATTTTGTAATTACTGAAATAATTACCATATCTTCTATATCTATCAATAATTATTCTGTTGACTATGCAAAAGCTATATGTTAAACTTTATTTTGATTTACAAGTATGGAGAATTAGGAGTGGGCACGGTTCGTTACGGTTCGGTGTGGAGGTGGAATCGAAATCGAAACCAAAATGTATATTTCGGTACAATACGGTTTGGTATGAAAGTGGAACCGAACCGTACGGTAGGGTATTGGTTCGGTACCAAAGTGTGTTGTTTCGGTTTCTAGAAAGTGTGCAGTCGACATCAAACTTTCATGGTTTGGCACCAACCCAATTCGATTTTCCTCAAGAACATACCTATAATATCCCAATTTCCAGCGAATACTAGCCAATTTTCACCTACCCACCAAATATTTTCTCATTAGAATTTAAACTCTGAATACAATAGGAAGATATTCAATACCATAATTAATAAAAACCCATAATTTTTCTTCTTCAGTCGACATGCTCAAATCCTACAAAAAACATATCCCCAATTTCTCAATTTCTAACCCTAATCACAAAAATCCAAATTTTACCCTCAATTTTGAATTAGGTTTTGGTGTAAATCTTTGGCGAGCAGCAATGGACCTTTAAATCGAGGTTGCAAGGACATGAAGCAAGCAACAATGCAACACCTTCAAAGTTCGAATCTAACTTTCGAACAACTAGAAGAAGAACTTGAGGGTGGAGGATGAGTTGCCGAAGAAGGCTGAAGGATGAAACGTCAGAGGAATGAAGGTGGAGGAGAGGTTAGGTTTGTCGTGGTCACTGTTGCCGGCATAGTTGAAGTTGAGAGTCTGAGTCGAGAGAGAGATAAGAGATTGATCGAGAGAGAAAGATCAGAGGTCGAGTCTGAGTAAATGATAAGGTGTGGTAGAGTCCATGGCAATTGTATGGACTCTGCTACCACCCAATTAAACCCAGCCACGTGGGAAAAAGAATTTAAAAAAAAAAATCGATTCGGTTCAGTTAAGACATATAAAGAACTGAAACCAAACCGAGATTTTATAGACCTGTTCGGTTTTGTATCGAAACCGAATAAAATCAAGGGAAAACTAATAAAAAGGACATAAAAGTGTTGAAACTTAACCAAAACCACCCTAATAACTTTTGTTTAATGGTTAAGGCAAGTCCAACATTAAATCAGCCCAAATGGGGCTATCCCAAGCAAAGTAGTTTACGGAGTTTCCGATTTTACCCCTGACACCTATACCAGAATGACCTGTTGTCGTCCCCGAGCAACAGTGGTCATCTCCGATGACCAAGTTCTTGGACATAGACCTAGAATTTCAAGGGGAAACTCCATGGACCTAGAATTTGAGTTCTTGGAAATCGAAGATAGAGAAGAACTCTTGGGTCTCTCGCACTGGGAATTCATCGAAGCCTCTGATGCCGACTCGGAGGAAAACCACCACCACCGCTCCGACTCCGAACAACAACACACGGATAAGGACGAAGAAGCAAATCGATTCGATGGGCTTATCATTGGGTCCGCTTCATTTTCCCATTCGATCTCTCCGCCGGTGGCCAATCCGATCCCTGCCCACCGTCATCGGCGCCCCCACCTTGTTTGAAATCAAAGCGAGCAACGGACGAATACGAAAGGGGATAAACCGTCCTGTATGGGTTTTGATTGGTTGGGAAGCTCGGTTGCAGAGAATTGAAAGAGGAGGCGAAGGAGGTGAGCAGAGACGAAGAGAAACGAAGTGAATGGAATGGTAATCTCAAACCATCAGCCATTTAACTAAATACTTGAAAAAAAGAAGAGAAAATTACAGAGCTTTTTGAAAAATCTGAGAAAGGGAGAAGAGTCAAAGGCAGAGAAGAAGAAAGGCCATGGCTTGCAGAGAAAGGAGGAGTTTTATAATAGTATCGGCTCTGCTGCATGTGTGAACCAGATGGTACCAAAGGACGGGCGATGTTTGTTTAGGTCGATTCTACTTTTTTTTACTTTTACTCTTTACTCTACTTTTTTTACTTTCCAATGTCAACGATATGTTTTTTTTACTCCCTTCAGTTTTTTTGTCATCTAATTGTACATAGAAAGGGGCACTAAAAAATGATAAATTATTATAAACATTATAAATTGCCTCTTATGAACTCAAAAAATTACAATTGAATTAAACATTTAAAACTTCAAAAAAAAAAAAAACTTAATTCCTAAATCATTTTTTTGTGGCAAGAGGCTAGTAGCATATGAAGCTTGTAGTTAGCAAAATATTAATAGTAAATCATATATTTACGGTTTATTCCCTTAGAAATAGTGTCACTATTTCTAGAAATAGTGGTCATCATTTCTAGAAATAGTCACAGTTTCTAGACATAGTGTGTCACTATTTCTAGAAATAGTAGTAGTCATCATTTCTAGAAATAGTCACAGTTTCTAGAAATGGTGAGCACTATTTCTAGAAATAGTGTCACTATTTCTAGAAACTGTGACTATTCCAGAAATAATGTCCAAACTGTGACAGATTTGGGCTAAAAAAGTTTGGATTCTGTCATGGGCAAATTGGGAAGAAAAAAATTATAGCTTGCATATTGGGCTTTGCTTCCAACATGTGAGCTTTTTTGTTTTTTGTCATGTTGTGGTAAAGTTTGTCCTTTTGATTAAAATTTTTATCTTTTTTATTAAAGAAAGTTATTAGGGTGCTTTTGGTTAAGAAAAAGTTTAAAATTGTCATTTTCATTAAAACTCCCTAAAATCAAACCAACTGATTTTTTTTTCCGATAGAGAACTTGAGTGTACAAAAGGGCAGACTGCAGAGGCACTATTCTAGCAAACTAGTCCAAATAAACTTAAAAATTCAGGGCACAATTACAGTCCACTTTTGACTTCTAAGTTTCTCACTCTCACTTCGACTATTGAGAAAAATAATTTACTTTGACGAGTTCGTTTTTGCTCACCCTCTCTAATTTAGGGTGACAATTAGCCTCTTTTCAAAATCTTATCACGTGTCTCTTTAACTAACCCATGATTACCTATTATTTAATTAAATCTTTATAAAAAATCAAAATAATTAAATGAATTAAAAATAAAACTTACCATTTATTCCTATTCTCTCTCCTTAATTAATAATTGATTGCAATATTTAATAACGCATTCTCCTCCATTCAATTTCCTCCTATCCTACTACGCCTTCACTTTGCAGCACAAAAACAACAAATAAAAGTTCATGCCCACATGCACCATAGCAAAAAAAGAAAAAGGCTCGCACCTGAATCTCCAAACCGTAAACACAAACTAGTTAGCCTATGCTGTAAAAAAATTTATATAAAATTATAAACCCTAACTATTATTGCCGTCATTAGATAAAAATATCATCCACTAGAAGTACTTTTTCTGTGAGATTAGAAGAGGAAATGCTTTAGTATTGCATACCCTTCAATTTGAAGCACGACATACAATTAAACACATTAACATATATAATTTTAGTGAGGAAGATAAATATGACACATCCCGACCCGAATATCCAGGTGGACACCGGATATCGAGGCGTGCTGACCGTCACCCCGGAGAAATGACGAAGTCATGATGAGATAATAGAGAAATTAAATAGAGGAATAATATGAATTTTGAGATAATTTGAGTAAAACAATGTGGAAGTGCGTAGTGTGGGATAAGACCCATTATCACACATAATATCAGAGCTAGGATGCAGTAACATTAAAAGAATATTCTCATCCCATAGGATGGATATGTAACACAACTGAAGGGAAATAAACATACTTCCACGGAGGGGTAAAATGGTAATATCAGCAACAGCCACCAAACTCGTCTGCCAACTAAATTCTAGGACCTGGAGGGGCGAAAAACAAAGTTGAGTGGGCCAAGTACCGTTTTGTAAAACCTTTTCAAAAGTTTGGGATAACCCCTCGCTGTAAAACCCGTAATTTGCCAAAATATAAGTTTACTAACAGTAATACTCAAATTTCAATAATTGGGACTGCGCCCACAAGGATACGGGTATAAAATCAATAACAGCAGTATAAAACATCACATTACTTATCGCATAATCATAGCACACAAGTCAGGCAGAAAGTAGCTACATGACAGGCTGAGTGTTTATAAATTACGCTCTAGTACTACATACACGTGAAGCTGGCGCTAAGCGCATCACAACAAGTTCTAGTCGCCAAGGCAATCTAGAACAGGCTGGCACCTACGATGGATCCAAAGTGAGCGTGTCGGTGCGTGTGAACATACACGTGAAGCTGGTCCTGGCCCGGACAGTACTAACACCGTGCGGTATGCGTGATAAGTAATAATTTTCTAAAACGTATAGGCATGCCAACATTTATTCAAATAAGCCAAATAATGATGATTAACAAATCATAATATGCTAAGTAAATCATTTATCAAATTTAATAAAACACGACATGCTATACAAGTCACAAAATCACATTTAAACACATACTATAATAATATTTTAATAAAGAAAGGGCCCACTCACTGGTATGTCGTTGGGCCGTAGCCGCCGTACCTAGCCTGAGCTCGGAGCTCCTCGGGATATGCCTCACCTATATGGGAAGTCACTATACTAATCATTAAACAAGTCTATTCCAAATTAAATAAGGAAAAGATTCGAATTCTCCTTTGTTTGCTCGAATTGGAGGTCCAAAACACCTCGAAAATTACCATACGTACCACCCCTAGATAGAACACGTCATCTCCAGTCGCCTCGCGAAGATGGAAATTGAAAATGATGCTCCACGGGCCCTCACGCGCGGCTCACACGCGCTAGTCAGCAGTCGGTCAACGCTGACGTCAGTGCCGGTTTGAACCGGTTTGCTGACGTCAGCAGGGCCGGTCTGAACTGGTTTGCTGACGTCATCGCTGATGTCAGCGCCGGTCATCCCTGTCAATTTTTCGGTCGCCGGCGCCACCACTGGCCACCGTTGCTGTCGCCGGAATCTTGAAAAACTCGCCGGAAAACTGAGAAATTTTTAAAACTTCATATCTTCTTCATTTCTAGGCCAAATTCTACGATCTATATATCAAAATGAAGCTAAGAATGAGTAGAGTTCGAATTTGTTTACCAACACCTCAAAAGGTGGTCGGAAGTGGCCGGAAAATGGCTCGAAAGAATCGGCCAAAAGTCGATGTCGCCGTTCTTGCCGTTTTCTTCACTTGCAGGCCTTGGGTTGGGTTCCCAAGGTTCCCAGAAGATGTTTGATGATGAATTTGGGTTGATTCGAGGTTCAAATCAACCAGTTGTTTGTCGGGAAAAATGTCGAAAGTCGACGGAAATTCTCCCAAGCTTTTGGGTTCTGTTTAGCTCGGTTTATGGGCTCATAGTGGCTGGGTTTTTTGTGAAGATGGTGACTGAGTTTCACCAAATGGTGTTTGGTTGGAGGAATACCGAGAGAGAGATAGGTGAAAGCCACGGGTGGCTTGAGAAGTTTGTAAGTGTGTGTGTGTTGTGTGATTTTCTGCAAACCAATTGCAGAAATCACGGGATATGTTGGGGATATGTTGGGAGACCAGACAGAGACTGAGTGGAAGTAGCTGGAGTGTGGTGAATTTCCACACAGAAATTCATCCATTTAACGAGTGAAAAATTCAAAAAGTGAATAGGAAGTCAATTAAGCATGCAGTACGTAACCTGCAAAAGTAGCAGAGGTGCAGAGCACCCGGGTTTAGTTCAAAACCATGGGCAGACAGCCCACAGAAAAGAAAAATACCGCAATTTGGAAAAATTATCAACTTGCCCCTATTTGTAACTTGTCCATTACAAGTCCAAAAATTATCCTGTTCGCGCCTACGGGTTCGTGGTGAAGTGTACAACTCAAAAAGTATGGTAAAAGTACGAGATTCAGTCAATAGGAAATAATTGTCCACGTAGGACATACGTGGCCACTAAGGGCATTTTCGTCAATTGACAAAGTCGGGTAATAAAATACAATATTTATTAGGGACGGGATGTAACAAAATAAGATAATTCAATCAATTGTTTAATTGATATGATAAATGGTACGTTTTATTTTTAATTCATTCAATTGTTTTTTGTTTTCATAAAAGATTTAATTAAATAATAGGTAACCATGAGTCAGTTAAAAAGACACGTGACAAGATTTTGAAGGAGAGGGGGTATTAACGGTCACCCTGGATTAGAAAAAGTGAGCAAAAACGGACTCTCCTTTGACACATGCAGAGCATGCATGTATGACTTTTTCTAGTAAACCCATAATTTTCTAAGATTTGGCCTTAATTAATTAATGGCATTAAATTTGACACCACATATCTCCTTTATTCAAAGGAAATTATATTATATGGCGTGCAATGCAACCAAATTTCCTATATCTTAGCATCACTATAGCTAGCAGACATTCTATAAATACCGATCACTGGACAAATCTTAATACTCATTACTCAAACTAGATTTCAGAGGGAAGGTAGATTAGAGAATATATTTGTTCAAAGAAGAAAAATGGCCAGACTCTCCTGGGTTCCAACTGCTCTTCTTGTCATCCTAGCCTTGACCTTTGCCATTGATATTGCTTTGGTACTTGTAACCCTCTATATCTCACGAATATATGTACTTGTATATATTTCTGTTGATTAATTTGTTCTATTGTTGGGTGGATTTTTCTGAGTTATTTATCACTTTCACGGCAGGCTCAAGAGGATCAGAATGCTGGTACAATCGACCACCCTGTAAGGCTTCTTCATTCTTTTTTTCTTTTGAGAAACCTCGACGGTATAAGACTTTATATAGTTAAAGATTACTAAGCGCATACTTCGCAAACAATGAGCCACTTTCTTCTAGTTCATAAGCAAATAAAAGGAATTGATTACAAATTGCTTTTCGAGATATGACAAAGATTTCTCTTTCCTTTTTTGTTTGAGTTCATATCTACTTAATTAATTTTTTAATGATTACGCAAATAAAAAGGAAATCAACTGATGATATTATTGGATATTATTGAGATCAGTTCGATTTCATTGCTGATCATGGTTTCAAATTTTTCAGAATGGAGGACAGGGATCACTTCGTAGTGAAGGTACGTACTAATTAATTACTGCAAATATTTTCTTTTACAATCTCCCAAAACTTCCTTACAACCAATTAACACACATGTAATAGAGTTGTGTACGTGGAATTTGTTTTGATTTGATTAATTTATTGTTTTGAACAATGATAGATTGTCCAGAGGCCTGCAAGTATCGATGTTCAGCAACTTCACATAAGAAGCCATGCATGTTCTTTTGCAAGAAATGCTGCGCTAAGTGTCTTTGTGTTCCATCGGGCACATATGGACACAAGGAAGAATGTCCGTGCTACAACAACTGGAAGACGAAAGAAGGCGGTCCCAAGTGCCCATGAATTATGGCAAACCATTGATTTAATTTGAAGAAATGTTTCTTTTTAATTTTTTTTTTCTTCTTCTGTTTTTGTGTTTTTGTTTCGCTAGGCATCTCATGGTTTCAAATGATTAATGGAGAAAGTTTGTAGACGGCTTTTCTTTTTAGAGCAACATGATGGAGAGATTTTTGTTAAAATAATAATAATAGCTTAAACTTTTCTTGAGTAATGACATTTGTTTTTTTACTATTAATATGTGCACTTATGGAGACAAATTAACTTTGTTGTCCATTCAGTTTTTTTTTTTTGACAAATGATATGATAATTTCCACTGAAATTTATCTAAATTACAAAAAAGGGGAATATTTGAATTTGGAACGCAATAAATTGAAAAAAAAAAACCTTAACAATCAGAGCAATCCACCAAGTTTATGATAAGTAGAATAGTAACGCTACACTGAAGTAATCAATTCATGATATTAAATATATTTAATATGCACAATAAAGACCAAAAAGTTCCTTAGAGAAATGAGAAAGGTTTGGCTCCTTAGATTGAGGAGGAGTTTCTCCTCAAGATACTTTGTAACCGATTCAGAAAATTTCGTGCTTATAATCGGAACCATTCATATTAGAAAGAGAGCTTTAATAAAAATGACTAAATCAAACTTTTTCTTAACCAAAAACACCATAATAAATTTATTTAATTAAAATGACATAAGTTTTAATCAAAATTGACACATCCCGACCCGGATGTACACGTGGACACCCAAAAGTCGAGTGTGCTGGCCGACACCACGTAGGGTGACGAAAGCCAATTTGAAAGAAATGAGAATATTTGAATAATTTAAGATCAATGTGTACCCAAATGTACGGGCGGAGGAATTTATACAGACACAGTTGTACATGATACAGAATACGAAGTATTACAATACCAAGAAATTTGAACCTTCGTCATACCACCGCCTCGAACGTCGACAGCTCCAGCCACTAAACCTGGAGGGGCGCAAAACAAAAGGGTGAGTGGGCCAATAATAGTCATTTTTGTAAAAATCTTTGTTTTCTGAAAATAGTAACCCCTCGCCGTCAAAATCAAGTAATTGGTTGGAAAACAGTTTCAGAAAACGTACTATAATAGTAGGTAGAAAACGAGGTAAGTACGGAAATATACTTACCGTCCGAAACGGGCAGAAAGCCACCGTTCGGCAGAAAATACTTTACCCGAAGGTTCGTAAAATAAAGATCTACGGAAAACCCGTAAACCAAATAAATGCCCTTGTGGCATCAGTGAAATTCGGTGATAACACCACAATATAAAACTATAATATAAACGCTCATATACACAATCACGTGAAGCTGGCGCATCTGCGCATCACAACAAGTTCGAGTCGCCCATACGACCTAGAACAGGCTGGCACCTACTATGGATTCATAGTGGGCGTTGGTGCGTGTGAACAATCACGTGAAAGTGGTCCTGGCCTCACAATCCAAGACTACAAGATAAATGCTCGTTTAGGTATTGCAAACACACAAGTTCATACAGATATATTCTGTCATGAACAGGCTGGGTGTATAAGTAACAGTACGCTCGTGTACACAATCACGTGAAGCTGGCGCGTATGCGCATCACAACGAGTTCGAGTCGCCCAGGCGACCTAGAACAGGCTGGCACCTGCTATGGGTCCATAGCGAGCGTATAGGTGCGTGTGAACAATCACGTGAAGCTGGTCCTGGCCCCGGACGGTACACTAAACACCGTGTAAGCAACCTAGTTGAGCGTATGAAAACATACTACTGAAATACTCTACTTAAAACAAGGTGGGGTAATTTCCCTATACGGGATGCCCTCAAGCTAATCAAATTACATTTGGTATTCTCGGGGCCGTACCCGAAATACCAACATATAGCTAAATACGTGAAATACCAAGAATACGCCACATGGGTACCAAGGTATAGTAATACCAACTTAATGGCAAACTAGGTGAACCCAAAATACGGTAGAAGTTTACCATATCTAAGGTTCGCCTAAATACGGCCCAAGGCCCGTCAAACGAGTATAAAAACCCATAATCGTAAATAGGTACTAGTAGAGAATTAAAATACTTAATTCCCTAAATTCCCTAAAATAGTGCCGGTTCGATACTAGCAATACGTGTAATGAAATAATACGGAAATCACCAATTTAATGGTATAATTCCCAAATGGAAATGCGGGCCCAAAGCCCACTAATTTCCATGGTCTACCGAAACACTGAGCCGAAATTAGTAAACCGAGTAATAAATTAATATAACAAGGTCTACCAAGAATACGATAAAAATACCCATTTGAAACCACAATTTAATGTAGGCAATAAACCACAATATAATTTCCCAAACTAAAACACATTTAAATAATAGGGAAAGGGCCCACTCACAAATACCGAAGGCGGGAAGTCCAAACGTACGTCCTCCGAGCGCCAAGGGTCGCCAAACCTATTTTGGAACACCCAAGATTAATAAAGTAATTGTAATTACAAAGAAAACGGCGTTCGGAAACCCGAAAACGGAGTTTCGGGGTCGGAAACCCCAAAACCGCCGCCGTGGGCCGCCGTGTGCCGTAGCACACGTCGCCACACGCTGCCATTTGGCCTAACCTATATGAGATATCACCGGTACAATGATTAATCTCATAAAGGTAACGAATTAACTAATTAATTAAACCTATCACTTGTTTTCTCAATTTGGAGGTCCAAAACACCAAGAAAATTAACATGCATACTACCCCGAGGTAGTACACGTCGTCACGAGTCGACCCGTGAAAACAGAATGAAATTTGGACCTCCCACGCGCCCTCACGCGCGGCTCAAACGCGCCAAGCCGCGGCTCCACGCGCGGCTCACGCGCGGCTCCAACGGCTCACTCACGCGCGCTCACGCGCGGCTCACGCGCGGCTCCACGCGCGGCTCAGCCGAGCCGGTCAGCGCCGGTCCGAGCCGGTTCGCTGACGTCAGCAAGGCCGGTTCGACCCGGTTTGCTGACGTCATCGCTGACGCCAGCGCCGGCCGTCGCCGGTCGCCGTCGCCGGAATCTGGGTTTCTTTGGCCGGAAAACTTTAAACGCTCGTAACTCACTCATTTCTCAACCAAAATCAATGATTCAAGTGTCAAATTGAAGCTGGAGTTAAGGAGAAGAAGGTTATACCACTTTGGGAGCCAAAATTTGGCCTGAGGTGCTTGGAAAATCGAGAAAAGCTCTCGGGTCCAATTGAGCCGGTTTCCAAAACTTCAAAACTCGGCCAACTCGGCCCAGCAGGGTTCAATCGAGGTTGCAGGGACCTCGATGAGATGTTTGGTGGCCAAAACAAGGACCATTGTGGTCGAAATCACCGGAAAATGGGTCGGGGAAGGCTCGGGTGCCTTGAGCAAATTTGGGAGTTTTGGGTTTCTTCGATCTTGGTTCTGTCTGGGTTCAAGGCCATGGCCTCACCAGCACGAAGCTGGTTGCAGAGAGGCACGAAGGTGGCAGGTTCTAAGGCTGGTGCCATGAACAGATTTCAAGCATTTTTTGCTTGGTGCAGTAGAGAAGAAGAAGAAGAAGAGAGGGAGAAAGTCACGGGTCAAAGACCCAGACAAAATCCCTGGATTTGTGGGATAGGCCATATGGCCTGCTGCCAAATGGGCCCCAGCCCAATAATTCCAAAACAGAAATACGGGAAACGTCAAAAACTAACGCCCGTAAAATATTCGTTCGGAGTCCGAACGACGTACGGCTCGCGTCTACGCGTTCGTATCGACGAGCACGTCAAGAAAATACAAGTGAATGCGTCTTACAAGTTACGACGCAAAAAGTCAACCGAAAGGTCAACCAAGGGCAAAATCGTCATTTTGCACCTCCGGGAATAAAATAATATTATTCCCGGGACGGGATGTAACAAAAATTACAAAATTAAACCCAACAGACCACACCACATAAGAGCACTTCCACCCATTGGTGGAAGGCAAGGGCAAGGGCAAGGGCAAGGGCAACAATTGCCTTCCGTGAACAGTGCTTGCCCTTGTGCAACTCCACCCGTTCGTGGAGGGCAAGGGCAAGGGCAATTTTTTTTTTTTTTTTTTTTAAAATAATTTTTTTTTTGGTTGGCCTTAAATATCCCACCGACAATTTTGACCGACACTTTTCACCGACACACTCCACCGACACCCTCCACCGACACTTTTCACTTAAAAAAATTTTTTTTTTTTTTTTGGTTGGCCTTAAATATCCCACCGACAGTTTTTTTTTTTGGCCAAAAAATCTCACCGACAGTTTCTCTCCACCGACACTATTCACCTCAAATTTTTCAATAAATACCCTTCAAACCCTCCAAGATTTCAATTCTTTATGTAAATGTCGGTACCTACTCGCCAAGGCTTGCTCGGTCCGGCTCGTGCCTTGCAGTTTCTCAACGAATAATGCATGAATCTTCTTCCACATTTTGTCGACCCTCATCTCATTTCCGTTGATCGGATCATGAGTGACAATCATCCAAGCCTCCAGCAATGCAAGATCTTCGCCAATCGACCAATTTGACTTCTCACTCATAATTTTTTTTTTTGATGTAAAATACTAAGAATTTGGAAGAGAGAAAACTAAGGATTTGGAAGAGAAAAAACCAAAATAATTGATGTAGAAAAAAAAATATTGAGTTGTTGTGTGGAATGAAGAAGAGAATTGGGGGTATTTATAAAAAAAATAAAAAAAAATAAAAAAATTTTAATGTCAAAATAATCCTGGCCGTTGATTTTTAAAAAAAAATTGATCTGACGGCTACCGTTGCGCCACGTGGCCAACGGTAACCTGTTTTTTTTTTTTTTTAACCGTTGGAAATCCAACGGTCCAGATTAAAGATCCGTTGGAGATCCAAAGGCCAGAAAACTGCCACGTCATGGTTACCGTTGGAGCGGCTGACAAACACTGCAGCTGGTGGGGCCCACCGACAGTTTCTGTCGGCCACGCTCCCCCCCCCTATATAATTTTAGTGAGGAAGATAAATACAAGCACATCCCGACCCGAATATCGGTGGACCTTGGATATCGAGCGTCTTGTAGATCACCGGAGAATGGCAGAAGTCATGATGAGATAATAGAGAGAAATTAAATAGAGGAATAATATGAATTTTGAGATAATTTGAGTAAAACAATGTGGAGAAGTGCGTAGTGGGATAAGACCCATTATCACACATAATATCGAGCTAGGATGCGGTAACATTAAAGAATATTCTCATCCCATAGGATGGATATGGCACACAGGCGAAGGAAATAAACATACTTCCACGGAGGGTAAAATGGTAATATCGGCAACTGACCACCAAACTGTTACGCAACTAAATTCTAGGACCTGGAGGGGCGAAAAACAAAGTTAGTGGGCCAAGTACCGTTTGTAAAACCTTTTCAAAAAGTTTGGGATAACCCCCTCGTACCAAACCAGTAATTTGCCAAAATATAAGTTTACTAACGGTAATACTCCATTTCAATAATTGGAATTTAGCCACAAGGATACGGTATAAAATCAATAACGGTATAAACATCACATTGCTGCTGGCATAATCATAGCACACAAGTCGAGCGAAGTAGCTACATGACGAGTGAGTGTTTATAAATTACGCTCTAGTACTACATACACGTGGCGGCGCTAAGCGCATCCTGGCAGTTCTAGTCGCCAAGGCAATCACAAGAACGGTGGCACACCTACGATGGATCCAAAAGTGAGTGTCGGTGCGTGTGAACATACACGTGGCTGGTCTGGCAGGACAGTCACTAACCGTGCGGTATGCGTGATAATAATTTTCTAAAACGTATAGGCATGCCAACATTTATTCAAATAAGCCAAATAATGATGATTAACAAATCATAATATGCTAAGTAAATCATTTATCCAAATTTAATAAAACACGGCATGCTATACAAGTCCATAAAATCACATTTAAGCACATACACTATAATATTTTTAATAAAGAAAGGGCCCACTCAACGGTATGTCGTTGGGCGTAGCCGCCGATACCTAGCACGGGCTCGGAGCTCCTAAATATCACCTCACCTATATGGGAAGTCACTATACTAATCATTAAACAAGTCTATTCCAAATTAAATAAGGAAAAGATTCGAATTCTCCTTTGTTTGCTCGAGGGGAGGTCCAAAGAGCACACCGAAAATTACCATACGTACCACCCCTAGATAGAACACGTCATCTCAGTCGCCTCGCGAAGATGGAGTGAAAATGATGCTCCACGGGCCCTCACGCGCGGCTCACGCGCGCTGGTCGACGGTCGGTCAACGGCGACGTGGGAGTGCAGTTTGAACACCGGTTCTTCGACGTCAGCCGGGCCCGTACGGCTGGTTTCTTTGGCGTCTCCCGCGATATCGGCGCGGTCATCTATCAATTTTCGGTGCGAGCCACACTTCCAGCGTTGTTGTCATGGAATCTTGGCTTCGCGCGGAAGCGAAATTTTTAAAACTTCATATCTTCTTCATTTCTAGGCCAAATTCTACGATCTATATATCAAAATGAAGCTACAAGAATGAGTAGAGTTCGAATTTGTTTACCAACACCTCAAAAGGTGGTCGGAGAGTGGCCGGAAAATGGCTCGAAAGAATCGGCCAAAAGTCGATGTCGCCGTTCTTGCCGTTTCTTCACTTGCGGGCCTTGGGTTGGGTTCCCAAGGTTCCCAGAAGATGTTTGATGATGAATTTGGGTTGATTCGAGGTTCAAATCAACCAGGTTGTTTCTAATCGGGAAAAATGTCGAAAGTGGCCAAATTCTCCCAAGCTTTTGGGTTCTGTTTAGCTCGGTTTATGGGCTCATAGTGGTAGGTTTTGTGAAGATGGTGGTAGGTTCACCAAATGGTGTTTGGTTGGAGGAATGCGAGAGAGATAGGTGAAAGCCACGGGTGGCTTGAGAAGTTTGTAAGTGTGTGTGTGTTGTGTAGTTTACGCGACCAATTTAAGAAATCACGGGATATGTTGGGGATATGTTGGGAGACCGGACGGGGGCGAGTGGAAGTAGGCCGGGTGTGGTGAATTTCCACACGAGGAAATTAGATCCATTTAACGAGTGAAAAATTCAAAAGTGAATAGGAAGTCAATTAAGCATGCGAGTCGTAACTTTGCAAAAGTAGCGGAGGTGCGAGCACCAGGGTTTGGATTCAAAACCATAGGCGAGACGGCCACGAAAAGAAAAATACCGCAATTTGGAAAAATTATCAACTTGCTATTTGTAACTTGTCCATTACAAATTAAAAATTATCACTGTTCGCTACGGGTTCGTGGTGAAGTGTACAACTCAAAAAGTATGGTAAAAGTCACGAGATTCAGTCAATAGGAAATAATTGTCCCGTAGGACACTCGTGGCCACTAAGAGCATTTTGCGTCAATTGACAAAATCGGGTAATAAAAATACAATATTTATTAGGGACGGGATGTAACTAAAATAAGATAATTCAATCAATTGTTTAATTGATATGATAAATGAGTACGTTTTATTTTTAATTCATTCAATTGTTTTTGTTTTCATAAAAGTTTAATTAAATAATAGGTAACCATGAGTCGAGTTAAAAAGACACGTGGCAAGATTTTGAAGGAGAGGGGTATTAACGGTCGCACGGATTAGAAAAGTGGCTTAACGGACTCTCCCTTTGACATGCAGAGCATGCATGTATGACTTTTCTAGTAAACCCATAATTTTCTAAGATTTGGCCTTAATTAATTAATGGCATTAAATTTGACACCACATATCTCCTTTATTCAAAGGAAATTATATTATATGGCGTGCAATGCAACCCAAATTTCCTATATCTTAGCATCACTATGGCTAGCGGACATTCTATAAATACCGATCACTGGACCGTCTTAATACTCATTACTCAAACTAGATTTCAGAGGAGGTAGATTAGAGAATATATTTGTTCAAAGAAAAATGGCCAGACTCTCCTGGGTTCCAACTGCTCACTTCTTGTCATCCTAGCCTTGACGCTGCCATTGATATTCTTTGGTACTTGTAACCCTCTATATCTCACGAATATATGTACTTGTATATATTTCTGTTGAGTGTTGTTCTATTGTTGGGTGGATTTTTCTGAGTTATTTATCACTTTCACGGCAGGCTCAAGAGGATCAGAATGCTGGTACAATCGACCACCTGTGGGCTTCTTCATTCTTTCTTTTGAGAAACCTCGACGGTATAAGACTTTATATAGTTAAAGATTACTAAGCGCATACTTCGCAAACAATGAGCCACAGTTCATAAGCAAATAAAAGGAATTGATTACAAATTGCTTTTCGAGATATGACTAATTTCTCTTTCCTTTTTTGTTTGGATTCATATCTACTTAATTAATTTTTAATGATTACGCAAATAAAAAGGAAATCAACTGATGATATTATTGGATATTATTGAGATCAGTTCGATTTCATTGCTGATCATGGTTTCAAATTTTTCAGAATGGAGGACAGGGATCACTTCGTAGTGAAGGTACGTACTAATTAATTACTGCAAATATTTTCTTTTACAATCTCCCAAAACTTCCTTACAACCAATTAACACACATGTAATAGAGTTGTGCTGTACGTGGAATTTGTTTTGATTTGATTAATTTATTGTTTTGAACAATGATAGATTGTCAGAGGCCTGCAAGTATCGATGTTCAGCAACTTCACATAAGAAGCCATGCATGTTCTTTTGCAAGAGAAATGCTGCGCTAAGTGTCTTTGTGTTCCATCAGGCACATATGGACACAAGGAAGAATGTCCGTGCTACAACAACTGGAAGACGAAAGAAGGCGGTCCCAAGTGCCCATGAATTATAGCGGAAACCATTGATTTAGTTTGGAAAATGTTTCTTTTAATTTTTTTTCTTCTTCTGTTTTTGTGTTTTTGTTTCGCTAGGCATCTCATGGTTTCAAATGATTAATGGAGAAAGTTTGTAGACAGCTTTTGCTTTTAAGAGCAACATGATGGAGAGATTTTTGTTAAAATAATAATAATAGCTTAAACTTTTCTTGAGTAATGACATTTTGTTTTTACTATTAATATGTGCACTTATGGAGACAAATTAACTTTGTTGTCCATTCAGTTTTTAGTAAAATGATATGATAATTTCCATGAAATTTATCTAAATTACAAAAAAGGGGAATATTTGAATTTGGAACGCAATAAATTGAAAAAAACCTTAACAATCGAGCAATCCACCAAGTTCTGATAGAGTAGATAGTAACGCTATGAAGTAATCAATTCATGATATTAAATATATTTAATATGCACAATAAAGACCAAAAAGTTCCTTAGAGAAATGAGAAAGGTTTGGCTCCTTAGATTGGGGAGGAGTTTCTCCTAGAGATACTGTAACCCGATTCGAAAATTTCGTCAAGCATAATGGAGCGAATTCGTATTAGAAAGAGAGCTTTAATAAAAATGACTAAATCAAACTTTTTCTTAACCAAAAACACCATAATAAATTTATTTAATTAAAATGACATAAGTTTTAATCAAATTGACACACATCCCAGCCCGGATGTACCGTGGACACCAGTCGAGTGTCTTGGCCAGGCACCACGTGGGGTGACGAAAGCCAATTTGAAAGAAATGAGAATATTTGAATAATTTAAGATCAATGTGTACCCAAATGTACGGGCGGAGGGAATTTATACGGAACACGGTTGTACACATGATACGAGATACGTATTACAATACCAAGAAATTTGAACCTTCGTCCCATACCACCGCCTCGAACGTCGCCCGGCTCCCGACCACTAAACACGGAGGCGCAAAACAAAAGGGTGAGTGGGCCAATAATAGTCATTTTTGTAAAAACCTTTGTTTTACGAAAATAGTAACCCCTCGCTAGTCAAAATCAAGTAATTGGTTGGAAACGGTTTGAAACGTATTATAATAGTAGGTAGAAAACGAGGTAGAGTACGGAAATATACTTACCGTCAGAAGCAGAGCTGAGAAAGCCCTTGGATTCGGCGGGGAAAATACTTAGAAGGTTCGTGGAAAATAAAGATCTACGGAAAACCAACAAAGCCAAATACGTACCCTTGTGGCATCGGTGAAATCGGTGATAACACCACAATATAAAACTATAATATGGCAGCTCATATACAATCACGTGAAGTGAGCGCATCTGTAGCATCCCACAACAAGTTGCAGGAGTCGCCCATACGACCTAGAACAGGGCCTTTTACTATGGATTCATAGTGGCGTTGGTGCGTGTGAACAATCACGTGAAAGTGGTCCTGGCCTCACGAGTCCAAGACTACAAGATAAATGCTCGTTTAGGTATGCAAACACACAAGTTCATACGGATATATTCTGTCATGAGAACCGAGTGGAGTGTATAAATGTGATACGCTCGTGTACACGATCACGTGAGTTTGCAGCGTATGCGCATCTAGCAGATTCGAAAGATGGCCGTACGACTAGGACGACGCACACACTATGGGTCCATAGCGCGTATAGGTGCGTGTGAACAATCACGTGGCGGTCACACCTGGCCCCGGGCCCCGGTACACTAAGCCGTGTAAGCAACTAGTTGAGCGTATGAAAACATACCTGCGAAATACTCTACTTAAAACAAGGTGGGGTAATTTCCCTATACGGGATGCCCTCAAGCTAATCAAATTACATTGGTATTCCGGGGCCGTACCTGAAATACCAACATATAGCTAGGAGGAGGTTCGAAGACAATGATGAAGAAGAACAGCAGCGATTACAATGGGAGCGAGAACAACAAGAGCGAGAAGATGAAGAACGAAGAATGCAACATGACCGCTTTCGGAGGCGGAGAAATCAAATAAACAGCAACATGCTTCATGCCGTTGCAGCATTCGAAGCAAGCAACCAACAAGCAAGTGGTTCACGACCCGGTCGTCGACCCAACCTTAATCGAAAGAGGGGAGAACGAGGTGAGAATCTCTTAGAAGATTACTTTATCCCTAATTCTTTATACCCAGAAGGTTTCTTTCGAACAAGATTTAGAATGCGACCACATTTGTTCAACAAGATCATGTTTGCTATTTGCAACCATGATAATTATTTTGTTCAAAAGACTGACGCTGCCAATGTTATGGGTCTTCTTCCTGAGCAAAAAATTACGGCGGCCTTGCGGATGCTTGCTTATGGTCAATCCGCAGACTCGGTTGATGAGATCTGTAGGATGGCAAAGTCCACTGTCCTTGAGGCCCTTGGTAGGTTCTGCTCCGCAATCGAAGAGCTATACACCGCAGAGTACCTTCGTCGACCCACCCCAGCTGACCTCCAAAGGCTTCTTCAGAAAGGGGAGAGACGAGGATTTCCTGGCATGATTGGAAGTATTGACTGTATGCATTGGCAGTGGAAAAATTGCCCAACTGCATGGCATGGAGCTTACGGGAATCGAAAAGGTACGAAGAGTATCATTTTGGAGGCAGTTGCATCATTTGATACATGGATTTGGCATGCATTCTTTGGTGTACCAGGAGCTCAAAATGACCTTAACGTTCTTGGTCAATCCCCTGTTTTCGACGACTTGTTAAGAGGAGAGTCGCCTCAAATTACCTATGAAATCAACGAGAGAGTTTACTCAGGAGCGTACTACCTAGCTGACGGAATTTATCCGGCGTGGAATACCTTCGTCAAAACTGCTCCAAATCCACACTCAAAGAAGCAAAAGTATTTTGCATCGATGCAAGAAGGGTATAGGAAGGACGTGGAGAGGTGTTTTGGTATCCTCCAAGCTCGTTGGGGGATTGTTAGAGGATCTGCTCGCTTGTTTGATGATGGGGCGCTGCGAAGCATTATGATGACATGCATCATCTTACATAATATGATTGTGGAAGATGAGTATGATTATGACATGGAAGAACCCGTGGATGAAGACCCACTCAACAATTCAAGAACGAGAATTTATACAGCCCATGAAAATACTGATGAACCTGCCAATCACGACCCAATAGAAAGGAATCCACGTTACCACGAGATGGTCATTCAACGTTACCATACGATGCATTCGTCTTTCCTCCACAAAGAGCGTCAAAGGGATTTGATGGAGCACATTTGGGCAAGGAAGGATGATAGTAATGAATGAAATGTATTTTTTATGTTTTCAAGTATGGTTTGTAAGTGTGTTTTTTATTTTTAATGTTTTCAAGTATGGTTTGTTGGTGTGTTTATGTGTAATGTTGCATCGTTTATTGTCTAATAAATTAAGTTTGGACTTCGTTTAAATTTGAACTTCAACTTATTTATTAAAAATAAACAAAGAAAACGGAATTTATAAATAAATATAAAAAGAAAGCATTACATCATAATAATTAATTAAAAATAACAACACCAATTAATTTAAAAAAAAAAACAAACATTATTCGTCATCCCTTGGAATCCAATCAGTGGTGCTTGGGCCGTCGTCTTGCTCGGGAAAATGTCTTCTCATAACGGCATCGCGTTGTTTTGTCCAAAAACGCTTTGAATTAGGAGTCATTTGCTCAGGGCGTCGGGACATGATTTCCCGATCCAACTCCTCTTGTCTTTCCCGCCTTTTCAATTGGGCTTCTTGCCGCTGGAACTCCCTATCTCTTTCAAGTGCTTCATCTCTGGCTCGTGCTAACTGAAGCTGTTGTAGTTCGACCTCACGATTCTGTTCATGTTGTCTTTCAAGTGCTTCAATGAACATGCCATATTCAGCATTCGAAGAACTACCTCTTGCGGCTCTTTTCTTAGCAGTTTTCCTACCAATAGGCCTCTCGGTTGGCTCGGTTGGTGCTACCGGTGCACTTGGGGTCCCCGATCCTTCCTCCAATGGCGATTCTTGCGTAGTTGATTCGTGTAAGGGAGTGTAATTGAAGACACCTTCTGGAGCACAATGAACAATTGTGTATTTCGGAGTATGCTTGACAAGGTCCCATAACTCATGCCTTGTGAATGATCTGTTGTTGTTAGCTTCATTGTACCACCTTTGTGCTTGTAGTTGCTGAAAAAATTGTATGTAAAAACATATAATAATTTACATATTGAAATGCTTATTTTTAATTAGCTTAAGGAATTGTTAAACAACAAAAAAAATTGCAATTACCTGGTCGGCTAGATTTTCGCCACTTCGAAATATGGTTTCCGCTTTTATGAGGGCTTCTTTCCAAGATTTCAATTCTTTATGTAAATGTCGGTACCTACTCGCCAAGGCTTGCTCGGTCCGGCTCGTGCCTTGCAGTTTCTCAACGAATAATGCATGAATCTTCTTCCACATTTTGTCGACCCTCATCTCATTTCCGTTGATCGGATCATGAGTGACAATCATCCAAGCCTCCAGCAATGCAAGATCTTCGCCAATCGACCAATTTGACTTCTCACTCATAATTTTTTTTTTTTGATGTAAAATACTAAGAATTTGGAAGAGAGAAAACTAAGGATTTGGAAGAGAAAAAACCAAAATAATTGATGTAGAAAAAAAAATATTGAGTTGTTGTGTGGAATGAAGAAGAGAATTGGGGGTATTTATAAAAAAAAAAAAAAAAAAATTTTAATGTCAAAATAATCCTGGCCGTTGATTTTTTTTAAAAAATTGATCTGACGGCTACCGTTGCGCCACGTGGCCAACGGTAACCTGTTTTTTTTTTTTTTTAACCGTTGGAAATCCAACGGTCCAGATTAAAGATCCGTTGGAGATCCAAAGGCCAGAAAACTGCCACGTCATGGTTACCGTTGGAGCGGCTGACAAACACTGCAGCTGGTGGGGCCCACCGACAGTTTCTGTCGGCCACGCTCCCCCCCCCCTCGCGCGTGATTTGCACGCGCCTGGATTAAAAAAAATTAAAACTGGCTGCTGACGTCACGCTGACGTCAGCAGCCCGCGGGCTTCTGGTCGGGCAATTGTTGATCGGGCTCTTGCTCGAGCAAGGGCTGGCCCACAAATCGCCCTTGGTTTTTTGGCCCGCTGGAGCTCCTTCAAGCCCTTGGTAGGGCAATTGCATCCAATCCATAGGGCAATTGGAGGCCCGCTGGAAGTGCTCTAAGCCCAACACGCTAGAAGCAAGCCTAGCGCCGAAACAAAATATATATTTCTTTCCGGCCTATGCCCTTGACGGAAGCCACTTCTGTTAGCCCCGTCAGAATTCAAACTTCCAGTTTTTACAAGTATGCCATCACCTCATTAACGCATGAAGCCCACATCTTTTTACTTTTTTAATTTTTATGAGGCCACAAGTGCCGTCAGAATTCAAACTTTCATTTCTTAACTTGATTTTTTATTTTTTTTGTTTTTTTACTAAATTTTACTTGAATCCAAGCATTTGTAACTACATGCAACTAATTAAGAACCTTACAAACTAAAATTTCTTGATTGGGTATGAAATTCATTGTTCCTTAAGTTAATTTTTGAATTCATACTACCTTTTTCTTGAATAAAAAAATAACTCAATATATAGAACCACCATCTCAAATTACATAGAAGCATCATCTTATATAACTATTCTTTATACCAACAACGAATAAATTGTCTTCAACTGCAGCTTTTCAAGTCGCTTGTTATTTTAGCATAATAACCAAACATACATCAACGTCGTACAAAGAGCTTGCTAACTATAAAAAAGAAAGTAAAAGATAACTCAAAATTATTATATTTTAACAATTATTATAGTTCTAAAAGGAATAATTAAAAACACTAAAACTTGAAATTTCCTGTGATCTTATGTAAAAGCAATGACTTACTTCATATATTGATCTAAAAATAGTGATCATTTCCGAATATATCGATTTAGACACAGTGAGTCAGTGACTTTTATCTACAAACATAAAAACTCCTCCTTGTCTTATACAAAAACTTCATATATCAATCTGGAAACAGTGATTATTTCTTCATATATCGATCTAGAAATAGTGAGTATTTCCGAATATATCGATCAAGAAATTTAATAACTACTTTGATCATATGTAAAAACAATGACTTTCTTCACGTATCGATCTAGAACCAGTTATTATTATTCATATATCGATCTAGAAATAATGATTTTCCGAATACATCAATCTAAACAAAGTGACTATTTATGAATATAATTATCTAGAAACTTAATAACTCCTCTTATCTAATATAAAAACAATGACTTTCTTCATATATGACACGCCTAGACCCGAATATCCATGTGGATATCGGAATTCGGGGCATGCTGATCGACACTCCGAAGGAGTGACGTAAGTCATGACATGCAAATGACGTAAGAATTAAATGAAACAGTTAAAACCAAAGTCTGAAATTGAAATTTTGAAAAATAGTGCGTAGAGTGGGGGTTGAACCCTTATTATAGGCATGTAGTGTCAAATCATAGTAAAAATGCAGTAAAAGAAAGTAATATTCCCATCCGAGGGATGGATACTGATACAAAGGAAAACACTTCCTACATTATCAGAAGTATGAATCAGCTGGTGCCAACAATTCTCGTCTGCCAAGCTCAGTCCCTAAGTCTTGGAGAGGCGCAAAAACATAAAACCTGAGTGAGCCGGAAAAGTAAAAATCTTCTGAAACCTTTTTTGGCTTTCAAAAATAGTAACCCCTCGTTGTGAAACCCGTGGTAATTTCTAAAATGTAACATCCCGTAAAAAGTTTGTTATAAATAATTCCCGGGGGGATATTTTGAACACGTGCGTGTTATTTTGTACATGGGACTGTGTAATTTTACTGTTTTGGTGGGTTCACAATACCCCAAAAATCCAAAATATCTTACTCTTCCTCCCTCTTCCTCGTCACTTTTTCCCTTATTATCATTTTCTCTCTCTCTCTCTCTCTCTCTCTCTCTTTCCCACCATGTGTGCACAGTGCACGTCGACGAAAACCCGTCGAACCAAGGCAAACTAAAGTCACCACCCTTTTCGTCTCAACGCCCTGGACTCAACGGTGCTAACTGTTTGTCCAAACTCTCAACCGTTTGATGAAAAAAAATACACGGAATAATTGGACCTTCTCAGCAATTTTCTCATCATTCTAGACCGAGGTGAGGTTTCTAACTACTACCATTGGATTCCTCTCGTTGAGTGGATGAATTTTCATATGTCATTTGCTTGATTTGGTCGAGTTTTGACGTAGATTGACGAAGCTACAATAGCCGCGGCCTTTCGAGGGAAATACAGGTCATTTTTCGAGCTTGTTCGGCCAAACCAAAAGTATACCATCATTCTACTCCTCTCTAGCTTCATTTTGATATAAAGAACGTGAAATTTGGCCAAGAAATGAAGAAGTTATGGAGATTTGAAAATTTTCCAGAAACCGGCCAGTTTTCCAACGGCGGCAGACGGTGGCGACTAGCTCGAGTTGTAGCGACGACCAGTTCAGACTGGCCTGAACCCGGTCCAAATTGGCTGATGACGTCAGCAACCCATTCAAACCAAGAATATTCTCAGGTATATTCCTTTAACGCCGTTAGGAATATTCTGTTAGATTTAACGGAGATGTCGGACTCTTCCGTTAGATTTAACGGCGTCAACTGACGCCTTTAGTTGACTCTCATATTGACCTAGTGTGTGAGCCGAGCGTGAGCCGCTAGTGGGCCTTGCGTGGGGCATTATTTTTGACTTCCTTCAATGCGAGGCGACTTGTGATGACGCGTATGTTGGAAATGTGCCCTAAAACCAATCATATGATGATACTTTACGGACATTTCAACTGTTAAACTAATTTAGTTTAATATAAAGGGCAAAGTTTATATTTTAAAGTAGTCTCATATAAATGTTATATGCTTAAACAATAAGTCCAAGGAATATGTGCTTAGAAGAATGTAATCTAAACAAGTTAGGTTCATGAGACCATTCTCGATCATATACATATCCTAAACGTTCCTGATCATAGGATTGCCAATTGGGCATTGACACTCCGTTAAGATCAGTACATGTTATATCTTCTCTCAGGGAGAATGACTAGTCTCGAGTCATTGGTGTAACTGACACCAAGATAAGCATGTAGGTGCTCAATATAGAATGAGTCCACTGAACACGATCAACGAGGAGTTCTCATACTCATGTCACATGAGAACTCATGGTTGGGATAATGCAAAGTAGTCCTTTGACCTGAGGCATCATAGTTGTCTTGTGGTTAAGTCATTGATCTTTGACTATGTCAAAGTCACCCCATTAGAGGGTGTCCACGACATAGTTGGGGTTAAGCCGCTTAGCCATGGAGGCAAGTGAATGCACAACAAGGGATCTCTAACCTTCAAACCGTTTGAGGGAGAATACTTTATGATATGATTAAGAATCTCTGGCCAGAGTATGAATGAGATTTAGGAAGTCGTTCCAAATCATATTCAATGTAATCATATAAGTAATGGAATCACATTGGATAGTAGACATGAATAAACTATCAAACCAAACAATGTGGTCGAGAGTATTGTATTAGAGAAAGACCGTATTGCATTGCAATCCTAAACTGAATAGGTTCTCCACCTCTTCTGATTAGCTTAGGTAGCCATGACATACTGCTAGGTGTCACTCATGGTTTGTGGAAGCCCTAAAGGTGTATAAACACTAAAGGGAGAATTGAAAGTATGTTTCAATTCACAATCGATTTGAAAGAGTTCTAATCGCCCACTGCCTCGCTAAAAGGAACCTAATGGATCGTACACTGTGTAAGGTAGAGATTGATGAAATAATGGTTTAATTATTTATGGCAAGGATTAATTAATATGTTAAATAATCAAACGAATAAGTTCGTTATAGACCTCGGGTTAGTTTTGAGCCTCAAGGCCCAATGGGCTTCGAACATCAAGCCCATTGACTTAAGTTGTATGACAACTTAATGACTAATGAAACATAAGGGCCCAAACAGCCCAATGAACCCATATGGCCGGCCATTTAGAGAATGTGTAGTGAACTTGCTTTAATTGCAAGTTTGCCACTACAATGTGAGGTGCTATAAAGGCAACTTTATAGCATTTCAACATTAAGGGTTTCTTTTGGAGAAAAGATGAGAATCAAAGCTCTCTTCTCTCTAAGAGGCCGGCTACCCTAGAGGAAAATAGCTAGCAATCTCACTTCCTCTAGGTCACTCATCTCCTCATCAAGGCTTTCCTAGGTGTGGAAAATTAGAGGTTCTCAACTTTGAGAACTTGGAAAATCCTCTTCATCCATCCTCCTCCAAGAAATCCATGGAGCTAAGAAGCAAGGAATGAAGGCCCTCTCCTTGGGTGATTAGCCTTTGCTTATGCAAAGAGGAATCAACAAAGGTATATGATTTCTCAACTCAATTGGTTCTTGAATTGAGTCTTGGTTCACCCTATCTACTAGGCTTTGAACTTCTTGGGTAAAGTTTTGTTTTTGAGTGCATACAAGCATGATTCCGCCTTTAATTGTTAATTGCATGCTATAGATGTTGCTCAAATGAACTTGGGTTTTCCGAAAATTTCCCTTCAGCGTACTACCTAGGGGCAGTACGTACGATATTTTTCGGACTGTTTCGGACCTCCATGTTGAGCAAACAAGGGATAAGTATCGTTAATTAGTTTAATTAGTAACCTTTATAAGTTTAATCATTATTATAGTGATATCTCATATAGGTGAGACTTATCCAGATGACTACCTGCTACATACAGGTGAGTGAGTGGGTCTTTGTTTTGATAAATGTATTATTATGTATAGTTTTTCAACGCTCTCTTCAAATTGTTAGCACTACTTATATAACATGTGGTTGTTGGAGGTAGAACACCCGTATTATATCAGTACTCAGTCCTATGGCTAGGACTAGCCTTGACGTTTGGAGGTATCACACCCAGTACCGCTGCGCAACTTTGGATCCATTGTAGGTACTAGGATGTTCTAGGTTGCACTAGGCAACTCGAACTTGTTTGTGAAGCGTTTCATTGTAGTACTCAGCGTATTTCTCATATACCTAGCCTATCCTCGTAGCTTATTTACTTGGGCTTGTGTGTTTACATATGGATGAGCAGTCAGTCTGATTTTCAAGGAATACCCGTGATTTGAGCATTTAGTTTTGTTTTTGGGCAATCCATTATGGTTTTACCATTGGTTTTTGGGAAGAACCCGTATTACTATTATAGTATTTTGAGGATCATACCGAGGAGTATGACGTATTTTTAAAAACTATACATGTTTTCCAACGAGGGGATAGTATGCTCTTGAAAACAAGGGTTTTATCAAACTTTACTTTTTGACCCACTCACCCTTTTATGTTTTGTGCCCCTCCAGAAACTAGTAGTGGTTCTGTTTACCAGTGACACGAGGGCTTACTTCGACTGTGGTTGGTGGTTCTGACACTTTCTCCAAACTATGTAGGATTTGTTCCTACTTTTAGTTAATTTCTACTTATCCATCCTCACGAGGATGTGAATGTTTTTATTCTATGCACTATTTACTATGCTTTGACTGTTATGCACCCGTAATAATGAGCTTTACCCATCACCGCCGACACGCCCCACCCTCGATACCCACGTGGATACCAAGTTCGGGCATGCTGGCCGACACTCGTAAGTGACAAAGCCATTGAATGCATGACAACACTTAGTTTATGCAACTTAAACCATTAAATAATTTGCGGAAATAATACCAATATGCACAAGGTTCAGAGCGTACTGAATTGAAGCAACGGAAACAAAACATAAAGTCAAGTTCCTAGAATTTCTATCCATAACAGGGATGGATATTATTAAAGAAACTAAAATAAAAACAAATCCCTACATGGTCGGGAAGAGAATCAAAGCTGCCACTCGTATGCCTCGACTTCACCAGATGCTCTATCACTAGGTCCTGAAGGGGGCGCAAAAACAAAAGGTGTGAGTGGATGAAAAATAAAAGTTTTCTAAAACCTTTTCTCTTTTCAACGTAGTAACCCCCTGTTTGGAAATCAGTATACTTGAAAAATTATACTACCGTAGTATAAGTCAAAACATAATTTATATGTATAACTGGAAACATATTTCAACATAAAATCTGTCAATAACTGTTCATATTTCTATAAATCATTTCGCCATATATATCAATAATATAATAAAGAAAACCAACACAGGGTATATGTGCAATTACCCATGTACGTGTTGAGGAACATCATCTCAATCCCCGTACAAGCACTTTACGTTATCAATTAATTTGTACTCCTAGTACCACACACATATAAGCACTTGCGCAATAGCGCGTCACACCCGAGTCCTTACGTCGTGGGGCCTTTTCCCCAAAAATAAACATAAACGTAAGACAAGCTTGCACTAAGGTATTTACCGGACAATACCCCTGGAGTACAGTGCGTGTGACCCAAACATGTGAGACTTGTCCTACGGCCGTGAGACGGTACTACAACGTAGTGAAAGCATACCAAGTGTGTTTGAAAACATACGTATATACATCATGTGCAAAAGTGAAGAATATCATATACTTCATAATTTTCCAAATATTCAAACCTTGTATAATCGAATATATTCATGCATAGAAGTCATATATTAAATACCAATATACTTATGCATAATCAGAAAACATAGTATAAACCATTTCATAACATATATCCATATATATATTCATGCCTCAAAAATCATTTAAAATAATAATTATATCAAGCCATAATTAATTCAAAGCATGAAAATCATTTAATAAAACAAAAGTCCACTCACTGGTGCTCGGGAGTGTAATCTCCCTCGGTGTTGCCCTCCTCGAAGCGTGGAGTCGAAGAATTACCTATTTAATATTAGGGAAAAATGTTAAAACCTCTCTAATATAAATTATTTTAACCCTTATATAAAAAGAACCCAAAAATAATACTATTTTAGCAAAAACGGCTCGAAAAACGATTTTCGGGGCCCGAAACCTTGCCGCCGCCGTGCCCCGCCGCACGCGCAGGGAAATGGCCAGACGCGCCGCCATGCACCGGTACTTGCTGGCACGCGCTGGCAGGTGTCGCCACGCACTGGCACGCACCTGCTGACGTCTTCCCACGCGCATGCTGACGTCAGCACCGTTAAAGTCAACGGCGTCAGTCAAACTTAACAGAATATACCTTTTTCTGACAGAATATTCTGACGCCGTCAGGGATATTCTGTTACTGTGACAGAATATTCCGTCACATTCAATCTTTTTCCGGTCGCCGGAGTCGCCGCCTGGTTCGCCGGATTTCTGAAAAAATTCACCAATTTATTCCAAAACTTTTAAATTCATAACTCCTTCATTCCTTGGCCAAATTTAACGTGCCATATATCAAAATGAAGGTATTAATTTTCACAAGTAGAATATGTACAGAAAATAATTTTCACAAGTCGTCTAAAAAAAGTCAACGAAAGTCAACATTTGACCACTAGGGATATTTTGGTAATTTCACATAAAATTTTGGGATGGTTTGTAACAACCGCACTCTTCGTTCCGCTTCCAACTCTAAATCTACTCACTTTTTCTCATGTACATGCATAATTGGCTTTTGTCACTTAACACGTGTCGGCCAGCACTTCCCGACACCTGGCGTGTCAAGATCGGGATGTGTCACAAAAGCACGTTTGTAAATAAACTAATAAAATAATCACTAGGCATTTTAAACAACGCTCCAAGGATATAGGTGCAAAGAAATAATTAATCAGCAGAAGTAGATAAATTTGGTTATCAAATAAATACAAGTACAAGAGTTCATGCAAAAAGTAGCCACTTGAACAGGCCAGGTATTATAATTACGCTCTAATACTACATGCACATGAAGCTGGCTCTAAGCGCACCACAACGAGTTCTAGATGTAAAAACAACTAGAACAGGCTGACACTGTGAGATCCCATATTTTTTATATTATATTTGGAGATATTAGGATGAATTATAGAAGCTTAGTAAATTTAACTATGTTGTACGTTATGCATGTAGCATGCAATTGAGTCATGCTTGATAGAGGCACCATATTTGGCAAGTCATGCTTTCTTATTGCCACCTGTCATCTGTGCTATTTCCATACCAATCCGACACAACGGAGAGTTTATCCTCTCTTGCCAAGCCGACTTGCTTCTACTATAAATACCATGGACTTCCTTCATTCGTTTCACATCATTCTTCAAGCATTTTCCCTTCTTATCACGTTGCGTACTGCATGCAATAATTCTTATATATATATATATATATATACATATATATATATGTATATGGAAGAAAGAGAGTTTAGGGTTAGTGAGTTGGTTGTGTGGAGATTGTTAGTGGACTTCTCTTGCCGAGGTTCTAGCTATCGATCGAGGTGAGTGGTCGATGTAATTTTTCTAAATTTTTTTTTTTTTCGGATAGCATGAAAACCACAAACTATTGTGGGTTTTACTCTATTTACAAATATCTCTCTATCTTCAAGTCAAGCATGTTGGATTTGGTAAAATGCTTTAAGAGTTATTATATATTTGATCAGTGAATTATTTGAGATTGTTCATGGAGCATGAGATCTTATGTGCTGAATTATTCGAAGGATAAATGTATGGCACACGGGGACATTAGGGCATAATGGCCAATTTAGGGGTCACGTGGTGAGCTGCATATTATGAAGGATAACCAACATGTGAAGGGATGATGTGATATGGCATAATATGTGATGAATGTTGAGATATAATTATACTATTTTCTAGATCGTGCAAAATGGCACACTTGATTGGCATATTACATATTCTACTCATTGGGTGGCGGTGGTTATTGCTCACCCCTCGCCCTTTTATTGTACAGATGAGTTATTTGGCAAGACAGGGCTAGACGATCGGAGTTTGTGTTAGACGAGGGATTTAAGGATTTGAGAGTTTTATTATTTTTGTACACCTGTAAGGAATTTTGGGGTTATTTATATAAGAGAAGCTTTTATTTATTTCTTTTCTTTTCTTTTTACTCGTGCACCGGGCGTGGGGTTTATTTTGTTTCCGCCGACCTCAGGTATGGGGTGTGACAGACACCTACGATGGATTCAAAGTGAGTGTGTTGGTGCAATGTGAACATACACGTGAAGCTAGTCTTGACCCGGACAATACTAACACCGTGCAAACATACATGATAAGCAATAGTAATAAATGTATGATCATGCCAATAGTACTTTCCAAAACTCATAAAGCAAGGTAAGTGCGCTTAATAAAAATCATTTCTACTTTCTAAGAAACAAGGCATGACATACGAACATTTCATAAAACACATTTAAAGACACACATACTAGAATATAATTTAAAACAAACAAATCCACTCACTGGTGAGTCGCCGAGTCGTAGCCGCCGTGTCTAGCCTAGCCTTAAAACTCCTCGGGATATGCCTCACCTGACACATCCCGATCCCGGACGAGCCAGGTGTCGGAAGTGCTGGCCGACACGCGTTAGCGTGACGAAAGCCAAAAAGAAAATTTAGAATAAAGGATAGAATATTGAAATGAATTAAATAGTAGTCAGAGTGCACGGAGTGTGCGGGCGGAAGAAATAATAAAATACACAGTAAGAGTAGGGTAAGGGATACAAAGTTACTACAAACGTAGAAAATCCCTACATGGTCATACCACCGCGCCATCGACGTCGCAAGCTCCCAGCCAACTAACCTGGAGGGGCGCAAAACATAAAACGGTGAGTGGGTCAAAAAGCAAAGTTTGATAAAACCGTTGTTTTCAAAAGTTTAGTAACCCCTCGTTTGAAAACAAGTATAATTTGAGAAAATACGTCATACCCGTAGGCATGAACCTCAAAATACTGTCGTTTAAAACGTTCGGGTACTCCCCGATAATACTTTACTGACATTTGCTCACCCATATGTAAACACACATGCCCAAGTGGCTAAACCACGAGGAACAAGCTAGGTATAAAAGTAATACGCTGAGTACTACAATGACGCGAGTCTAACGCTAAGCGCTGGTGCACAAAGTGCAGTCACACAAGTCCGAGTTGCCTAATGCAACCTAAGACAGGCTAGTACCTACAATGGATCCAAGGGTGCGTAACGGTACTGATAGTGACTACTCCAAACGTCAAGGCTAGTCCTGGCCACAAGACTGAGTACTAAATACCTGGGGTGTATACATCTACTGATGAGCAACAGTATGAAAACATGCATGGCAAAATAGTACGTGTGTTCTACCTCCAACACACGTAATGAATAAGCATCTACGCTAACAATTTAAGAAAGCGCCTAAAAAGCCATACGTATACATATACATTTATCAAAGAAAGACCCACTCACTCACCTGTAGGTAGCCGGGTCGAAGTACCCCGTCCTGGGTAGCCCCGGTAGTCCTCTGGATAGGCCCCACCTATATGAGAAATCACCGGTATAATGATTAACTCAAAAAGGTAACGAATTAACGAATTAATTATACCTATCCCTTGCTTTCTCAAATTGGAGGTCCAAAACACCTCAAAAATTAACATGCATACTACCCCGAGGTAGTACACGTCGTCACGAGTCGACACGTGAAAAAAGATCGGAAAAAGGACCTCCCACGCGCCCTCACGCGCGGCTGGAAGGTGCGGAGCCTATGGCTCCACGCGCAGCTCCACGCGCGGCTCACGCGCGAGCTGGTCAACGGAGCCGCTGAGCCGGTCAACGCGGCTCGGCTCAAGCCGGTCAACACGGCTCGGCTCAAGCCGTCAACGCGGCTCGGCTGAGCCGGTCAACTCGGCTCGGCTCAAGCCGGTCCAAGCTGATGACGTCATGCTGACGTCAGCAAATCCGGTCTGAACCGGTCTGCTGACGTCAGCATGCCGGTCCAACCCGGTCCGATGACGTCAGCGCCGGTCATCCCTGCCAGGATTCCGGTCTCCGTCGCCGGAATCTGAAAAAATGGCCGGATTTCTGGGGAAATTTCAAAGCTTCATAACTTCTTCGTTTTAAGTCCAAATTGGACGATTCAAGTACCAAAATGAAGCTAGAGATGAGGGGAACAAGATTGTACCATTTTGGGGACCAAAAACTGGCCAGAAGTGGCCTGAAAATGGGGAAGAAGATTCGGCCAAAATGGTGCTCCTCCGTCCACGGTGCCATTTCGAGTTTCAAGGCTTGGGTTGGGTTCCCAAGGCCTCCAGGAGTGATTTGGTGATGTGCTTGGGCTCCCTTGAGCTCCAAAAAGCCGAGAAGAAAAGGAAGGATGCCACGGGGTGGCTTGATCAAATTCACCCAAGCTGCTGGGTCGGTTTCTGGGCAGCAAGAAGAATGCTGCAGGGTTCAAGGTGATGAAGCCCAAGTTTTTGGTTCGATTTGGTGAGGATGGTGAAGCCAAAAAAACCAAGAATGGCCACGGGTTGGCCTTGGATGTTTGCAGAACAAGAAGAAGAAGGAGGGAGAAGGAAGTGGCTCGGCCACAAAGGACAAAGCCAGACAAACAAATCCCAGGAAATCTGGGATTGGCCCACGTGGCCTGCAGACATTTGGGCCCCAGCCCAAACAAGACAAATTCGAAATACGGGAAACGCCGAAAACCAACGCCCGTAAAATATTTGTTCGGAGTCCGAACGACGTACGGCTCGCGTCTACGAAATCGTATCGACGAGCACGTCAAGAAAATACAAGTGGATGCATCGTACGAGTTACGACGCAAAAGTCAACCAAAAAGTCAACCCAGGGGCAAAAACATCATTTCCCACTTCCGGGAATAAAATAAATTAAATTTTTGAACGGGATGTTACAATCTACCCCCCTTATAAAAATTTCGTCCCCGAAATTTCCATAAGAAGCTCAATGAGGTAGATTGGAGTACAAAACTGTTCACAACAACGTCTCCCAAGAAGCTCCCTCGAAAGAGACGTAGGTGAAGAAAAACAATTGTCTGAGCCGAACGCTGGCTAACAGTGCTCCGACGTCACCACGACTCAAGGTGACACCAGTGCTTCGAAGTTTAGTCAAAAAGAGGGAAAAACAACTAGCTGAACGAGTCAGTCGTCCGAAGGACTTCTGACAGAGGGCAACAATTACTACGTTTGCACGGCCGGGAAGGTGGTAATCGATAGTGCAATCGTAGTCACCCATCAGCTACATCCAACTCATTTGACAGAGATTGAGGTCTCCCAGGAAAAGAGAAAAGAGAAGAGACGTCTCAAATTTTGGTGGTCAGTGAACGGTCAACACGTCTCACCAAAGAGAAAATGTTGCCAGAATCTCGGAGTAAAGATACTGGCAACGAGCTTCGAATCATGGGTATGATAATTCATCTCATGCGGTTTCAGTCGCCTGAAAGCATGAGCGATTATCCATCCATGCTGTATTAGCACACAGACCAACCCGCTCAGTGACGCATCACTGTAGAACACAAGGTACCGCCGTCGTTGGAAAGTGCTAATACAAGAACAGGAGTAAGACCAAACTTGAGCAGTCGGAGATTTGCTCGTGGTCGCCGTTCCACACGAATTTTAACGTTCTTCCTGGCAAGTTTCGTGAAAGGCAGAGCAACAGAAGAGAAAACCTTCACGAAACGTCGGTAAAGACCGAGCAAGCCAAGAAAGTTCGAGTCTTGTAACACTTCTGCGGTCGCTCCCGGATCTCCGCCACAGTAGCCATCTGGGGATCGACAAGAGAACAATCCGCAAGAATCACATGTCCCAAGAAAGACACATGATTAGGTCAGAACTGGCAGAAATTGAAAAGTTCTTAAACTTCAACGAAATCATGCGCAAGTACTTTTGCATGATCGGCCCCAGAATTGGAAAAAGCCAAAAGTCAACCAAGAAGACTGTCACGAACTTGTCGAGATACGGGCGAAGTACTCGAGTCATCAAGTTCCTGAAAGTTACTGGGGCGGTTGTCATCCCGAAAGGTATGACAAGAAAACTCGTAAGGTTCGTAACGAGTCCAGAAAGTGGTCAAGTAACGACGAAGTTCTTGATCTATAGCTGACAGTAATCAGCCCACAGATCGATCTTTAAAGAAAACAAGCGCACTTCAGAGCTGGTCAAAAAGATCACCGATTCTAAGCACGAGATAACGATTTTAATCGTCGCCCGATTCAATTGCCTACAATCGATGCAGAGCCTTAAAGTAGCGAAACTTCAAACAAACAAGCAAGACTAGAGCTCCACAGGGTGAAGTGCAATGCAGAAAGAAATCCTTAGCAAAAGTGCCTGAAATTGAAAATCTTCGACTCCCACCACTCACGTGGAGTCAAAAGATAAAAGGTAAGAGAGAGAGATACGGTCAATACCTGGAAAGATCGATGGTGAAAACCATTTCTCGATCAAGCGATAAACCAGGTAGATTGCTAGGAAAGATCCCAAGAGATTTTTTTTTTTTTTTTTTTTTTTTTTTTGTTGACAACCGGTACATCGTCAACACAAAGAGAAATTTCGATTTCCAACACCGACACGTGTGGTAAAACCAGAACAACTAGAACTCAAAAGGTTCGTTCACTCGTAGCTGAAAGTCAGCCTACGAGTCGATTTTCCGGTACTCGCCGACAAACGTCACATTCGGTATGCCAGGTGGCAAGAAGGTGGTCAACCTCCGCCGACAATCCACACTGGCACAAAATTAAGGTAACAATTCATTCCTAGGATCACGTCGAAAACCACGACATCCAGGGGAATGAGATTGGCAAGCAAACTTGATTAGCGATGATAACGGAGTATCACCGACAAATCCACAGAACAAGACAAACTTTGCCTCACGGCATGGAAATTCCAAATCGTACTCGGTAGGAGTACAATGTGGTCGAGTAGTTTGAATAAACAAGAGTGAAATAGCTAAGTAGGAAATACTTGGATCCGTTTGGATCACAAGTAATAAGCCCAAAGAAAGTTTAACGTTTCCGAAACAAGATCAGAATCGTTCAGAGTATCCTACTGGTTGAAAGTACAAACTCGTCCAAGAGCAAACAGCGTTCCACACTGGAACTGCCAGGCACCACCAGGATACAGAGTAGCGTAACCAAGGTACGGGAGAAAGGTTCCAGAGTATGGAATGACATTGCCTTGGCAATGCACGTCTCCACCGAAAGTAAATTATTGATAAGAAAACTGTTCGTCCAACTTACTGGATCGAAACAGACCAAAGGTAGGTTTTCTTGCCGGTACTGCGAACACTGGTTAGCTCTGTGTCCCAATCGTCCACAGCCATGGCACACTTGAGTTTCTTGCTTACACTCACCAAAATGACAAGTGTCGCAACGAAGACAGAACTGAGCGACAGACTGGGTGGAGTTACCCAGTAAACGAAAACGGAATCCACTAGTGAATCACTCACCCCGTTTAAGATGAAGTTGACCCACTACTGGATGATTCAGAGCTGAACTTCCACGTTGAAAGACAGACAGATTCTTTCGGAGACCGAAAGAATGACTGTCCGATACCCAACTACTGGGTGCAAATTGCCGATTCGGGTTTTGGTGTTTCTCGGCCAAACGCCACCGAGAAATGGCCGAGACAAGGTTCCTGGGGCTTCCAGGAGTTACTGGTGATTAGTTTAGGGTACTTAAGAGTTGGTTTCACCAAGAAATGGCTGAAGTTCGAAATCGAACCTCGCCGGGAAAATTTTTGAAACTAGGTTTCGAAGGTCACCTGGGAACGAGTAGTCCAGGGTCAACAAATTGAGATCGGCAAATATGGCGGTAAGGCCAGTGATCTCCCATAGCCAAAGGAATGGCTCAGAGAGAGCAGAAAGAAAGTTCGGGTGCCTTGAGTAGATTTTGGTTTGCAGAAACCAGAGAAAGACAAAGATGGCAAATTGATTAGCCAAGCGAACCAGTCACGGTGAAAAGTCCTCGTCGGCGTTCGAATACGAAGATTCGATAAAAAGTCAAACTGTACTCAGACAGTGGATACGCCGCAATTAGAGTCAAAACCGAAGTTATTTTCAATCACCGTCACTCGTGGATATGCAATCCATACCGTCGCCAAAGCGATTAGTCAAGATAGCCGCACCTGCACAAGTGGGAAGATGATCGATTTGAATGACAAAAGTCATGAGTGGAAAGAAAACGTCGACTCCAGGAGTACGAAAAAGTTCTTCACGTTCGAAGGAAAATGAGTCACGACAAACCAAACAGTCGTAAAGACTCCACACAGTTAAACAACATCACGAAGATGGATATTGTCCAAAACTACCGAAAAGTAGTAGTCACGAATTGTTCGAGAAAAGTCGATCGACAGGTTCGGTTTACGATCATCGAAAAGGTTATTGCAGTCGTCACGTGCGGAAAGTAAGAAACAAGAAATTTCATGGTGGTACTTTTCCATTCCCAAAGGAAAATGGAAAGTGGTTGAAACAATAGAGAGGAAAATCCGTCTCCAAGCCTTCACTGCGATGGTCAAAACAACCACAAGAAGTAGAAAACGCGTCCAGACAAGCAACGCCAAAGAAAACGCGTTACCCGAAGGTAGAAGTCGTTGATTACAGTGAAAAACACTAGCAGTGCGAAGGAATTTGTGAAACTAAGTCTCACGAATTAAGTCCACTGGAACATGTCGAACACGAAAATTAGTCAACAGGTTCCGCCAACATCAACGCCTAGCGTTGTCCCAAGGGGAAAGTACTTGATGAAAAATCATCCGTTGTGTCAAACTGACACCACACTCCGAAAATACGACAACTGAACCAGTTTCCCGATTCAGTGCGATTTCATCGGAAGTTACAAAGAAGACGTCGAACGTCACACGAAACACTCAAGCTCCTCGTCAACCAAGCTCAAGGTCGCACGAGTAAAGTACGAAAATTCTACGCGTACCGAAAAGTAGTGACAAAACTGTCGAAATCGGGAAAACTGCCCGAAACTGCACAAAACCTGACGTCGAGGTGGTATGACACTAAGAAGAACTTAGAATTAACCCAAGGAAAACAATACACCAAAAGTGTAAAGTTCGGAAAATTCTCGATTCCAAGAGTAAGAATCAAGAACAAGAATTCACGAAATTCGAAGTCTGATACCACAGACAAGTACGGAGTACGGAAAGAAGAGCCTAGGTTACGAAAAACCACGCTCTGATACCAATCTGACACATCCCGATCCCGGACGAGCCAGGTGTCGGAAGTGCTGGCCGACACGCGTTAGCGTGACGAAAGCCAAAAAGAAAATTTAGAATAAAGGATAGAATATTGAAATGAATTAAATAGTAGTCAGAGTGCACGGAGTGTGCGGGCGGAAGAAATAATAGAATACACAGTAAGAGTAGGGTAAGGGATACAAAGTTACTACAAACGTAGAAAATCCCTACATGGTCATACCACCGCGCCATCGACGTCGCAAGCTCCCAGCCAACTAACCTGGAGGGGCGCAAAACATAAAACGGTGAGTGGGTCAAAAAGCAAAGTTTGATAAAACCGTTGTTTTCAAAAGTTTAGTAACCCCTCGTTTGAAAACAAGTATAATTTGAGAAAATACGTCATACCCGTAGGCATGAACCTCAAAATACTGTCGTTTAAAACGTTCGGGTACTCCCCGATAATACTTTACTGACATTTGCTCACCCATATGTAAACACACATGCCCAAGTGGCTAAACCACGAGGAACAAGCTAGGTATAAAAGTAATACGCTGAGTACTACAATGACGCGAGTCTAACGCTAAGCGCTGGTGCACAAAGTGCAGTCACACAAGTCCGAGTTGCCTAATGCAACCTAAGACAGGCTAGTACCTACAATGGACCAAGGGTGCGTAACGGTACTGATAGTGACTACTCCAAACGTCAAGGCTAGTCCTGGCCACTAGACTGAGTACTAAATACCTGGGGTGTATACATCTACTGATGAGCAACAGTATGAAAACATGCATGGCAAAATAGTACGTGTGTTCTACCTCCAACACACGTAATGAATAAGCATCTACGCTAACAATTTAAGAAAGCGCCTAAAAAGCCATACGTATACATATACATTTATCAAAGAAAGACCCACTCACTCACCTGTAGGTAGCCGGGTCGAAGTACCCCGTCCTGGGTAGCCCCGGTAGTCCTCTGGATAGGCCCCACCTATATGAGAAATCACCGGTATAATGATTAACTCAAAAAGGTAACGAATTAACGAATTAATTATACCTATCCCTTGCTTTCTCAAATTGGAGGTCCAAAACACCTCAAAAATTAACATGCATACTACCCCGAGGTAGTACACGTCGTCACGAGTCGACACGTGAAAAAAGATCGGAAAAAGGACCTCCCACGCGCCCTCACGCGCGGCTGGAAGGTGCGGAGCCTATGGCTCCACGCGCAGCTCCACGCGCGGCTCACGCGCGAGCTGGTCAACGGAGCCGCTGAGCCGGTCAACGCGGCTCGGCTCAAGCCGGTCAACACGGCTCGGCTCAAGCCGTCAACGCGGCTCGGCTGAGCCGGTCAACTCGGCTCGGCTGAGCTGGTCAACTCGGCTCGGCTCAAGCCGGTCCAAGCTGATGACGTCATGCTGACGTCAGCAAATCCGGTCTGAACCGGTCTGCTGACGTCAGCATGCCGGTCCAACCCGGTCCGATGACGTCAGCGCCGGTCATCCCTGCCAGGATTCCGGTCTCCGTCGCCGGAATCTGAAAAAATGGCCGGATTTCTGGGGAAATTTCAAAGCTTCATAACTTCTTCGTTTTAAGTCCAAATTGGACGATTCAAGTACCAAAATGAAGCTAGAGATGAGGGGAACAAGATTGTACCATTTTGGGGACCAAAAACTGGCCAGAAGTGGCCTGAAAATGGGGAAGAAGATTCGGCCAAAATGGTGCTCCTCCGTCCACGGTGCCATTTCGAGTTTCAAGGCTTGGGTTGGGTTCCCAAGGCCTCCAGGAGTGATTTGGTGATGTTCTTGGGCTCCCTTGAGCTCCAAAAAGCCGAGAAGAAAAGGAAGGATGCCACGGGGTGGCTTGATCAAATTCACCCAAGCTGCTGGGTCGGTTTCTGGGCAGCAAGAAGAATGCTGCAGGGTTCAAGGTGATGAAGCCCAAGTTTTTGGTTCGATTTGGTGAGGATGGTGAAGCCAAAAAAACCAAGAATGGCCACGGGTTGGCCTTGGATGTTTGCAGAACAAGAAGAAGAAGGAGGGAGAAGGAAGTGGCTCGGCCACAAAGGACAAAGCCAGACAAACAAATCCCAGGAAATCTGGGATTGGCCCACGTGGCCTGCAGACATTTGGGCCCCAGCCCAAACAAGACAAATTCGAAATACGGGAAACGCCGAAAACCAACGCCCGTAAAATATTTGTTCGGAGTCCGAACGACGTACGGCTCGCGTCTACAAAATCGTATCGACGAGCACGTCAAGAAAATACAAGTGGATGCATCGTACGAGTTACGACGCAAAAGTCAACCAAAAAGTCAACCCAGGGGCAAAAACGTCATTTCCCACTTCCGGGAATAAAATAAATTAAATTTTTGAACGGGATGTTACATCACCTATATGAGAAATCACTAAACTACTCATTAAAAAAGTCCAATCCTAAGTTCACTAAAAAAATGACTTGAAATCCCTTTTGTTTGCTCATTTTGTGGGTTAAAAGTGTTGAAAAAGTGGTTCACCCGCCAGCTAAGTGTCGGTTACACGTGTCGTTAACTTTAACGGAATATTCTAACAGTGTTAGAAAATATTTCGTTGACGCCATCATTCAAAGAAAAAAATATACCTTGGAATATTCCCGGTCCAACCGGATTTGGATCTGGTTTGCTGACGTTTGGATTGGGTTAGCTAACATCTAGACTGGGTTAGCCCAACTTTCGGTTGACTATGCAAATTCTGGCTGCCGTCCACAGCCCGTCGCCGCTGCTTCTCGCCGAAAACTGGAAAATTTCCAAAAAACTTTAGAAATTCAAATCTCGGCCATTTCTCAGCCAAATTCAACGTACAAGCTATCAAAATGAAGCTTAAGAATAGAGGAAGCTCCAAAAACAATCGGAGGTGGTCTGAAAATGCCTCAAAAGTTCTCATCCGAAACAGAGGATTTTGGTTTTAGTTGAAACCAAGGTGGATCCTCACATGCATGGCCTGAACATCAAACTAGGACTCACAAGGAGTCGTTTGGTGAAGAAAACAAGGTCGATTGAGGATTGAAATGACGAGAATCTCGTTGGGAAATTCTCAACTCTTCCCCATAGTTACTGTGCATCTCAGTGGTTTGGAGTTTTGAGATGTAAAGCTCAGTTTTAGGTTGATGGTGGTGAGTTGAGGAGGATCGTGGTGGTTCGTTGTGAAGAACACAATTGTCGTGGCGGTTAACCTTGATTGTGCAAAAAGGAAGTGTGTGTGTGTGTATATTGCAGTCTCGAGATAGTGAAGAATGAAAATGACAGAGGGAGGAGAGTGATAAGAGAGAGAGGGGTGGAAACCCCTACGAGAGATACCTATTTTAAAGTGTAAGGAAATTCTATAAAAATTGCATGGGGTTTTTTCTAATTGTACAGCTTGAAACAGATTTTTAGAGTGTGCAGAACACACTCGGGTTCCCATGCAAGCACACAGAAAACTCAGCCCATATGAAACTTATACGAGAAATGGCAAATTACTATTTGCCCTTGTACGTAACTTGTTCATTACAAGTCAGAATGACGTCCCGTTTGCGCTCATGCGTTCGTAACAATGAGTATTATTCAACGACATAAGAAAAGGGACAAAATTATGAAGAGATCTCAAAAGTATACATAGGATTCTACTTAGCCCAACATGGGCTTTTTTGTAAATTACAACTTCGGGGAATAAAATACAATAAAATTAGGGACGAGATGTAACAATAATTAAGTTAATTTTTTTTTTAACCACACCTCTATTTACCTCCCTATGTTTATAAAATTGGTTTTCCCAACATTATGACTGGAGATAATTGAAGCAATGGTCCTTGAACTTTTGCTCAATTGGGGTTTTGGTCCCTGAACTTAAAATTTGTGAGTATTGTCACTTGAACTTGTTAAAATGTGGAGCAATGATCATTTTGATTAACTTTGTTAGAACTTCCATCCATTTCTCCCCTTTAAACCCTTTATTTTGGATAGAGTAATGTGCCAAAGTTCAAGGATCATTGCTCTACATTATGTAGTAATGTGAAAAATTATCATATATTTGACTCTAGTTGAATATGCGTCATAATTTTGTATATATTGTTACAGCCCTTCCTAGGATTATAATATTTTATTTCCCGAATGTGTGAAATAACCAAAATGCCCTTGGTTGGGCAATAGTTGACTTTTATGTCGTGACACGTACAACCTTTTCTCTTGCTCTTTTGTTTTTGTGCTCGTCATTACAAACACATGGACGCAAACGGATCAAAATTCGGAGTGGGTACAAACATTTTACAGAACTTTCAGTTCAAGGGCATTCTCGTAATTTTACGAGAATGGTATTTTCAGTTTGGGTTTAGGGTTCAATGGGACCCACTTCTTTCTTCTTCCTGTGCAACACTTATCTTTCCTCTCACTTTCACTCCCTTCTCTCTTCTCCACCGTGAGCCACCACTCAAACCACCACCAAACCTTTGTAAATCTCGACTCCAAGTCACCATCATCAAACTCTAGATGATTTAAGGATCACTGTGGTAGTATTGCATGCTCGAATCTGTTCCTAAATCGAAGAAGCCAAGAACCTCCATTTCGGGGGCCGAGGCTTTCTAGCCATTTTTCGGCCACCAATCGGACTTCGTTTAGGTAAATTTGTGTTCCTTGTCTCCTAAGCTTCATTTTTACATAATATACATGTAAAATGGTTGAGTTTTGAAGATTTTATGGCTTTGTAAATTATCTGGCAAAAAACCCATATTCTGGCCAAATTCCGGCCTGTGGACGGAGGACGACGGCGGCAGGCGGCAGACGAAAGTTGTAGCGGTGAGCCTGTCCAGACCTGAACCCGGTCTAGACTTGGCCCTGACATTAGCAAACCTTGTCCAAATCCGATTGGACCAGAAATATTCCAGGGTATATTCCTTCTTCAAACTAACGGCTTTAACGAAATATTCTCTAACGCCGTTAGAATATTCCGTTAAATCCTTAGAATACTTAGAATATTCTGTTAAAGTTAATGACACGAATGGCGCGTGTGGGCGTGTGAGGGCGCGTGACGGCGCGTGCGGCAGTGTACGACTGCCCGAGGCGGCGTACTTGGGTTTTCGGATACGAAACTCTTAATTTGAGTTCCGTTTTCCGTATTCTTCGTAGTTTTCGTTTAGTTTACTAAGTTTGGTTGTTTTACTTTAGGAGTGACAACCTGAGGACTACATAGAGCTTACAAGCAAATGAATTACAACTACGGTCACTGTGAGTGGGCTTTTCTTTCTAAATTATATATTTACTTATGCTTCAAAATGAGTTTTATGTATATGCTTTGAAACGGATTTTAGACTTGCAGTGTTATTTTGCTTTATTTTAGAATTTCAAATGTTTTAGCGAAGTATCGGTATTTTGATTTACGTTATTTGTGAATGCCACTTTAGAACGTTTTACTACTCGCCTTACTTAATAAACGATACGCTTTATGCATTACTCCATTTTAAGATATGAGATTTGAGTTATTACCCATGGCATGTTTTTATGTGTTTACACACGCTCATTTAGGATTCCTTACACAGTGTCTAGTACTGTCTGGGGGTTGGACCAGCTTCACGTGTATGTTCACGTGCACCGATAAGTTCACTTTGGATCCATTGTAGGTGCCAGCCTGTTCTAGTTGTTTTTACTTCTAGAACTCGTTGTCATGCACTTAGCGCCAGCTTCACGTGTATGTAGTACTTGAGCATAGATTTATACACCTAGCATGTTCATGTCAGAATCTCTCTATATGAGCTCGTGTGTTTGCATTATCTAATGAGCATACCCTATTTGTTTATCTGTGATTTTGTGATTTACCTGCTTTCACTGATGCCATGGAACTTCGGGTTACTTTTTAGATTTCACTTGTTGATTTTCACGTGTTGGTTTCTCATGAAAGATTTTATATTGAAGTTTATTGTTATTTACCTGTTTTGGGAAATATTTAACTTTCAACTTTTACGTTGATTTTCATACTTAATATGTAGTATGATTTTGAGAATTATTATGGGTTTTTATAGCAAGGGGTTACTACTTTCGGAAAAGCAAATGTTTTAGAAAACTGTTGTTTTTGCCCACTCACACTTTCCTGTTTTGCACCCTTCCAAGTTTTAGTAGGCTTTGGAGCTCTTGACATCGGGATGTGGTGGCATAGTTTCTTCTTCGGTGTAGGGAATCTTTCTTAGTAACTGTGTTTACCACCTTCGGGTGATTCACTTTAGTATACTTTCTACTCTGTAGAGTTAGATGCTTTGTTAGTTTTATTGGTTCACACACACTTTTGCGCACTGAATCTTTATTTTATTCAAACTTCCTTTTCTTACTTTAAATTATACTTCTTTCTTCAAATGACTTTCGTCACTCTACGGGGTGGTCGGTCAACACACCTCGATTCTTTAATGTCCACCTAGATATCCAAGTCGGGGCGTGTCATATATCCACTTAAAAGAAACATATATAAATGTAGTTCAAACACGCCTTTCAATATACATAAATATAGGAATGTGCGCGTGCGCACACATGTGTGTCTGTGATGCCAGGTTAAAGAATAGATTATTGCCAAAGAAATTTTCTTGTTTGAGCCAAGTATTTCAGATTCTCTTCTATATTTAAAAGGTGGAACTTAAATTGAGAGCATTATCATATATATGACACTAATTAAGTATGCTTTTCAATTTTGCGTATATCTAGTTAAGGTAATATATATGTATATGTAAGGTTGATTCGTCATGTTTAGGGTTTGGAAAATCTAATGGTGAATTTTTGGGATGAAAATTAATGAGACTTTTTTTCTTAATTTAGAGTTTATTGCTAAAAAGATTATTTTCTTGGGCCAAATATATTTTAGATTTCTCTTTTTATTTTAACACTAAGATATTCTAAACTAGTCAAATTTACAGATATAGGAATAATAATAGGTGGAATTTTAATTGGAGAAATGACTATACTTTGGATCTAATTAAGTGTGATTCTTAATTTTGCATATACCCAATTAAAGAAACATGTATAAATGCAGTGCATGCATATTTTGTATACGCATGTCTGTGCATACACAAATATATGTATATATAAGAGGACCTATCTAGCAGGTATTATAAACCTCAGTAAGGCTTAATTCTCCTTGAAAGTAGATTGAAGGCATAAAGGCATAAAATTTACAGTCAATTAAACATGGCCAGGCTCTCATGGTTTTCGATTGCAGTTTTTCTTGTCCTTGCCTTGAGCTGTGCCATTGATGTCATGGTAATAACTGTCCCTCTAGCTCAGACTAATCAGCTAGATATAATTGAGTACACTTGTTGTTAAATAAAGTATATTTTTCAGCGTGTTTCTCTTATAAATTCGTTATATTTTCTTTGCGCAGGCTGGCGGTGAGGGATCACTTCGTCCTGAACGTATGGAAACCATTTCTCAAATTCTTGTTCTTCAAATTATTTCAGCTAATTTAATATAATTGCATACGAAATTCAAATTACTTGATTTATTATTTGTTTGATGTTTAAATCAGAATGTGGAGCGGCATGCGCATACCGATGTTCAGAAACTTCACATAAGAACCCATGCATAGAATTCTGCAACATGTGCTGCCAGAAATGTCTGTGTGTTCCATCAGGCACATTTGGACACAAGGAAGAATGTCCATGCTATAACAACTGGAAGACTCAACAAGGAGGTCCCAAGTGCCCATGAAGCCAAACGAGTTTATTACACAATGTCTAAGAATTAAGTTGCCATTACGAATTAAAATGCAGATTTGTCTTCATCAATAAGGAAATAAATTCTTTGTTAGATATGGTGCCAATGTCATCTATACTTTTTTTTTTGTGCACATTCTCTCAGTTAACCGAACAATATAAAACTCAACCAGCAATAATGTGTTCAAATTTTGTTTTAATTAAACAACAATGTCAAATCCGCTCCAGCATTGCTATCATAGAAAGACATTGTTGTGAATATATTGATAAATAAAAAAAAATAACGGTACAATAAGTTAAAGAGGACACGTAATCTTACCCTAACATAGTGTCGAAAAGCCATTAGAAACAAAAAAAAAAGAAAATGAAAGAGCAAGAAAGTATGACTCGGACTTAAACCAACAACAAAACTCTAATCTAGAGGTTGCGAAATCCATTAAAACAACTTCTAAAAGAAGCAGAAGTTTAAAAGCCCAAAAAATCATGAGCAAAAGTTACATCAGCACAGGAAAGACAAGAATCACAACCATGAACCCTGTTCGAAGCCAAAAGTTACATATAACCTCCTAGACGTAATGTTGCCTGTCCAAAGCAATGGGGAGGATTCCATGGAGGTTATCGAAGATGAGGAGTCGGAATCCTGGCTAAAAAAGATGATTGCCGAAACTGAGACAGGTCAACATGGTTTACGTGCTGTCATCTTTCTTTCATGCCGAACCCGATCAAGAAGGGACTCTTGAAGGACGGGTGATCCTTCCATATCCCTGATCACTGTCTCAGAGAGCCAACAGGAAGATGTGAGAATTGAATCTCAATCTTCAGAAGGAGCAATAAACAAATCCTGGAGGATACATGATGAAAGGATGATTTTTGCAAGGCCAAACCAGAAAATGGCTGCGCACATGAGGCCAATCTACATGACTGCTCGTCTAGAAAGAGTGCCCTTTCCAAGGGTGATGATCGACGGAGGAGCATCGGTGAATGTTTTGCCAGTAAAGATGCTGAAGAAATTAAATCTATCCCAAACAGATTTAATGCCGACAGAAAGGTCCGTGTCCAACTTCTCTGGGGCCATCACCAAAACCTATGGTGTTGTACCTCTGGAAGTAGACTTGGGATCGAAGAAAATTATGGTGGTATTCTTCGTAGTGGAAAGCACATCAGTTTACAGTGCATTGCTGGGAAGGGACTGGATACATCAGTCATTGTGCATACCATCCACTCTCCACCAACAGATTGCCATCTATCATGAAGAACCTTCAGAAGGGTCAGAAGGGTTCTAGGAGCTAGTACAGGCCGATTCACGGCCTATCTTTCCGACAGCCAGCATATCGGAGGCAAACTTCTACAATCCGTATATGGGGACATTCCGATGTACAGGAGTTGATAAAGACAGCTGCCCTACACAGGTCCTGGCGCACTAAACACGTTTTAATGCAAAGGGTTCCACAAACCGTTACTTCTAGGAGCACGACCGAGAACCTATAATTGCCTGTTTCTGATTTGTACAAACTTTTCCACCTTTATAATTGTGATTTCTGGAAAGGTACTATTCACCTGCCCCAATTTTCATTCCCAGAATTCCTTCTTCAGCTCAACTCTCCCAAATCCGCTACTTGCATCTTTTGCCCTAACTCCACTTTCTTACTTTCAACAATAGCCCCAAGGAAAGAACCCCATTACATTTCCAGCGAGAAACTTGATCAGCACAAACGAAAATGGGAACAGGCCCTTGAGGTCTGTTCCAACCTCTATACTGCTTCAATGTTGCACCCATTCCATGGCGCCTACACCATCGGTCCTTGTTGGTTAAGGCCCAGTGCTCACTCTGCCATCGATTGGATTGATATGAATCCCTGGACTTGCCCCCCGCCCTACATGCCCCACCTAAAGAAGACCTCCTGGAGTCTGGTGGAAAAGGGGTATCCCTCACCTTTAGGGCTGGGTTCGGTTCCATTCGGTTCGGTTTTTGGCCAAAACCGAAACCAAACCGAAATTACTATTCGGTTCGGTTTTTTTTTGGTTTTTTTCGGTTCGGTTTGGATTCGGTTCGATTTTTTTTTTTTTACGAAAATTCTTTTGTTTTTCAAAAAAAAAATTTTGACCAACCAATGATTATACAAAGCCAACCAAACAAATAGACGAAAGACATACATATTAAATCATCAAGAGTTAATTCTAATAAGTAGGAAAATTAGGAAAAATTAGTTCCAATTATTGATTGGCAACCATGTATTATGGGCTGGAAGGAGAATCAAAATAAACAAATTTAAAACATTGGTTTGGATAATCATACCCTAGAAACCCTACAATTCTAATCAATAGAAAAGGACCTAACCATTAAAATCCAACAAATCAATACAAAAAATCTCAATACTTCAGACACTAGAACAAGACCAGTTCTCAGATCCCAAATAAAATACAAAAAACCCATCAACCCAAATAAAATTACACTATTCAATCACTACCCAAATAAAAGAGAGGGTAGTCTAGGGTTAATATAGGGAATAAGGATTTTTAAATGTTTGGGCCAAGTGTGGGCCTATTAAGCTTGTGTTGAAATTGGACTAATATTTGGAATTGGGCTTGAAAAATTAATACCCAATAAAAAATAAATAAATAAAATATTAATTTATATTTATTTGGTTCGGTTCGGTTCGGTTCGGTTTTTGAACCACTAAAACCGAAACCGAACCAACCAATTTCGGTTCGGTTCGGTTTTTTGTACTTCGGTTCGATTTTTTTTCGGTTCGGTTTTTTTCGATTTTCGGTTTTTCGAACCCACCCCTACTCACCTTTTGTCTATGGGGCTGAATCCGACAAGAGGAACATGTGTCTTACCTGGTCAGACTGGGTGGATCGCCTTCAACTGCAGTATGGTGATCAGTGGAAGGCCAACGGGATCTATCATCTGATTGAGATGACCAAGATCGAGCAAGAACCTGATCTTGCCCTTGTTTTTACTGCGGCCATGTTTTGGAACACCACCACCAACACCTTTGATTTCAAGTGTGGCCCCATGTCCCTAACTGTCTTGGACATGGCCCAACTCTTTGGGCTTAGGCCATCAGCAAGGGTGATGGATGTTACCGGCGATTGGAGCAATTCCTTCACCCAATCCGCCCAGGATAAAGAAACAATCTGATCGCAGCTGCTGAAGGTGGAACCCGACAGCGACTTTGGCGAGCATACTACGTTCGGTCATTACCCCGGGTACTACAGCCATTTGTTTGCCCAAGACCCTGCTCGGGAACATGTATACTTTCTGGTGTACCTCCTGAGCAGGTTTCTCATCCCCAACGCCTCCAAGTGCGTCAAGGCGGAATGGTTCCCGTTGGCCTCAGCCCTTCATTCTTTCAACGATTTGGCTATGGGGCCGTTCATCTTGGCTCATATTTATCATATGATGCACAAGATGACCTGCCCTAAGCCATTATTTCTGAATTTCAACGGGCCCACTTGGATGCTGCAAATCTGGCTGCAGTGGTACTTTCCCCGTCTTAGGGCTCCCGACATCGATTTCAGCAGTGACACAGTTCCCGCAATTCAGCTGAAGTCCTCAGCTGCTATGAACCTTCCCTCCAGTGCTTATCTGTATTACTTCAGAGAACGCAAAACCCGGACAAGTGAAGAATGGAGACTCTCTGTTACCAGGACTTATCCTTGGTTCAAAGAGAGGTCATTCTCTGAAGGTTTGGGAAGTGATTCTACCTTCGCTAGGCATTTCTTCAACTGTATCTTCCCTCGGGACCTCTCTTGGGGCGTGGGTCGTGCATCCCGACACACCCACGGGGTTAAAGTATACCACCCCAATTTCCTCTATCGCCAGTTTGGTCTTCTTTAGACCATTCCCGAGCCTTTGCATCACAGCCTGAATGGAGCTACCTCATATCGGGTCAGAAAGCCCTCGAATGTAGAGATGGTCGAGGCGAGGAGGAGTCTATTTGTTGTGCAAAGAGCTTGGACCAAGCCTGACACTTTTAATGTTCAGTGCACCCAAGAGTTCGACTCTTGGTGGGAAACTCAATTCCTGGAGAGGTTTCCAAAGGATCCCATTCATGCCTACATTAGACTTTTCAAGCTGTTCGATATTGGGAGCAACATGAGCAACCAACTTCAGCAAACCTTTGCTCGGGAACTGGCAATCAAAAAAAAGAAGGCCTTGATTGGTAAGCTCCTGCTCCTCGTCATCGGGTTACTTCTTCCATTATCCCATTGTCGGGATGATTCTTTTAGCATCCTCTGACTTGTACCTTGTCTGTTTTGCAATTGGTGTAGAGCCTTTCAACAACAATAATACTGGAGATCTCTTTGGGGATGATGGTGAGGAAGAGGTCCAGTAGCCCGTCATGGCTCCTGCTGCCCTATCTCGACCGTCAAGAAAAGGCAAGGAGAAAGCCTATGAGGCTAGGACAAAAAGTAAGGAAGACAGGCCTTCGGCTCCTATCAACCTTTCACAGCAAAGGGAATCAAGGGAACCGTCATCTACTCCTGATCTAGCTCCAGTAAACGTTGATGTTGATCTTCCCACAACTGTAACTACTTCTCCCCCTAGTAAGTTTTTTACTTCTAAAAACCATTTTTTGGTTTTCTTGGTAATTAACCATTATTCATGATGATTGGTTCTTTCATTCTTTCAGATAGGCCCCTGAAAAGAAGAAGAAGAACCAATGGGGAAGAAGACGAACTAGAAGAAGAAGGCCATGTTCCCAGGAACCCACTTCCTCAGGTAATGCATTTATTCTCTTGAAGGGTATTGAATCCGATCAACCTTTCCTTTCAGTCTTTGTAATAACTGTTTCTATATTTCGTAGGTTGACACTTCCTCCAATCCCTCCGTGGCTCCTAAAGCAAGCCGATCAGTTGTGCCCTGTCTTCCAGCCCGGTTTAGGGACATAGACACAAATGTCCCTACTCCATTAGCTGTAGTGCAGTTTCCTCCCGGTTATGTTCCTTCCTCGAAGGAGATAATCCAAGATTCAAACAGGCGTCGTGAAGTCTTGGGCTTGTTCTTCAGAGGACAGTCTGCTGAGGAAACCGTAGATGAGCCTCCCCTTGCAGGCTTCGAACCTCAAAAGAAGAGGCTAAAAAGGAAGAGCCATAGGGAAGCCTGGACTAAGGAGGTAAAAATCATTCCGATGAAAAGTTTTATGGAAGAGCCATAGGGAAGCCTGGACTAAGAAGGTAAAAATCATTCCGATGAAAAGTTTTATGCATTCCTTCCAACGGGTTGATAACTCGTCTGTTTCTCAGGTTCCTACTAGATCTACCACCGGGGAGGAAGATCAGGCTTCAGAGTCTGCCGACCCCTTCACTCAGCCTGCACCTTCTACTCCTCCACCTCCAGAGATGCCATTAGTCTTCATGGAGGAAGAGCATGCCGCTCCCCCAAGTCCACGGGCTTATGGTGATGAGCAGGTTGCTCCAACACCCACCTCTATGGAGCAATCCAATGTTCAAGCCTCGGCCTTTGGTGGGGTAAAAGAAACCTTGGTGACTCTCACCACTAGTGGTAGGGATGACCAAGTCTTCCACGAACCTAATCAAACTGGAGTGGTAAGAGATGTTTCTTTTAAGTAACCTACCCCGGTTTTCTTTTAACCTATAACGTATTTTGTGGTTCTAACTTGTGTTAATCATGCTGTCAAGTTGGACCTTCTTCTCCAACTGCAACTGCAACAGCGGCAGCCTCCGTGTTGACTTCTTTTGCAGAGCCTCGACCTGACGAAGTGGCAGGACCATCGATGGCTGCTTCTCAAGAAGCTTTACCACTTGGGTCTAGACCCTCAACCCTTCTCCAGCTGGCCAGGCTAAAAGAGCTGAGCAGCGGGCCTCAACCCAAGACTCCTCAAAGAGATATAAAGGAAGCCAAAAACATAGTGAAGACTTGGGTTGGTCAAGACTTCAATCTGGATACAGTGGTGTAGCCAACTGAAAAAATTTATGATGCCATTGGTCTGTTGGCTAAGGTTGGGCAGTTTCCTCAATCCGATCATAGCACTTTCCTCACTGGCTTGACCATCATTGGTCAAGAACATCGGGATCTTAAAGAAGCAACTCCTAGAGCAAGAGAAGCCCAAGCTTTAATCAGCTCACACTCTGAGAGTTCTTCCTTACTCCAATCCTCAGTGGAGGAATGTTCTTTGATCAGTGATAAACTCTCCAGTGTATCCGACAGGCTTGAAGCTCTGCTAGCAGAAGTCGAGCTCCTGAAGGCCGAACAATCTGACTTGGAGGACCTCTTGAGGATCAAACTTGAACCTGTAGCTCCTCTCCAAACTCGAACTCAAGAGATGACCGTACAGCTAAAGGAGAAGGGGAACAAGGCGAATAGGCCAAGGCTGCTGGAGGCTAGAATTAAAGCGGATTTTGAGCAATGTAAACTTTTCACTCGTTCCTTAGATTTTGGATTTCCCTCTTTGTAGCTTGTTTCTAGGTTGTTTGAGCAATTCCTATCCTATAATAAAACAAGTTAATTTTTCTATCTAATATTGTCCAAACACGGCTCCTAAAAACTCACTTTGTTTTTACTAATCCGACTACTCCAAATAGATATCTCTAACATCCCAGAGAGTTGGGAAATACTTTTTCAAGAACTTCTCATTGATGGAATGTTGTTGTTGAACTCCTTCCATCGATCTTAACTTATATGCCCCCTTCCCGATCACCTGATCAATCAAAAAGGGTCCCTCCCAAGTTGGACTCCATTTTCCAAATCCTTTGACTTGGGTCCCAAACTGTAGGATAGCTTTCCATACCAACTCATCGGGTTGGAAAACTTTCCCTTTTACCTTCTTGTTATATGCTCTAGCCACCAATTATTTGTCTGCCAGAATTTTATTCAAGGCATCGAGCCGGACTTCATCCACATTTTCTACCTCCTGACACATGGCTTGTAAGTACTCATTGGAGTGCAAACCATATTGGTTTTGAACTCTTAGAGACATCACATTAATTTCCATGGGTAGCACCGCGTCCTGGCCATAAGTAAAGCAAACGGTGTGGTCCCTGTTCCAAACCTTTTAAAGGTCCTATAGGCCCACAAAGTGTCTCCCAACTTCTCATGCCATTTTCTTGGATTATCATCAGTCATCTTCTTGATAATGTTCACCAAGACCTTGTTACTGGCCTCAGCCTATCCATTAGACTGTGGATAATAAGGACTTGACTGTATCAACTTGATCTTGAATTCTTCTGCAAAATCCATTGTTTCCTTAGATATAAAGGATGATCCTCTATCAGTTACGATAGTTTCTGGTATCCTATATCTATGCAAAATCTTGCTTCTTATGAACTTAATGACCTCTGCAGAAGTGATCTTTTTGACAGTCACGGCCTCCACCCATTTAGTAAAATAGTCTGTGGCAACGATGATAAACGTGTGTCCTTTGGAGGAAGGAGGATATACCTGTCCAATGAAATCCATTGCCCAGCCCCTAAAGGGCCATGGCCTGACCACAGAATTCATCGGGATGGCTGGAACATGCTGAAGATGGCCATGTTTCTGGCACTCTTCACATCCTTTGGCATACTCTTGGCAATCTTTTTCCATTTTTGGCCAAAAATAACCATATCTTAATATTAGCCAGCGCATTTTAATCCCAGCTTGATGAGAACCACAAACTCCTTCGTGCACCTCAGCCATGATCCTCATAGACTCAGTAGTCCCCAAGCATCTTAGTAGAAACCCATCTGGTGTTTTTCTTACTAGATCTTTATCCCATATTGAATAATTTGATGCCTAAGTCCTTAACTTCCTTTCCGTCTGTACTGATGGATTGTTGAGATAGTTCAACAGTGAAACCCGCCAATCTTCAACTTCTGCTTCTACTTGCATAACATCCATCTCAAACTCTCTATCAAATACAGAGGGAAGCGATCTTGTTTGGACTTCAACCCATTAACTGGCCTGCCAAACTGAACCTGTACTCTAGATGCAATCTGGGCAATATTGTGAGGTCTAGTCTTAGTAGTTTTTGGCTTCCCTTGTCAAACTTGTAACATTTTATCACACAAGCTCTTTAGATCAATTTTTATTGATCAGACTTTAGGATGGGTAGTATTGAAGTCTGAATCTTTGAAGAACAAAGTGTGATTGGTATGATCAATCTCAAGTAAGGTTTGTCCATGCATATGCATTTCACGTTTAGATTTCTTATGCCTTTATGACTAGTGAAACTGCCTAGTCAATTTGTGAATCTACTTTACACGAGAGCTGGCACGCAATTTAAGAAAACCCACATGGGCTTGTCCGACACTGTTTTTCTGAGAGTGAGTTTTTTCACCATTGGTCTTTTCAGATTGAATTTGTATTTGACAAGTGTCCTTGTGTGTTGTACTTCAGTTGCTCCAAAGAAAACATTTTCTTAAAAAAGCTTTGGGGGTGGGGGCGATTGGCTTCAAGGGTTTTGAACTTCATCTTAATGGAGAGTGTCTTGTTTTTCCTCTCTAGCAGAAACCCTAACAGCAACAAGCATTTTCTGGGTAATTTTCTTCATTGAAAATTTATAAAACTATCCATGAAAATGCTTGCTTGAATCTTCTTAAAAGTTCATTTGTTTTTTTTTGTGAGAACAATCATATTTTTCATGAGAGTGTTTTAAGCTCTCAGAGCCTCCTCTCTGTGTTCTTCACAAACCCTAGCTGCAAATACCTTTTTCATGCATTAAATCTTGTGCTAACTCACCCACATCATTTGAGTAAAAGGTTTGCATTGTTTTTGGTCTAAAGCTTTTTCGAAATCTTCATATAGACCTAGGTTTGGATTTCCAGTAAGTTTCTTCTTTTCAGCTGTTTGACTGGAGAAACTGACTTGTCATTTTTGAATTCATGGCTGCAAATCATTTGCATGATACAAGGTTCGTTTCGGTGCCATAAGGAGATGAGCTAAAGAAGAGAAGCTGCCTCATTGTGAAAACTGAGACTTCTCCATCTAGTGCAACATAGGGTTGCACAAAGATACAAGCTGCTCCATAGATTAGGTCTAAGAATTGAGCTTGTTGTGTTATCCTTGTATGAACCCTATTTTCACTAGTGGATCGGACTCCTTGGAGTCCCTCGATTTTTTAACCCAGTTAGGGGTTTTTTCGTGCACCAAATAGTTATGAGTACTTTGATTAATGTTGTTTGCTTGTTTTATTGTTAATGTTGCATGCTGGTATCATGTTATCTGATAAGTGAATTTGCTTTGGTGTGTGAATACTTGTTGTTGTACTTAAACTAGGTAGAGTCTGACTAGTTGTGTTCTCTATTCAGTTAAGCTTATTTCATACTAGTGTGTTTTCTGTCAGTAACGAACTTGTAACTAGTTGACTAGTTCCTTTGACTAGTCTACTGTGCAAGATTAATTTTTTAGTTGCAGGATATTCCACCTGGTACCAATTTACACATATCATTGGCAGCCAAATTTTCTCCTCAGGGAATGTGTTATGCCGTAACACGATCCTCCCATGTTTTCACCAAGTATCCGACGGCACACATATAACTAGCCATCACCAAATTCTTGCATTTATACTTCCCTGTAAGTTGATTAATGACTAGTTCTGAATCGCCAAATATATCTACACTTGGTGCCCCCAATTCCATCAGTAATTCCAACCCAATGATGAGTGCTTCATACTCAGCTCGGTTGTTAGTTAGGCCATCAAAGTCCAGATGGAATGAAAAATGATGATGTTCGCCTTTAGGACTAACCAGTACTACTTCTGCACCTGCTGCTCTGCTGCTCTGCTGGTGCAGGAACCATCAAAGAACAATTTTCAAGATGTAAGCCATAAACTGGCTATATTCTTGGAAATGTCGAAAGAACTATCCTTTCCTTACTTGGTTAGCAGACCCAATACTGCTGATTCTGATATTTTAGGAGGTTGTTCTTTCAGTACAATCGAGTTGCATGGATGAGATGCCAAAAAGTCTGCAATGGCTTGTCCTTTAATAGCCTTTTGAGGCACATATTGGAAGCAAAATTCTGGCAAAGCTAATATCCATTTCCCAATCCAACCAGCCATCATTGGCTTGGATAACATGTATTTAACCACATCCGTATTAGCAATTATGTGGATTGTGTATGGCAACATGTAATGCCTCAGTTTGACTGCTGTAAAATAGAGAGCTCAGCATAGTTTCTCTATCGGGGTGTATCTTGTTTCTACATCAGTCAAACTTCTGCTTAGATAATAGACAGCCTACTCCCTACATTCATCATTGTCTTGGGCTAGGAGACTACCTATTGATTCCTCAGAAGCTGAAATATACAGCTTAAGGGGTTTTCCTTTCTTTGGTGGCATCAACACAAGTGGTTCTGCCATATACTGCTTTATCTCTTCAAAAGCTTTCTGGTGACCTAGTCCCCATTCAAACGTTTTTGTTTCTTTGAGCTTTAGCAGTAGGGATAGAGGTTTTAGCTTTCCGGTCAAATTTGCAATAAACCTTCTCAAGAAATTGATCTTTCCTAGCAACATTTGGTGTTCTTTCTTATTTCTTGGTGAAGGTGCTTCTATGATCGCCTTGGCCTTATTTTTGTCTACCTCTATACCTCTTTGATGTACTAAAAAACTTAAGAAATTGCCTGCCCTTACCCCAAAAGCACATTTCTTCGGGTTCATTTTCAGCCTATGTAACCTCATCCTTTCAAGGACTTATCTTAAGTCTGTTAGGTGATCCATATCGGATTTGGATTTAACCACTACATCGTCAATATAGACTTCTAGGTTGTGGCCAATGAGGTCATGGAAGATGGCATTCATGGCCCTCTGATATGTAGCCCCTGCATTTTTTAAACCGAAGGGCATGACTACCTACTCAAAGGCTCCAATATGACCAGGACATCTGAAGGCTATCTTATGTATATCATCTTCAGCCATTCTGATTTTATTAGAACCAGCATTACCATCCATGAAAGATAGAATTTTATGGTTGGCTGCAGCATCAATAGACATGTCTGACATAGGCATCGGATAGAAATCCTTAAGAGTAGCATCATTAATATTTCTATAATCAATACACACTCTTATTGCCTTGGTCAATACTTTTATTACAAGTACAATATTAGCCAGCCATTCTACACACTTGGCTGGCCTAATGAACCCTGCCTTCAAAAGTTTCTTTATCTCTTCCTACACTTTTCCTTCAATTTCCTTAGACATTCTCCTAGGTGCTTGTTGAACTGGTTTGTATCCTTCCTTAATTGGCATTCTATGCTCTACCAAGGTTGAATCTAACCCGGGCATCTCATCGTAATGCCATGCGAAGCAATCTCTAAACTTTGTCAATAACTTGATCAACTCAATCTGATAGTCACAGGATAACAGGCCACTGATCCTGATTGGCCTGGGATCACCTTCTATCCCTAGCTCAATGGTTTCCTTCTATCCCTAGCTCAATGGTTTCCAAGGGATCTTGAACCTCTGGCATTGGTCTATCTGGTTCACTCGAAACAAACTCTGGCATTTCAAAGCTTGGTTCAAACTCATCAGGCCAATCCAGATCATAGGTGTATTCCGTTGTCTGCACCATCGTATCAATGGTTGATATGTCTAAGGCTTGAACAGTTTACTCCTTGGTTCCCGAGGTACTAGCTTGATTTTCATCCATCTCTCTGGCTGAAATCTCTTTTAGTGCCCTTCTTTCTCTTCCATATTCTCCTAGCCTTTGGATCAGTGATCGGATTGCCATCACTCGATCTTTTCCTTTATCGGTTGTACTTATCATAAGGTTTGTAGGCTAGGAATCAGGAATGGTCGGTCCCATTCTTCCTGGGTCATCGATGTACCTTTTGCCAGGAGCTTTCGGGCCGTCACCTGTGTAGGGCGGCCATCTTTATCAACTCCTGTACATTGGAATGTCCCCATATACGAATTGTAGAAGTTTGCCTCCGATATGCTGGTTGTCGGAAAGATAAGCCGTGAATCGGTCTGTAACAGCTCCTAGAACCCTACTGACCCTTCTGAAGGTTCTTCATGATAGATGGCAATCTTTTGGTGGAGAGTGGATGGTATGCACAAGGACTGATGTACCCAGTCCCTTCCCAGCAATGCACTGTAAACTGAGGTGTTTTCCACTACGAAGAATACCACCATAATTTTCTTCGATCCCAAGTCTACTTCCAGAGGTACAACACCATAGGTTTTGGTGATGCCCCCAAAGAAGTTGGACACGAACCTTTCTGTCGGCATTAAATCTGCTTGGGATAGATTTAATTTCTTCAGCATCTTTACTGGCAAAACATTCACCGATGCTCCTCCGTTGATCATCACCCTTGAAAAGAGCACTCCTTCTAGACGAGCAGTCATGTAGATTGGCCTCATGTGCGCAACCATTTTCTAGTTTGGCCTTGCAAAAATCATCCATTCATCATGTATCCTCCAGGATTTGTTTATTGCTCCTTCTGAAGATTGAGATTCAATTCTCACATCTTCATGTTGGCTCTCTAAAACAGTGATCAGGGATATGGAAGGATCACCCGAGATGTAATCTCCTTCAAGAGTCCCTTCTTGATAGGGTTCGGCATGAAAGAAAGATGACAGCACGTAAACCATGTTGATGTTGAAATTAGACTTTTCAACATTCGTTTCAAGCTTAAACACTTCTTTCCGATTTGCTTGACCTATCTCAGTGTTGGCAATCATCTTTTTTAGCCAGGATTCCAACTCCTCATCTTCGATACCCTCCATGGAATCTTCCCCATTGCTTTGCACAGGCAACATTACGTCTGGCTTAGAGCCATAATCAACCAGTTGTTCATTTTCGGTGGGAACCTCATCTATCTTTTCCACTGATCCGAACTGGATGTTGCAGTCCATTTTTTCCAGCAGAGAAGTCTCTTCTGTCTCGATCATTATTGCCTTTTTGGCGATCGGGTTAACATGTTGACCATTACTTGGTCCCCCATGCTCGATTGGGTTGATCTTTTGTCCCTTGATAGGGACATAAACTTGAGTTAGTCGAGCCTTTTAGCCAGCTTTCGAGCTGTCAGTAGCCTTGCTTGTAGATGGTTCATTCACGTCAGTCTGTGCTCGCATGAATGCTCCATACCTCCTTTGGATTTTCCTCTTGGCTGTTCTGGACAACTCCTCTTCAGCTCGTCCATTTCTGCCAACCCGATACCATTTCCCATTCACCTCAACCAGCTTTTCTACCTTGCTTGAGGTAGGGGTTTTCACAGCTTCTTTGGGAATCCTAACTTTTAAGACCTCCTCTGTGCGTGTCAGCCTCTCCTTTACTGGTTTGGGAACCCATTGCCTGGATTCCGATGCTTCTAGCGATCCTCTGGATTGCTGGGGCCCTTCATTATGGGCTTTCTTTCTGATGCCGCCAATTCGATCGAATATACTACTCCTTGGTAGTGGCTTCCTGGGACTGTGAGGACCGTAGTTCTTGACTGGACTCTTCATTGCCTGGAGTCTCAGTCCTTCTTTTCTTCTGACCAAGTCCTGGTCAATAACGGCCTCTGGAGCAGGTATCTGGAGTTCGTACTCGCACTTGCACTTACTGTACAGTACGACTCCACCTTGTACGTAAGCCTCTGGTTTATCGGGTTGAGATTCAATACTCACATCCCGATGACTGCTTGCAACTGCCTTCCCCCTGTTCAGGTCCAGTGTTTCCTTCCTTTGGCCACTTCTTGGCCAATTTAGGTTCACCAAGTTGATCGGGACCTCAGGGAAAGGCTCCGTGTCTATCGCCATGTTGGCTTGGGGCTTCTCCAATACCAACTTCCCCTTGTTTATCATCTCTTGGATCCAATCTCTGAACGCCACGCAGTTGAAGGTATTGTGATTCCAAGAGCAATGGGGCTTACAGTACTTCTTCCCCTTAAACTCCTCAGGCTTGGGCATCCTCTTCGAGGAGTCCAACCTGATACACTTATTCTTCACCAATCCATCAAAGATCTCTGATGATTTGGTAAGGTCAAAGGTGTAACTCTGGAATTTGGGGGGTTTGTTGGGAATATAGCCTCCCACTTCCATGGCTGCCCTCTGGTCTTTAATCGGTTTCACCAACCCTTTAATGACCGTCGGGGAGGTTGGTGGCAGCATCTCAACCACAGAAATCTCCAGATCCTCAAACACGTCACTGTTGTCATCGGGTTGCTCGATGAACTCGAAGTCTAGATGATTGACAGCCTGTTTGGATTTGAAGTAGGGCACCTTTGAGGAGTGCTGATGTTGAGACTCCTCTGCCAGCAACCTTTCATACTTGGTAGCAACCATCACGATCTCCTGGAGGTCTTTAAATTTGGCATCTCCGAACTTTTTCCTCAAAGAAATCTTCAGAGCCCTTTGAGCTGTAACCACTAACTGGTCATTGCTCATAGGGAACTTGCATTTCATCTTTGTTCTTTTGAACCTCATTATGAAGTCCTCAGTTGTTTCATGTTCGAATTGCTTTACCTCCACCAAATCGTTCATGGTTACCTCGGGTTCTAACCTGTAGAATTGGTTGTGAAAGGCTGCTTCCATCTGCTCCCAAGATCTTATGGAATTCGGGGCCAGATAGGAGTACCAATGAGAAGCCATCCCCAACAGAGAGTTGCCGAACAGTCTGAGTTTGTAGTTGGGGTTATCCTCAAACGCCACGCATTGGTTGGAGTACTTCCTGATGTGCTCCAAGGACGATACCGATGAGTCTTCCCCATTGAAAGTGGGAAAGTTTGGTACTTTAAAATTCATCGGGAAAGGATTCTGCTCGTCAATGTAGGCAGGATACGGCTTCTGATACACCGGCCTTTGATTGATGGCCTCTTTTGGCCTTGCTCTCCCGAGGATTAGCCGTCTTAACTCAGCTATCTCATTTTTCAACACGATGTTATCACCATCTTCTGGCAATAACATCTGATCGAGATCCGCTGGAGAGTGTTGGGGGGGCCCCTGACTGCTCTTGTGTTGATAGCAGGTCGTCCCTTAGGTGCGAACTCCCTAGGGAACCTCTCAGGCTTTGTCTTCTTAGGAATATACTTCCCTGGTTTAGCCTTCGGAGCGCTGGTGGTGGCTCCCTCTGTGGTGTTGAGAAATAGGCTTTCTCCAATCACCAGGGAACTGCTTGGTGCCCCCAAGCTCTCTTCTGACGAGGGATTATGTGTCATTGAATTGGGGGTAACAAAGCCTTTGTTCTCTTCCTCCATTATGCCCTTGAGTGGAGACTCAATCGAAAGGAAGAGTGGCTTGAGCGAGTCCATTCCTCCTAGCTTCAGTATAGGTCTTTCCGATGATCCTTTCATACCATTTAGTTGGCTAGAAAGGAATGAGAAACCCTGATCTATTTTATTTTGAACGTTGTTGGAGGAGGTGCAGAGATTTCTGATGTCTGCTCTGTTGTCTAGAGCAATTTTCTCCATGGATTTCATCATCTGCACCATGGTAGATTGCAATTCTTCGCTCCTGTATGTCTTTGCCGGTTGGCTGGAAGCTTGGGTCTCAGGTGATGCATGACCCATGTTCGTCGAGATGGACGTAGATTCCTTTCCCGTCATTTTCAGAAGCTAAGATTGAGAAAATGTGCTTCTTGGTCTTTCTCTCTTATGCTTGGGTATAAACAGCTAGAAAGAAGGATCCCACCGGACGTGCCAAAAATATGTTTGAAGCCTTTTGCAGGATGTAGGCAAGGAGCATACGTGTTGGCTTAACTGCTGGTTTACACCTTCTATCGGATTGGTTCAACATCATGCTTCACTCTGATTCCTTCGAAAGAATGTTTATGAGGCCTTTGTCGTCGGTGTGTTTGTCAGGCGTGCCACTATTGGCATTCTGCCAATAGAAAGATGTATATTAGTTTTAGTATAAGTTAGTTTACAAATATATTAGGTAGTTACGCCACAAGTAATGTAACTTCCGTCCATCGGATTGGCGACTTAATTAGATTAGGTCTTGGTTAGGTTCTTTTTATTGCCTTGCTTATTAAGGACTTTTAATATCTCTCGATTGTTTATACCAGAGATTGCTTAAGATGGGATTTTGATATAAACTGGTTATACAGAGAAAAGTAAAGACGATAATTAAAGACAGGAATTGAAATACTTGAAAATAAAGACTTGTAAGTAAAGACGTTAACTAAGAACTGATATTGAAAGACTTTAAGTAGAAGGTTCAATAATATTACATGTAATGGTTATTTCAGATTGAATAAACACCCATCGGGTTGGTTTTAGTTCCATTGGGATGGTTTTCAAAGCTGGTTCCTTACAAAGGGAAATAATCAAAGACACCTTGGCCCAAGATTTCTCATCGATACTATCAAAACAGGGATGATTTGACACACCCCACCCTCGATACCCACGTGGATGCCGAGTTTGGGTGTGCTGGCCGACACTCGTAAGTGACGAAGCCATTATATGCATGACAACACTTAGTTTAAGCAAATTAAACTGTCATAATGTTTGCGGAAATTAATGCCAATATGCACAAGGTTCAGAGCATACTAATTTGAACCAACGGAAACAAAATAATAAATCAAGTTCCAAGAATTTCTATCCATAACAGAGATGGATATTATTAGAGAAACTGAATAAAAATGAATCCCTACATGGTCGGGAAGAGAATCAGAGTTGCCACTCGTATGCCTCGACTTCACTAGATGCTATATCACCAGGTCCTAAAAGGGGCGCAAAAACAAAAGGTGTGAGTGGATGAAAATAAAAAGTTTTCGAAATACGTTTCTCTTTTCAACATAGTAACCCCCTATTTGAAATCCAGTATATTTGAAAAATCATACTACCGTAGTATGTGTCAAATCATACTATAATATATATAACTGAAAGTAATAATTCATATTTCCATAAGTCATTTCACCAAATATATCAATAGTATAGATAAGAAAACCAACACAGGGTATATGTGCAATCACCCATGTACGTGTTGAGGAACAACCTCTCAATCCTCGTACAAGCACTTTACGTTATCAATCAATTTGTACTCCTAGTACCACACACATGTAAGCACTTGCGCAATAGCGCGTCACACCCGAGTCCTTACGTAGTGGGGCCTTTTCCCCAAAAATAAACATAAACGTAAGACAAGCTTGCACTAAGGTATTTACCGGACAATACCCCTGGAGTACAGTGCATGTGACCCAAACATGTGAGACTTGTCCTATGGCCGTGAGACGGTACTACAACGTAGTGAAAGCATACCGAGTGTGTTTGAAAACATACATATATACATCATGTGTAAAAGTGAAGAATATCATATACTTCATAATTTCCCAAATATTTAAACATTGCATAAATAACATTCTCATCGGACTCATATAATAAAACCCAACATATATTTATGCATAAGCGAAATCATAGTATAAATCATTTCATAGTATATATCCAAACTTTTGTGCATAACCGAAATCACACTTTAAAACCATTTCATAAAACACACACACACACACACACATATATATATATAGATAAAAATATATATATTCATGTCACAAAGTCATTGGAAATCATAATTATATCAAACCATAATTAATTCAAAGCATATAAATCATTTGTTAAAACAAAAGTCCACTCACTGGTGCTCGGGAGTGTAATCTCCCTCGGTGTTGCTCTCCTCGAAGCGTGGAGTCGAAGAACTACCTATTTAATATTAGAGAACAATGTTAAAAACATCCCCTAAATAAATTAATATAACCGTTAGAATTAACGGCGTCAGTTTGGTTTAACGGAATATACCTTTTTCTGACGGAATATTCTGACGCTGTCAGGAATATTCTGTTACCGTGACGGAATATTCCTTCACTTCAACCTTTTTCTGATCGCCGGAGCCGCCTGGTTCACCGGAATTTCTGGAAAATGCACCGATTTAATCCCAAAACTTCAAAAATTCATAACTCCTTCATTCCTTGGCCAAAGTTAACGTGCCATATATCAAAATGAAGGTATTGACGAGTAGAATATTTTCATACCAATTTGGGGCCGAAAAAATGGCCGGAGATGGCCTGAAATTGGCCGGAAAGCTTCGGAAAACCCTAATTCCGTTCTCCTTCAAAACTGCACCAAATTCCATGTTCTTTATGTTGATTTGAACCTACTCAATGTAATAAAACCAATGGAAATGGTTTTGAGGCTTACCTAAGTCGGGATTGTACAGAAACTTGAATTGCAGTTTGCCGATTTGGTTCAAGTTTGAAGAATCTGGGATTGTACAACGGCTATGATCTTGAGTGACGGTTCGACGATTTTGTGATTCGTCCAAAAATTAGGGTTTCGGTGGTTTTGGGAGGTTTTGGTCGAGAGAGAGAGAGAGAGAGATCATGCAGAGTGAGAATGAGGGAATTAGGGGATTGGCTGCACAGCAGCCAGCCAAAAACCCTAATTTACTTACGGGTGTGAAAATTACTAAAATGCCCCTACACTTTAAAGTTTCGTAAAATGTTCGTTTTAACTCCGAATTGAGTTCCGCTTGCGTCCACGCATTCGTATCGACGAGTACTACTTGAATATGTACAGAAAATAATTTTCAGAAGTCGTCTCAAAAAAGTCAACGAAAGTCAACATTAGTCACTAGGGGTATTTTGGTAATTTACATAAAATTTTGGGACGGGTTATAACATGATTTGATGGCAGAGCTTAATTCACTACTCCTCACCTCAGGAGAGTTAGGATGTATGATTCTAGGGTTCTGGTCTTTAAGTTCTCAAAATCACAAGCTACACGAGTAGTGTGAATGAGAAAGCAGCAGATAGAGATGAAATTTGTATCTGAGAAAGGCTTTGAGGGATTTCCTCATAGGTTTCTTTCTGAACTCAAGAGTTTTGGTTTTTGGTTGTTTGAGCTTTACTTCGAATCCTCTCTTCGTTTATATAGACCATTAGGGAGCCCACGTCACAGCCGTCACTTCTCTCTGCCACCGTCTTTGGAGACTCAGTGAGGTAAGGCTTAACCAGTAAGGCATAAATAATATCCCTGATCAGCCTGCGCCCACCGAGAAAAGTTCTTTATTCATAGTCTAATTCCCTCCAATGTGTCAAGTGCTTTGCATTAAATGCAGTCAGTGGAGGACTATTCAGACTTACTTCCTTTTTGTCCACTGGTCTGGGTTGGGTCTTTCCTCTCTTAGGCCCAACCCATTAATAAAAATAAGTTATGGCCCAATGGATATTTTTCAGTGTAAACAAACCCCAATATAATCAATACCAAAGTTTGTTAAACAAGTCGTGGTGCAGTTTGTCCCTCATGAAGCAAACAGAATTGCTCATCGAATTGCAAGATATAGCTTGCAGCCAGTGGCTTTTCCTATTGGAAGAGCGTGGCTCCTCCATGGTTTATGAATTGTTTATTTGATGACAATAGATTAGAATGATTGTAGTTGGAGGCATGTGTCTTTTTCTTTGTGCGTAGTTGGCTCACCTGGTGTAACCGTCTAGGGTTTTTTGAGCCACCTCTTTTTACATGCTATGCTATGTACTATGTTTTGACGTAATGAATTTATATTGATATGTACTATGTTGTAATAAGTCATAATTTGTCTAGGTGTCTTAAAAAATTTGCCTCTACATAGTAGTAATTGTCAATAAGTCCAAAAATATGCAATATTGTTACAAATAAAAATTTAAAATGAAATAAAACATTTTATAGATTAGGTGTCATTCTATTTCAAATTTTACATATTGAAAATTAAAACATGTTATACTTCCAATGTGGTTCTTTGTAACCTTACAACATTCATTAAGGATAATTACGCCAACCACTGCGGGATGGTTCAGTGGTTGGGACGAATTTCAAGCTCGTATTTCATATGGCTTGTCCTGGGATCGATTCATGGCATTGGTGAATCGTACGATGGTGGCCAGGAGGAGGATGAAATGCATATGTGAGTCTTCCAGGCCCCCGGAAGGGTGGACTGCTGTGGCATGACCACCAGGTGGACCCCTTTTAAAGAAAAAAATTAAGGATAACTAAGTCCAAAAAAAAAAAAATTTTAATCACACCTCTATTAAGTAATAACCTCCCTATATTTATAAAATTGGTTTGGTCCCAATATGATGACTATATAGAGCTTTTAGTCTAGTAGTGTGAAAAAAGTATCATGTATATGAGTCTGATTGAATATGCATCGTAATTTTGTATATATCTAGTTAAAGAAACATATAAAAATGTAGTTCAAACATGCCTTTTTATACACTAGCCGCTCTGCACACGATCACGCGCATGCGAGAGGCCTTTTTTGTTTTCAATCACAGGCGCTACGCGCCCCTAAAAATGTCTTCTATTAATTGATAATAAGCTTTGCTACTTACTAAAATTCTTGATTATCAATCTCTTTGTTTCTTTAGCCAACACGTCTTTCGAAATAAACGAAAGTGAATGATAATAAAATTATGGATTTGGTCCCCATATTTGTTTATAATGCAAAGCTTGTATAAGTCTATTCTGTATAGATTTTGTAAATGAACATGTTTTTTATTTTCAAAAAAACAATGAACATAATTTTAATTGTGAAAAATTCAAGCTACAATGAACAGCTTTAGTCACTGTACAAGCTACAAAGATAAATTTAAGCTAAAAAAGAAATAATGAAATATGAGATTCACTCCTATCCTAGAAATACTTTGAAGTAATTAATACATAAATTTGAACTTACTTTCAAGTGGACTCATGATTTTGCATCTTCAGTACAAATTACAAACTACAAAACCTGATTTTTTTTTCGTAAAAAGACTACAATTTTTTGTATTGGCTTTCTCTTCTTCACGAACCAACGAAGTAAAACTTCTTCTTTTTTTTTTGAAATTTATTGATTTGCAATATAAGAAGAACCAATTTTATCAGAAGCATGTTATTGCATTTCTTCATAGAAAGACCAACACAATGTAAAGGGATCCCAAAAAGAAAAAAAATATATCAAACCAAGCCAAGTCGTAACATGTTGTTACAATGATTCAATCTCTAATTCATAATATTTTCAGCTTCAAACTTCATAGTCGTGCAAGCGAAGAAATTGTTGATAATAGAACAACAATCAATGATAATTTTATTTATGCTAATAATTAAATACAAAGAACAATGGCAGTATATAAACAATACGAAATAAATTTAAGAAAAATGAAGATCGAGGCTTGCGTACCTCAATGTTCTTGAAACAGAATTTCGTCCCTACTCTGTGCTTGTAGTTCGTTGGACGTCTGCTTCACCAGGATTCAACGATCTAAGTCAAAATTCCAGCACCGGAAAATTGACTTCTAGCGAATATAGAATGTGGTTCTCTCAGTTGGATGGTTTTGGTTTACAGGAGATTTGAATGCGAATTTCTGAGTGCGAAATGCCATGCAAATGGATGAATATATAGAGTATGGATACATGTTCGCAACAGGTATGAGAATGGGATGTGACTGTTGGGAGGTATCTGTTGGAAAGGATGCTTTGTTCTCTGGTGCTTCTTCTTCAACCCAGACTTCATCTGAAAAGATGAGTCTGTTGGAAGAATAAAATATTAAATCCGAAATTTAAAAAATAATAATTAATTAACGGATTTAATTATTAGAGCCCGAGCCCAAGGCCCATCTTTTGACAATTAATTAATATTAATTATATATATATTAATTATTAATTAATTTTCACATCCCCAAAGCCCAAACCCAAGGTTGAGCCCAATTTTCCTCTCCATGGCTCCATTACTCCAATCACTTTGTAAGAGGTACAAAGCCTTATAAAGAGTAGGAACTTTTTGGTGGTGATCAATGTGGGACAAAGTTTGGAATGGTATTACTACTCAAACATCTCCAACAAACTGCAAATAGTGCAATCCAACCACAATCAACTAACTCTTTGATCAAAAAGCATACATCGATACTCTTTAAAGACACAACTTTGATTCTTCTTTTTAAAGGTCTATTCTCACAAAATAAAATTTTAAATAAAAATTAGTAGAAAGACTTTCCCACCTAACAACATCTAAAAAATGTAGTAAAAAATTAATAAATTGAAGATTTTAAGAACCTAGGAGAGTTGCCATCTCCACTTGGGGAAGGCCATTCTTAGTGTGCTGAAACCCATCAATCAGAAAGCATTCATCAGTGACAAAATGCCTCTCTTTCTTTCTCTGATAAAAACCACCAAGAATTAAAAAAAAAACAAATAAAGAAATAAATTAAAGTCAAGAAGGAAACTTACAATTGAAGAAGATTATCACATTCACACCAACAACTGAGAAAGTTTGAGAATCGCCTTCTCTATTATTCTCCAACAAAACTGCGTGGGTTACTCTTCTCTTCTGTTTCGTTATATTTCGCACGAAGGGATCTCTTATTATTTATCTTTTAATTTTTTGTCTTAATCTCCTCATTCGAGTACTGAAATCCGTAATAGTGAACATGATTGAGCAGCAAATTGTGAACAGGAAAACTGAATAGATTCAAGAATTGAGTACCTTTGCTATAAGTCATATATAGTAAATGTTCAATCTCTCAGGTTTATGTGTGCAATATGGCCAACTGATTCAAAGGTTGAAAGAACAATCATACCTTCGGGGAGCAAAGACTCCAATATCTGCTAAAAAAGTTAAACCTATGGATATTAATAAAACTTCGGGAATGAAAATTTTACAAGAAAAATATGAATGAAATATCACATCCCAAACCCAAATAAATAAGGCAATATAAAGAAAACCTAATACTCTCACATAAAAAATTGAATTAGAAGACAAATATGAATGCAAACAATAAGGGATTGAACCCCACACACGCACACCTTTTGCAGATGCTACAGATTAAGGGCTATGATTTGAAGAAGTATGGTTGTTTTTCAAATTGTTCAGTTAAAACCAAAGAACAAAAAGATGGAGAAAATTTTTCAACCTACCAAATGTATCACCAAAAAATGTTCCAAAGCTTCATGTAATTCTTCAACGCCTCCTTCTTCGTAAATCTGCAAAGAAAAGAAGCATAAGCCACATAATCATATTAGTGAAAATTACTTGCACTTTATAGGGCTAAACTGGTGTTCTTTGCTGTATTCAGGAATTAAAATGAACTCATGCAGTTTCAAACTAAACGTGCAGATTCTGCACCAAGAAAAGAGAGAAATCAAAACGTTATCAAAATGAACTCATGTAGTTTCAAATCGTGTCTACTCAATATCGTGTCCTTTCCTCCAGCAATTTTTGTTTACATTAAACTACAACGCTAACTTGAGTAACCAAACATACATTTCACTACAACATACAACAACAAAAGTTATCAAACTATCCTATAATTATGTAGATATCGCACTAAATCACATCTATCTGTAAATCTGTGCCAATGTCATTTGGGGCAATGCAAAATCCACACACGCAAACACACACATCCGCAATAAAGAATTAATATGCACCTTATCAGCACTTTCTCGGCCTTTTCTTTTTTAGCCTTCTGCTTCTCCAATTTCTTCCTCTCCTTTTTCTTCACAACGAGTTCTAGAAGTAAAAACAACTAGAACAAGTTGGCACCTACGATGAATCCAAAGTGAGCATATCGGTGCAGTGTGAACATACACGTGAAGCTGGTCCTAGCCCGAACAGTACTATAGACACCGTGTAAGCAATCCTAATTGACCGGAAATGTAAGATAAAACATGCCATGGGTAAAGTCTCGTATCTTAAAATAGGGCAACGCATGAAAGCATATCGTTTCTAAAGTGGTATTCACAAATACTGTAAGTTGAAATACCATTAATTCAGTAAAACATTTAAATTTCTAAAACCAAGTAAGTCTAAATTTTGTTTCAAAGCAGATACGTAAAATTCATTTCAAAGCATACGTAATTATAAGTTTGGAAAGAAAAGCCCACTCATAGTGACCGTAGTCGTAAACTCTTTACTTGTACGCTCTCCGTAGTCCTCGGGTTGTCACTCCTAAAAATAACACAACCACATTTAGTAAACTAATCGAAAACTATGAAGAATATAGAGTACAAAACTCAAATTAAGAGTTTCGGTGTCCGAAAATCGAAATACGCTGCCGCGGGTAGCCACGTGCCACCGCACAATCCGCCAGGCGTCCACACGCACAGTTAAATTTAACGGGGTGCCGTTAACTTTAACGGAATATTCTAACTGAGTTAGAGAATATTCTATTAAAGCCGCCATTTGGGGGAAGGAATATACCTTTGGAATATTCCAGGTCCAACCGGGTTTGCTGATGCATGAACTGGGTTCGTTGAAGTCAGGATCAAGTTTGTTGACCTCAGTTCTTCGGTTGCTGCTGCAACTTTCGACCTCCGCTCGCCACCGCCAGCCCCCATCCGTCGGCAAGAATATGGAATTTTGGCCGAAAATCTTCAAAAAAACATAACTTCTGCAAAACTCAACCATTTTCAACGTATGATATGTCAAATTGAAGTTAGGAAGACAAGAAACTCGATTTTACTTATTTCGAGGTCAAAAGGTGGCCGAAAAATAGCTCGATAGTCTCGGCCCGAAAAGTGGCCGTTTCCAAACTTCGATTTCAGGGCAGATTCAAGCATGCACGACTTGGATAATGTTCTAGGACTCACGGGGAGTCGAAATGTGGTCACTTCAAGGCCGATCGAGTCCCGAATCGACGGAAAAAATGTTGGAAAATTTCTCCTCGCCGGAGTTCCTCGAATCATGACCTCGAGGTTCAATTTTTACAAAACAAGGGTTGGGAATGGATTCATGGCGAGGAGAGGGTCTCATTGGTGGCGGTTGAGTGGTGTGGTTTGCTGGTGAAAGGTGGCGGAGCCACCGTGGTCTGTGGTTTGGCTCGGTTGGGGAAGGGAAGATGGGAAAGAGGGTTGAGAAGGTGGGGGAAAATGAGAATGTGATACAGAGTGAGGGAGAGCATGGGGAGGAGTGACAGTAGGTGGGTCCCACTGGACCCAAAGCCCAAACTACAAAATACGACTCTCGTTAAAATTACGAGAATGCCCTTAAAATTAACGTTTCACGGAATCTTCGTTCAAACTTTGAATTCTGTTCCATTCGCATCCACGCGTTTGTAACGACGAGTATAACAAGAAAAAGCTAAGAGAAAGGTCGTACGTGTCATAACACGAAAGTCAACAAAAGTCAACTATTGCCTAACCAGGGGCATTTTGGTCATTTCACACTTTCGGGAATAAAATACTATAAATCCTGAGACGGGCTGTAACAACACTAATTTAAGTATGCTTTTAAATTTTGCATATATCTAGTTAAGGTAACATATGTGTATATGTAAGGTTGATTCGTCGTGTTTTGGGTTTGGAAAATCTAATAGTGAATTTTAGGTATGAAAATTAATGAGACTTTCTTTCTTATAGTTTATTGCTAAAAAGATTAATTTTTTGGGCCAAATATATTTTAGATTTCTCTTTTTATTTTGATATTACGATATTCTAAACTAGTCAAATCTATTTGGTGGGGAATAATAATAGGTGGGGTTTTAATTGGAGAAATGACTATGTACTTTGGATCTAATTAAGTGTGATTCTTAATTTTGCATATACCCAATTAAAGAAACATGTATAAATGCAGTGCATGCACATTTTGTACATGCATGTCTGTGCATACACAAATATATGTATATATAAGAGGACCTATCTAGCAGACATTACAAACCTAAGTAAGGCTTCATTCTCCTTGAAAGTAGATTGAAGGCATAAAATTTACAGTCAATTAAACATGGCCAGGCTCTCATGGTTTTCAATTGCATTTTTTCTCGTCCTTGCCTTGAGCTGTGCCATTGATGTCATGGTAATAACTCTCCCTCTCTCTGAGACTAATCAGCTAGATATAATTGAGTACACTTGTTAATTAAAGTTGTTGTGGCCTATTTTATTGAAGGGTTTAAGAACAGGGAGAAGGATGGCCGGCGGCACAGAGAGAATAGAGAGAAATAGGGATGAGGGAAATTATGTGGTGTGTGATTTCCTCATACTGATGCCTTTATTTATAGTGAAACAAGTACAATAGGAATGTAACTTAGGAGATTCCAGAATATCCCAATCCATATCTACCTAGATAGTCTATGCACAGAGAATAGAGAGAAATAGGATGAGGAAATTATGTGGTGTGTGATTTCCTCATAACTGATGCCTTTATTTATAGTGAAACAAGTACAATAGGAATGTAACTATAGAAGATTCAGAATATCCCAATCCATATCTACCTAGGATTTACACAATCACATTTATCACATGGTAAGAGTGATTCAGTCACCAACTGTAGCACAGAATAAGGTTGGGTCAGGACGAGTCTCAGGCGGACCAACATTGCTTCGTGAAGTATTGCATGGCCCCAAGCAGATATCGGAAGTTTGGTTCGCATTAACAAAGTCCGAGCGATCATTTGAAGGCGCTTAATGAACGCTTCTGCTAGGTCATTTTGGGTGTGAATATGGGGTACAAGATGTTCAACATCAATCCAAATAGACGTGCAATAGTCATTGAAAGTTTTCAATGTAAATTCTCCAGCATTATCTAGTCGAATTGACTTAATCAGACAATCAGGGTGGTGAGCCCTTAGCTTAATAATTTGAGCTAGGAGTTTGGAGAATGCAGCATTACGAGTGGACATAAGGCACATGTGTGACCAACGTGTGGAAGCATTAACCAATACCATAAAGTATCTAAATGGTCCGCAAGATGGTTGAATAGGTCCACAAATGTCCCCCTCAATCCTCTGAAGAAATTTGGGAGGATTCGTTTGGATCTTGTGAATAGATGGGTGAGTGATTAGCTTACCCAAGGAGCATGCTTGGCATGAAAAAGTGCGAAGAACGAAGTCCTTACTGTGGGTAAGGGGATGCCTGTGTGAAATATTGAGGATACGCCGCATCATGCTCCGTCCAGGGTGTCCCAAACGGTCATGCCAAAGCAAGTGTTCCATTGCAAGCCCACTCCATTTTCTTTAGAAGTTTCAGCATGGTAATTATTATCTCGAATATCTTTAAAGTTCAACAACGTTCTTCTGGAACGGGGTGAGTAAAGTGTCTCTTTAATGGTTAATTTAGTACCATTGGACAACATTAGGTGGGCAGTGTCATACCCCTCAATCAGGTTGGATGAGCCTGAAAGGGTTGTCAGAGGTGATATTTTAGGTATGAAGTTAGTAAAATAGATGCGTTCACGCAAAATGGTGTGCGTAGTTGCACCATCTGCCAAACAACTAACTTCCCCACAAAACATACCTAGAAATAAATTAATTGAATTGGTCACATGTACAAAGAGAATTAAAAAATCATTCATTCAATTAATCATTCAAGAAATAATTTCCATAAAATAATATCCAAAAACTTAAAACAAATACCAAACAAATCATCCAAACAAAAAGGAAAAATTGTTCAAAACTTAAACCAAAAGATAAAGGGTTCGGCCACTTAGTGGTTTTTGGCCACTAGTAGTGATTTTAGGCCAACATATAGGCCCCATGTCTAAAATCTAATTTTCCATCGGAGTAGATGCTTCTTGAAAATCAAAAATCTTCAGTGTAGTATCTTCGAGATTCTCCACGTGAGCAAGATTAATCTCTACGGCTTTACGACTTGAATGATACTCAACAATAGCGTTAACTGAAGCTCGGCAAGTGCGGGACCAATGGTCCTGAGAACCACAGCGGTAACACAGACTCGCCTCTTTGGTTGCCTTGCTTTTAGTCTTGAAGTTTGAGGCTTTGGGAGCTAAATTAGTGTGCTTCGGGGCATTATTTCCTCCCTTGGATGGGCCTACGCTCTGTCGACCTTGGGCTTGTGGCTTAGGGTTAGAACCCTTGCCTTTCCCACCACGCTTATGGCGTCGGTTTTGGCCTCGATTCGCGCTAGAGTGTGCTTCAGGCACTGCGGTTGAGTCAATAGGTCTAGCTTGATGATTTTTCATTAACAGCTGGTTTTGCTTTTTAGCAAGTAGTAAGACTGAGATCAAATCCGAGAATTTGGTGAATTTATGTGCCCTATATTGTTGTTACAGGACAATATTAGTGGCATGGAAAGTTGAATAGGTCTTCTCCAGGAGATCCTGTTTAGTCAAGTCTTCTTTGCAAAGCTTGAGAAGTGATTGGATTCGACAAAGTTTAGAGTTGTACTCATTCATAGACTTAAAGTCTTGGAAGCGTAAATACTGCCAGTCATGTCTTGTTTCAAGCAAGAAAATATATCTTTGATGGTTAAAGCGCTCTTCCAAAGCGAGCCATAAAGCTCTTGGATCCTCTTCAGCGAGGTACTCGGTTTGCAGTGCATCGTGCATATGTCTTCAGATGAAGATAATGGCATTTGCTTTGTCAGCTTCGCCAACCGGGTTATCCGTCTCAATTTCAATGGTAGCCTTAAGGCTCTTTGCAGTGAGGTGGAGCTTCACATCTTATACTCACTTGAGGTAGTTCCTTCCAAAGACTTCCAGAGCGGTAAGTCTAGTTTGTTCAAATTCGAAAGGAACAAGATTGTGGTCAGTACTATGAAAAACAGTTCATAGACTTGGAGTAGAACATTCAAGTTCTATTAAACATGTTTTGGTTTAAATTTTCATGAAAACTTCGGGTTTCATGGGTTTTTAATTTTTAAGGAAACTTTAGGTTTCATGGCACTTATTCGAAACTTCGGATTCGAATTTATGAACTTCAAGTTCATGGATACTTGCACACAAACGCAATATACTGAACAAACAAAATATAAAAAAAAAAAACATATATAGCATTAACAGGTAGATGAACGTAGGTCTACGGGGCCTATGGGGTGTGAAAATCACGACCCAAATAATTTGGGTGGACTAAGTTTGGAGCTGCAGGCCCAAACAAAGAGAAAAACTGGCCTGCAGGCCACTTGGCAGACTTGGGTAGCAGGCCCAAATGGCTGCAGGAAAATAGCAGTGGGCTAAAAAAATAGGAAGGCGCAGTCAGCTCATGCAGGGGTTGTGTTGGGCCCAGAGGGGAGAGAGGCCCAAATGGGTCTCGGGTAGGCTCAGCTAGAGCCGAGTACGGATCGGCTTGGCTGCAGGCCGATGTCAACTCAGCTTAGCTTCAGGCAGCTCAGCTCGACTTCAGGCCAGCTCGGCTCTAGGTTTTTTATTTTCAAAAAATCGAAAAACAAAAAAAAAAACCCTAATTTTTCCTTCATTCACACAATCATCAATTCACTTAATATATAGCAGATATATTAAATTTAATGCGAACACAATATTTGTCGAAGATTATAATTCGTTTAAACGCATAAAATTGGGTTCATGCATCATGGTGAAGGTTCATGCAATCAAGGCTGAAAAAAATATCGACATTGAGACCGTGTTTTAGAAGTACTTGGATTGTTGATGATGATGGTGGAACAATTTGTTTGCAAAGGAATGCCCTTCAGATTTCGTAGTGCAGCGTCAAAAGCGTGCTGATAACATGTTGTGGCCTATTTTATTGAAGGGTTTAAGAATAGGGAGAAGGATGGCCGGCGGCATAGAGAGAATAGAGAGAAATAGGGATGAAGGAAATTATGGTGTGTGATTTCCCTCATGCTGGTGCCTTTATTTATAGTGAAACAAGTACAATCATAATAGGAATGTAACTTTAGGAGATTCAGAATATCCCAATCCATATCTACTTAGGATATACACAATCACATTTATCACATGTTAATATTATTCACCACAAAAGTATATTTTTCAGCGTGTTTCTCTTATAAGTTCGTTATATTTTCTTTGCGCAGGCTGACGGTGAGGGATCACTTCCTCCTGAACGTAAGCAAATCATTTCTCAAATTCTTGTTCTTCAAATTATTTCAGCTAATTTAATATATAATTGCATACGAAATTCAAATTACTTGATATATTGTTCGATGTTTTAATCAGAATGTGGAGCGGCATGTGCATACCGATGTTCAGAAACTTCACATAAAAACCCATGCATAGAATTCTGCAACATGTGCTGCCAGAAATGTCTGTGTTCCATCACGCACATTTGAACATAAGGAAGAATATCCATGCTATAACAATTGGAAGACTCAACAAGGAGGTCCCAAGTGCCCATGAAGCCAAACGAGTTTATTACACAATGTCTAAGAATTAAGTTGGCCATTACGAATTAAAATGCAGATTTCTCGCAAATCCAATCCATAGCCAACCTGAAATAATTGCTATTTACAATATTCATCAATAAGGAAATAAATTCTTTGTTAGATATGGTTCCAAAGTAATCTATTCTTTTTAAAGTTTAACCAAACAATATGAAACTCAACTAGCAATGATGTGTTTGAGAAAAAAAAAAAACCCAGCAATAATATGTTCATTCTTATTTAATTAAACAACAGTGTCAATTCCGCTCTAACATTGCTATCATGAAAATATATTGTTGTGAATTTATTGATAAATAAAAAAAATGAAAGTTACAAGAAGTTAAAGGGGACATGTCACTAGTAGAAAAAAGTACTTAGGCGACAAAACAAATTTCGTCGCGCAAGGTCCCTTTTCGTCGCCTAACCATTTGCACGACTATTAATTTGTTGCCCCAAATTCGTCGCGCAAAGCCCGTGGAGTAAGCATTTGCGGGACGAAGAAAATACATTCGTCGTGCAAATGTGCATTGCGCGATGATTTTTTGCGACAAAAAGATGCGTGGCAATAGAGGTTAGGCGACGAATAAATTTTGTCGGACAAACCTTTAGGCGACGAAAATCCTTCGTTGCCCTAAGTTTTCAGCGACGAAATATATTAATTGCCTATACTTGAGGCGATGAAATATTCAGTGATTCTATCATTGCGCAAAGGTTTAGGCGACGGTGTTTGTTTCGTCGCACAAAATATTTAATAATTTTATTTCAATAAAATAATTTTTTTTTAATTTTAATTTTAATTTTTTAATTAATTAATAAATGAATTAATTGGGATTTAAAAGACAATAAAATATAATAAGCAATGTAGAAAAACAAATTAGATTATATAAAGAAATGTACGTACAAAACATTCAATAATAAAAATAAATTAGAATTCTAAAATGAAGTGGCTATGGAGATGTCGGCGGGAAATATGGTAAGGGAGGGGGCTGGGAACCGGATGATGGCATATTCAATGTAATGCCGGACAACTGGAGGGCGTGTAAGATTTGGCTCATCTGGTTGCTCTGAGTCGCGAGCTGCCGCCTTAGGTCTTGAACTTCCTCCTTCAATGAGGTGACCTCTCCCGAATTGTTTTTAGAAGATGAGGCACCCATCTCACGGAGTCGCGCTTTCCCCATCCCCCGGTAAACCCTACCAGGCCTACGACCAAGGGACCAGCATCCTTAGTTGGAGTCACGTCCTCGATAGGGGTCTTGGGGGAAAGCTGCGATGCCACTTCTTCGAGAAGAGCATTGTTCTTTTCCACCATAGTGGCCTGTAATAAGAAAATAAATATTATTGTTTATAATAATTAAAAAAGGAACAAAAGTATCAGGTAATTAGAGAAACTTACATGGAGTTGCTGAACCGTCTCATAAACTTCCTCGAACATGTCAATCTCCGGAAACTTTGCACCTTCCTAAAAAAAATAATAAAAGAAGGTTAAAATTTAAAATTCATAAATATAAAATTATATTAAAATTGAAAAATGTAAAGTAGTTTTACCTCTCGTCGGTTCTCCAATCTGAAGAAGAAGGGCTTCGAACTGGAGTGGTGTAGAAGTATCTTTTTCGACCTATTTATCTAGTTGGCTCGAGATCATTTCTAGTAAACCCAAAATTTGTTAGTGCATATATTAATTGTTGAGTACAATTATAAAATAAATTAGTAAACTTACCAAAAAATTAGGATCTTGAAAGTGGTTACATAACCACTCCCAATCTTGAGGCCGCTCCAGCAACTCCTTAGGGCATCCTTGAGCTAAAGCAGTCTCCGCGTCCGGATACAACTTAAAATGGTTGTGGAGATCGCTCTTCCACTCTTTGTACCGACTTGTGAAGAGCTCATCTATGTACGCTGTCCGGTAGGCATCAAGGTCCTTAGTATTAAAGTTGATATGCAAATATGAAAAAATATTATTAAAATATAAAAAATAGTAGACTTAATTATAAAAAGTAGTAGAAAGTATTGAATACACTCACCGACAGCTCATACCACATCGCAGCCTTCGTTTGCTTTGGGACTGATTTCCATGTTTCCCATCTCATAGGGCAATGGGCATGTAGTATCGACCCTATGTCACGGACCAGAGTGCTGTGCTGGTCAGATGAAGCAGCCCGGTGTTGAGAAGCATACATGATGGCGATCTTTTCAGAAGTCGCACGTGTGATCTGCACAGACTTCAGCTGTCTGCAAGGGCCACGGGTCTTTTTCTTCCCCGCCAAAACAAAGAATTAATTCATGGTTAAAACGTGTACTAAAAATTCTACAGAAAGTTCGGCAGAACCTCTCCTAAAAGTCTAACATTTCCCATAACCTGCAAACAATAATACAACACATCCACATCCACAAAACATTTGCAACAAATTTGATAATCGTACCAATAGTTGCTAAATGCAATCAATTAATTTGAATATGGTAGTAAACATTCCAACAAATACGTAAAAGATTGGGGGTAGGGGTATATTACCTGTCTGCGAGCCCTCGCCGTCGACTGTGGATGTCCTGGGTGCCTGAGGGGCCTGGTCCTCGGGACGACGTCGTTGGTGAGCCCGACGAGCGCTGACTGAGGGATGCGTCACCGAAGCAGTGGACAAGACAGGCGCCTCGGAGACATCCGAAGCGGCTGACGCGAGCTCCGCAGCATTAACCAACCGTGATGGAGCTGAACTAGGACTAGAGCAACGGCGTGTAGAAATCAAACCCGACATCTCTAAATTGAGCCAGTTACAAATTAGTTAAATAAATAAATTATGACGTTTCCCTTTTGCCATGAATATAATTTTTATGACACTTTCCAAATGCCATCGAAGAGTTTTGAATTTTAAAAAAAATAATAACTAATTCTTTTCAATCTATAACAATGGCCAAACAACAAAAGCAAAATCATAATATACCATTCATCATTCAGCACAATCATTCAGTTACTAAACAAATCTAATACAAAAAAATTACTAAGTAATCACATCCAATATAAATATTACTACATTTTAGATCAAACGTGATGTAAGACGGACAAGAGAGAAAGAGAGGGACAATGATGCTCCATTGCATTGCACGCAAGTTAAAATAATTGCCAATCTCAACTTTCATTTATGTTTCAATGTTACAAGTTTATAATTTCCCGACTTCCAAACTTAGTCTAAATCAGAAATAGAATACACATCGTCATAGTCACTTTCATCATTTTCGCTTTGTACTTCAGATTCGGTGCTTGCATATGATTCCTCATCATCACTATCCTCGGTCTGTGCAAGGTCATGTGGATCGTAGCGTCTCAGATCACCAATGTCTATTGTAATAGAATCAATCGGCATTTCAATTTCAGGCATTCCAGCTACCTCAAGCGGTTCTTTGATTACATTGGTATCCAGAGGTGTTTCCATACCAAAATCTATCGAAGATGAAAGCTGTTGGTCAGTGATGCTGTCGTCGTCATTATCAAATCGATCAGGACAATCATATATGTTTCGGTGATGAATCTTCTGCACAACTTTCCAACCACTCCCGGCCTTCGGGTCATCAAGATAGAAGATTTGTTTCGCCATAGTTTCCAAAATGTAAGGGTCTTCATCATACCAACGTGTGTTGGTGTTCACTGATACTAACCCTTCGTCTCGCTTTATACTCCCATTCCTATTTGGATTTGTATCCAACCAATGACACTTAAACAAAATGACTTGACACCGGTCCTTGTAAAGCACTTGGACAACACTTGTTAGTTTGCCATAGAACTCAATATCGGCAATGTCGCCACCACCTGGGACCAAAACCTCACTATTTTGAGTTAACAACTTGTCCTCACACTGAGCATCCACAAACTTAACACCGTCCACATGACACCCTGAGTACAATTCAGCGCGAAACGGTCTGACTGCCAAGTTATATAATTCTTCGATGTATGACGGCGAGTTCTCTTCCTTCAGTTTGAACACCTATTACATTACACCAATTTGTATACTATTTAGTTGAAGAACATATGAAGACAATGAAGAAAAACCTAAAATGTGAGGATTAAAAAGCATACACAACTTACATGTTCGCGCAACCAACGAGGAAACAATGCACGGTGTTTCTCAGCATGTAAATGTGAAGGATATGCACTCATGATCAACTGTTCATGTTCATCCAAAAGCGGCCCGATCTCGTCACAATTGTTCAGTATGAACCAATGCGCTACCTCCATGTCCTTTTTCAGAAAACGATTCGCCTCTTGGTGACTCGCCAAACGGTCGTGCAATTTATGCAAAAACAGAAAGTTTCTCTTTTCTAACACCATAGTCGTTGTTGAGTTAAGGACGATTGAAAGTTGTCTCAACATCAGTTAGATACATTGCACAAAAAGTAAGCGACTCATATGTGATTCATGCCTCCACAATGGATCCTTCCGGCTTTGCCTTGTTGCACACAAATTTTTTAAACTCCCCAAAAAGTATGCAAAATCGAAAACTGATGGTTGTAGTAATTATTTAACATCTATAAATTGATGAAGAATCATGCAAAAGCCATGGGTCAACGTTACCTTTCTATTGGATACATCCACCGATAATTGACTGGTCTACCATGCAATGCCTCATCAGCCAAATGTATCATCACGTGAATCATACTGGTAAAAAAAGCTGGCAGAAAAATCTACTCGAACTTGCAAATGATGTGTACAATATCGTCTCCACACTTTTTTACATCAGACACACGCAACAACCTTGCAGTCAACTGTGCAAAAAATCTGAACAACTTAACGATCGGGTTCATCGCATCCGAATGCAATAGGCTTCGAATACCAACAGGAAGAAGCCGTTGGATTAGCACATGACAATCATGGCTCTTTAATCCCTAAAATCGATTTGTTTCCACGTTCACGAAACGCAAGATATGCGAAGCATACCCATTTGGAAATTGTACGGAAGAAAGAAACTTGAAAAATTGTTTCTTCCCTTCCGGTTTCACTGTGAAAAGTGGATGACCCTTTTTGAGTACACCACCGACTTTCTTCATCCACAAGGGTCGCCTTATGCCCATTCGTTCCAAATCTAACCGAGCTTTTATCGTGTCCTTCGGTTTTCCCTCAATGTCTAGAATTGTCCCCACCAATGTATCACACACATTCTTCTCAATATGCATCACATCAAGGTTGTGTCTAAGATTTAACTTGGACCAGTACGAGAGTTCAAACAAAATACTCTTATGCGTCCAGTTCTAATGTGTAGCTGGTCTGGGCCTACTAACACCTTTGCCAAATGGACCAAATTCTAAACTATTCAACTTCGCCAGAATGTCATCTCCCGACCATTCTTTGGGTCTGAGGCGGGCCTCTGTGTTTCCATCGAAAGATGTATCGTTCGTACGCCACTCGTGATCCCACAACAACCATCTACAATGACCCATATAACAAACCTTGTTGGCGTGCCAAGCAGATGTTACGTCCGACTTGCAAACTGGGCATGCCATATAACCCTTTGTACTCCAGCCAGAAATCATTGCATAAGCTGGAAAATCATGTATCGTCCACATCACTGCTACTCGCAAGGTGAACATCTTCCCAATAGACTTATCAAATGTACGCACACCATTTTCCCATAAATTCTTTAATTCATCAACCAACGGCCGCAAATACACATCAATGGACTTTCCTGGATCTTCAGTAATTAATAAACTCATCGTCGTAAATTCTTTTTTCATGCAGTTCCAAGGTGGCAAATTATAAGGAACTACGACGATCGGCCAAGTGATGTGGGTTTGGTTCAGAACCCCGAACGGATTAAATCCGCCAGTGGCCAATCCCAGTACATCCAATCGAATTATTTCCATGTCTGTCCGTCTGCAAGATGCCTCATAACATCATCATTAACCCGTTCTTCCTTATGCCATCTCATGTCGGTTGCAATGTGCGTCGACATGTAGAAGCACTGCAATCTAGGCGTTAATGGAAAATAACGCATCACTTTTTGTGGAATCTTCGTCGCTCTGTTTTTAGGTGTGATTTTATATCTTGACTCATTACAAACAGGGCATTTATCTAACTCTTTGTTTTCCTTATAGAACAATATACAATTATTTACACATGCATGAATTTTTTCATACCCCAATCCCAGACCGTTCAACACCTTCTGGACACTTTTATGATCTTTAGGCAAACAATTGTCCTTTGGAAGCATCCTTTTCAAAATTCCCATAAAGTAATCATAACACCGGTTTGACATACGAAACTTCATCTTGCCTTGCATCAACTCCACAATCGCCGTAGGAACTGAAAAGTCTTCGCAACCCGGGTATAATTCTTGCTTGGCATTTTTCAATAGCCTTTCATACTTATCAAATGCTTCCTTGTCCATGGTGGGAGGCACGTCATCTCCTACTCCCTCATTGTCATTGGTCGAGGCGTATGGATAACAGTCATTTACAATACCTATGACTTGGTCATTACCAGATAAACTTCCTTCAACAGTCTCTGCTCTTGACTAGTACGAAGACGAAGCATGATGTAATGGTTCCCCATGATGATTCCATCTTGTATAGGTCTGCGTCATCCCATTTCTTACCAAATGATATCGAACATTTTCGAATGTCTCCCACATATGATTGTTACACATCCTACACGGACACTTGATATCAGTTGAACCCCGGTTGTGTCTCATTGCGAAGTCAATAAACTTATCTACCCCTTCCAAATATTCATCAGCACATCTGTTCAGATTCTGTATCCACTATATGTCCATTTTTCCTGTTACCACATTAAAGAGAGAGAAGGGAGCATTAGAACAATTTCAACTATGTCTCGTCACCTTATGCCTCCAGTAAAGGCCCTATCCCATTCGGGAGAGCATTCTCGTAGTTTACAGATCCACCAAGATTAGATTTCAACGTGGAAAAATTTTGCCAGAATCTCCCTACAGTTCTCCAAGTGCACGACGTAGCTATCAAATACCTATTATGCACTCGAAGAACGTAAGAAGATGTTACCAAAAACCCACGATCAAAACCTAATCCGTGAACCGCAAACTATGACACACAAATGTGCACTCCCAAACTGTCCAAAAATGGGACAATTCAAGAATCAATTGGATCGCAGTCACACTTTTGCATCCATGCGCGAAATCCAATTAATTCTCAAACGGGAAACTAAGTTTTTGTTAATAAAATGCATACAAAGTTAATTACTATTAACTTCATACGTACAACACAAAACAAATTCGTACAAAGTTAATTACTATTAACTTCGTACGTACAACGCAACATAAAGTCATTCAAGATATACAAATTATTTGCATACAAAACCATATAAAATAAATTTGTACGTTAACAACATAAAATGATCAAGAAAATACCTTCAAATTGGTCCTCCAACAACAATCCTATAAAAAAAATTAATTAATTTATGTTAATTTTAATTCAAACATACTAAAATAATATTAAAAATTAAAATTACCGTTAACGATTACCGGGCCCAGTGGTGGTGGAGGAGGAGATGGTAGCTAGCTAGGGGGAGAGAGGAGATCTAGAGGGAGAGAGAGTGAGATGGGAAGAGGGAGATGAGTGAGATAGGGAGAGAAAGATGGAGATGAGTGAGATAGGGAGAGAGATTTGGAGGGACAAATTTGGAGGGAGAGATCCGAGAGGGAGAGATTGAGATTGAGAGGCAGTTGGTTGCAGTTTTCTGCAAAAACTGCCTCTCAGGTCTAAGGAAGGGGATTAAATCACCTTGGTTTTGCGCGACGAACATATTCGTCGCCTAAAGTACTATTTTCGTCGCCTAAAGTCACCCTTGTTTTTGCTTTTGCGCGACGAACCATTCGTCATGCAAGATATTTTAGGCGACGAATTTTTTTGTCGCCCAAAATTTGGCGCCAAATTCTCCTTTTGCCGCCACTTTTTCCATCTTTTGCGCGACGAATGTATTTATTCATCGCCCATTTCATTTTTAAGCGACGAATGTCTTTGTCGCCTAAATGTTTTGACATTTTAGGCGACGAAACAAGATTTTCGTCACCTAAAGTCCTCTTGCCCGACGAAATTTCCTCCGTCGCCTAAAGTTTTGTCACGCAAGGTGTTTTTTCTACTAGTGTGTAGCTTTACCCTAATACAGTGTTGGAAAGCCATTAGAAACAACAAAAAAATGAAAATAGAAGAGCGGAAAATTATGACCCCGGCTCAAAACAACAACGAAACTTTAATCTAGAAGATGCAAAAATTCATTTAAACAACCATTAAAATAAGCAGAAGTTCGAAAGCCCCAAATATCATGAACAAAAGCCACATCAGCACATGGAGGAAACTTGACAATATAAAGAGCAAACTGACACAAATGAGAATCCTTGATGAAGTAATAAGTCATGAATTAAAAATTTTCCATGAAAAAAATGTCACAAGATAATAGGATTACGTGGACGAAATATGCACTTGTGATGACGTTCCATGTCGGAAATGTGTACTTACCACAAGCTATTGTCCTAAACATTAGTATTGGTTGGTAATATGTCATGGAAATTACAGAGCTTGTCAATCAAGTAACATTTGTAACTACAGATTAACATTTTCGACAAAGTTTTATTAGCCATTATTGAACTTGGCAACTTGCTATATTAGAATTTGGGTCTCACTTAGCGACCTAGGGAGCCCCGAAAGGGAGGACCCAAAATGTTTCCTATATAATGACTTTCAACCTCACATTGTAATCCTAGACGCTTTAGGCACTCTTACTCTCTCAAACTGTATGTGCTTGTAACCTACATTATTATAGTGAAAACAGCACGACACTCGTGTGGATGCAGCTAAAATTTGAGTGAATCACAATATTTCGTTGTATTTTTGGTCTAATATTTGGCATTAAAGTAACTTCTTCTCGTTTTGAAAATTTAGTTCCAACATAAATCTAACTAGTAACAATGAGTCTTGTGCGTCCAAAATGACTTATTTTGTAGGGTTATAATAAAAGCAAAGTGTTTCCAATGGAGAAATTTTCAACGACCAGCAACATTCTTTTTCCCTTACAAAAAAGTTTTTCGACGATGCCCTTCCAGACAAAATTGAACACTCGCTAATAAAAATTTGTGTTGTAGTGTTTTGGCATGGTATCAGGGCATAGTTCAATACTAGGTTTATCCCTAGGGTGCCCTTGTTTTCTGTATAGGTGCACGGATCAAAGTTTCTTTCTGCATACACAAGTCAGAAACTTGAGGATGATGGTGATGATATGAGCATAAGATTAATCCTCCGTTGAAGTCGATTTACCGAGTGCTACAATTAGTGGCTCACTCGGATTTGAGTGATTTCTAACATTAGATGCATGTCGATTTCACAATAAAAAAATTACATACAACACTAATTCCGAGTCATGCACAATTGACCACATGTGAAGTCTTTAATATCCAAAAATTCCTTACGAAACCATCATATCTATGTTCTAAAAGCAAGTCCACCCGTGCCCAAATAACCATGGCAAAGGGCAAGAGCTACCCAAAAACTAGACCTGGCAAAAGAGTTGTGTTTGTCATGTTTGTGTCGTTTTCGTGTCATACTCATTATCTTAACGGATCATGTTGTGTCAAACCCGTTAAGATAATAGATTCTTAATAAGTGACCTGATAACGACCTGACTCGTTTCGTGTTGGGTTAACAGTTCATGCAAGAAATTGGCATGCCTAATGTCTAGACTTGACAAACGGGTCGTGTTAGTTTTCATTTATGTGTCATACCCGTTATCTTAACGGGTTCTTAACCGGTGACCCGATAACAATCTGACTTGTAATGAGTCCTTAACGAGTGACCTGTTAATGACCTGACTCGTTAACAGGTTAACCCATAACCTGTTATTTTCGTGTCGGATTAACAGGTCGTGCAAGAAATTACCAGGCTTACCAAAAACCCTAAAAACAAGCTCCATCGGTCCAATATTGTTAGGGCAATTACAGGGTCTTACCATGCCCGACTTGGAGCCCAATCAATTCTAGCCCGAGCTAGTCCCTGTGGACAAGGCTGACTTCAACCACATTATATATTTTTGCACTAGACACGTAGATTTCACTCATGTACAACGCAAGTTGGCCTAACAACTTCTAATGTCGTCGGCCCACTACGGTCAAAGTGTCAGCCTTTCCTAGCGCTTTTACATGTGGCACGATCTAGAACATTGAATGTACAATGGTCTCAAGATCGAATGGTCCACGTTTATCCTTTTGATTTTTTTTTTTTTAAGTAAAAATTGAAAAAAGTCCCCATGATTGGATTGTACGTGTGGCTAGATCTGAGACGTTGTATTTCCAACAGTCCTAAGATCCAGTGGCCGCAATGAATATCGCATTAAAAATGTAAAAAAAAGAAGAATTCAAAGATACGTTTTAAAAATTCACGACTTGCTCTAACAATCCATCAACATCATGGCTCTTACTGTAATGGCGAAAAATAATCATATTTATATATTCTGGTGTAGATTTAATCTCCATATGCATCCTGATTTAGATTTAATTTCCATTAATTTCTTTTTCTATAACAATTAACTATTTAACTTCCTACCCTGGTCAGTCTACTAAAAAAAACAGTGGGCCAAAGGACGCAACATATTGATGCATTGCAAAATTTTGGCCGCGCGATAATAGTTGGAGTCCATTCCCAACTAGATGATGAATAGTACATCACATATTTATGGTAAAGATATGCTCCTACAACTTGCATTGCAACCCTCAAAAAATAAAATAAAAAAATAAAAAATAAAAAACCCGAAATCCTACAACTTGGAACCCAAATCTCTCTTTCCCAATTGACTTGCTGCTCTTCCTCTCGGCTTCTTTGCCTTCTCGGCTCCTCGGCTCTTCCTCTGCTTTGGCACTCTGCATCATGACTCATATCCTTTCTTCTGTTGATTGCATTCATTTATTTATCAATCATTTGTCATATGATTATTTATTCATTCATTCATTATCTGCTTCAAATTTTTTGATTGATTTCGTAATCATGGTGTTTTTCAACGTTTCAAATCTGTTTGCCACGCTTCCACTGCTTTTGAATCCACTGTCTCTTTTTCTTGTTATTGTTGTTGAACCAAAAACAAAACTGTGTGTTTTCTTTTACTGTTGAGATTTGATCACGCGGCAACCAGAGAGAGCGTGATCGGGAGAGAGCCGCCGCCCGGACCAAGGGTGGGAAGAACAAAGACGACGGCTTGACGCCGGAGCAGCGCCGAGAGAGGTCAAATTTCCATTCTTTTATTGAATTTTCTACTTTGCTCTAAGCTTTTGAGAAAACCCAATTTGTAAATTTTTCTCCGTTTCTTTGAAAAATTGATTGCAGGGATGCGAAAGCACTCCAAGAAAAGCAGGCGAAGAAGGCCGCGGGGGCGGCGGGAGGGAACTCCTCCGGAGGTAATAATACGAAATAAGAGAATGGAGTTGTCTAATTTGGAGCTCTTGTCTTAACTATGGCTTGATTTATAGCTGTTGAGATCTAATAGTTTGTGGCTTTCAACTTTATTTTTTATTTTTGAAGTGCCGAATAATCGATGTTGGAAATGTCGTTGTGAGTTATTATACTCGAATTTGAAACAATTGAAGTTAGCTAATGCGATGTGTACGCTGTATTTGTTGAATGCTGTTTTTTCTTTTATGATTAAGTCATGATTTAGAATTGTTTGATTCGAATTTCAGAAAACTGAACTGTAGTTTTAACCTTTGATGTTTTGATGAACTGTCGCCTGATCTGGGTGTGTAAGCTCATTCTGATTTGTTTCCGGATCAGATGTGATCATGGAGATGGTTGCTGGTTTATTTCTTGTAAGTAAGGCTACAAATATAATTTGATGTACGAGAACGTAAACCTAATTCTTTAGGAGTCCATTACAAATTCATAACTAATTTAAGACCTTTGTATCTATTTGTGACTTTACGACTGGAGGCTTTAAATTGTGTATCTTGTACATCAGTTGTAATGTGAGTCAACAAATGCTTGGTATCATAAGCCTTGACTAGGTGCATGTGGATCTGACAGAATGATACTTTGATGCCCATGTAATGGTTGAAGTAGGAGGCCATAGGTTTTATAACAGTGACAATAAGCTTATTCGTAGCTTCATGCCCATGTGTGGTTCTTGAGCATGGTCCCTTGCCTTTTGCTCGGGGGTTGACTGACCACTGACTAAAACATGTCAACTTCTCTAGTTTGTTTTCCTATCTACTAAGCTACTGTCATTTGGATCTGTAATTCATTATTGTAAGAGAGGCTCGTCGGCTAGGGAATAATTGTTGTGCATAGAATCACATATATGAAGCATGTGCTCAAAGTGTTAATATTGTTCTGTAATTGTTTGAGTGGGTTAATACTCTTCTAGAGTTGAAAGAGGACTCAAAGGATATCATATGTTGCTTGTTCATGTATTGCGTGTGCTCTAAACGACTAAAAGGTAAGAAATTGAGCTCTACATCTCTTAGTATGTCTTTAAAAGGGAAATAGGAAAAGGGATACACACCCTCACTGTTGGTGCTTGTTCAATTTGTAGAAGTATGCACATTCCACCATGTACATTCCACCACATGCCTAGGACATCAAAGTTATGTCATCTTGCTTAGGTACATCTTTACAAAACCAATGCATGGCATTTTCTTTGGAGAACCTATATTGAATGCGATTCAACGTAAATGAAAAACTAATCTATACTTTGGTTTATGTTATTGAGGATATTTTTCCTTTCGTCCTACAGTGATAATAATCTAAGATTGATACGTTTAAAAGTAGAGATGCGCACAACAACCTAGTCATTTTAAGAAAGATCAAACTAGCTAGAAATGAACTTCAAAGCATTAGATAGAAGGATTGAAATGCACTACATGATCATTACAAAGGATTTCTGAATAATTAAGCCTAAATCCTCTCAAGTAGTCATTTGCATTTAGACTAGGTTTTTCTTGTTTTGACAACAACGCACCCATAACTTTTGCACTAATTCATCTTTAGCCAGATATATAGTGCTGAAAACCAGAAACCCGTCCCATGGTGATTGTCCTACATCACCCCTGCTCAAAGAATCTACTACCCTCTTCACTTAAGCCGAGATGGTCGCCACTCTGTAGTTATGGTGCATGTTTTCTAATGTGAAGACCAACTAGGCGTGCAATCCTTGCTTACAACCTATTAGAATCGTTTGTTAAAATCATAGCGACTTAGAATCAGTTAGAACTGTTTCTTTGAAACAGGTTTTCAAAATGTCAGGCCTTGACTTTAGGCTTCATTGGTCTGAATATATCCCTGCATTCTTTCATGATATGTAACCTTTTTATAACATGCATGATCGGATTTACATGGCTGGAATTACATCTTTATGCTTGCAAGCAGACCCAACTTCAGTTTTAACTCCCTCCGTCGTACTACTGAAGAGACGGTGGTTACTTATTTGGGCCTCTATCCTTTTGTAGTGTCTTTTATTGTTTTATAGCATTTTCTTGGATGGTTTGGATCCGTAGGGTTTTGAGTCATATGCGATTGTTTTTAAATTATGATGTGCTCAGACAATCGCATATGGCTCAAAACCCTATGTCCCTATACCTTCTTGTGTCATTCCTTCACATTAAATTGGCTCTTGCAAAGTGACGAAGCTTGTAGCTCTAGTAATTTAGTGCACTTTATTCATTCGTACATTCATAAATCATATCAAGAGTTCGAGACTAGCTTTTCTCTCCTTTTCTAAACTGTATTAAATGAAAAAAACACAGAAAACTCTTTGATTTTGATTAGAAATTAAGTGCTCGTTTGGACAGTTTTTGTAAGAAGCCCTTTAGCAAAAATGCTTTTGAAATAGGGCTCATTGTTTATTAATTAGGTGTGCTTCTTGAAAAGTACCTAGAACTAACTATTTTTTAGCAAACAATGTCAAAAGTGTTTTTATCGACTGAAAACGCTTTTAGTCGTTTTAGAAAAGCATTAACAAGTAGACCCTTAGTTTTTTTTTTGCTCGATATAAATTATAATGCGTCGGAGTCTAATAAAATCGAGGGTGATATTTGTATGATAAGTTCCGCACAACATAGTGGGACTTATTCCAATTGAATACCCTCACGTTTATAAACTCTGCTCTGAGTATGTCACGTAGTTGTCAACACTTTTTATGTAATGGAGCTGTTGCGATTGTATTCTATGATCTATTCAACGATGACTTTATGTTTTTTAGAGAGTTTATACGTGGGTGAATTTAAAAGCTTATCTTAACACTTTAACGTGTCAATGGGGAATCAATTTGGTGGGAAGATAAAACACCAAAACTTCATGGAAATAAACCCTCGCAGCTAAATAATTGCCAGTGTTTTACACATATTTGTCTATGAATATTATACTTTTTTTTTTCAAATTAACTATAGGTGGAAAATGAATTGATTGGGTTTGAGAAACTCTTTGCCTTGATTGTTGATGTGTTATTTGAGGATAGCCATAATTTGTAAAATGAGTATGTGACACTCTTTTTTCCTCGGGTTGAAATTTCCGGCAAAGTTTTTATCGGGGTCCATATACTTATTCATCCATCTTATCAATGAATATTGTACTATTTTCTTTAAAAAAAAACAATGAAATTATGGAAGTTTTAAAAATGTCACTTTTATTTGATTTAGAAAAAAGCAATGCAAGGATTAATTGCAAATAGAAGAGAATGGATAATACTTGGCTACTCCTATATACTTATTTTCAGATTTGGTACAATCAAAAGATGACATGTATTTTTTATTTTTAAAAGTCTAAGAAAAATTAAATAGCATATGTTTTATTTTTTAAAACAATAAAACATGTGTTAAAATATCATTGAACCAAATAATTAAAATGAGTATATAGAATACTTACTAGTGAGTATCTAAGTATTGTCCCTTTGTGTTCATTTCCTCCACCTAACCAAATGCCTGCAATAGAACAGTCCATTATATGAAAGGAATTTTACTACGATTTACTGATAATTTTTTTTGAATAAATTATATTTTACAATTTTAAATTTGGATCCAATTACAACTTCATACATTAATTTTAAAACATTACAATGTCATACACTAACTTGTGTTTTAGTTGCAATTTCATACATTTGTTAGTCAATCCGTCAATTTGACCGTTAAATAATGATGAGGCAACTACCAACAAAAGGAAAATTATAATAATTTTTTTTTTAATTAACATTTGCAAAAGAATTATATTTTAAATTTTTTTTCGTGGTATATTTGTGACAGTCATATCAACAAAATAGTAAAATTCAGTTGCCACACCATTATTGGTCAAATTGACAGTTTAACTAACGGATGTATGAAATTGCAACCAAAATACAAGTTTGTGTATGACTTTGCAATGTTTTAAAGATGATGTATGAGATTGCAATTACACCCAAACTTGAAAGATGTAAAATATAATTTACCTTTTTTTCTTTTATTTGTAAGTAAAAGATACTAAATTCGATATAACATTGTAGTTATAAAAAAAAAAAGGAAAATCTTGGTATGCGTAATGGCCCACATTATTTCTCAACAAGATTAAGTTGCCTACCCTTAGTCATGATTAATTAATTAATGACAATGATAAGTTGATAACCATAACGGCATTGATAATCATGCTTTGTCATAATTAACGATGAAGCGCACTCCATGCTATTTTTTTCCTTCTTAAAATAAATAAATTAGTTTAGTTCGATCTATTGGTGGAAGTCATGATGTTACTCATGAACAGATAAGCAAACTACAACTTAGTTTGGGATTAAAGAAAAACAAAAGTACAACTTAAAGTTTTCGCCAACAGGATAAGTTTTTTTAGGTCATCTTCCAAGAGGTTTTGCTGCCTGCCTAGTGCCTACGTATTGAGATTTGTTTAATATAGCAAAGAGGATTAATAAATTCATGCATGTACATACATCCATGATTCTTTTTTTATCAGTACACATCCACGATTAAGTGTTAATTTGGTTCTTAATTTGGGTTCAATAAAATGGATCTCCAACCCCATGATTAAGAAACAATATATATATATATATATATATATATATATATATATATATATATATATCATAATATTTTTATAATCTACGACCTGGTACGCAAAATTATATTGAAAGAAGTAAAATTATTCATAGCTTGCATCGATCTCCTTATTATGTTTCAAGTCTCAACTATGAACTATCACATAATAATTCGAGTTATGTGATAGTGCTAGATGTGATGCGCATGTCTGATATATAAGTTACAAGAACTTTCGATTTTTTTGGTAAAGATTTTTTTTGTTCATTTTCTATTTTATTAGGTTTCCGAGTCCCCATATAACATTCTCTAAGCCTTAGATATAAGAACTTTGCAGATTAATTTTAAATGAAATCTACTTGTGTTCAAATTTCTTTGTAATACACATATGCATAATCAACCAGACAATAAAAACCCTTCGCTCTTCACATTCTAATATGGATAATCAACAAGTAGTAATTGGGGTGTAATCCTTGTGATTTCGTATCTACAACGCGCTGCATTAGTATAAAAAAATTCATGATAAAAGCTTGTTGATTTTTATTAACTCTTTGTTGTGAGCTAGAAAATATGGAAAGAGTAAGCGATGTAAAACAAAACAAAAAATATTGGAATATATGATTTGAACAAGAAAGGTTCCACTTTTATATATGCAGTCATTTTCATCTTTTACACTCTCTCATCATGTTTTTCATCTTATCTAACTTTATATAGATATGGCGATGTTTCAATAGAAACATATGCTGTTAATTTGTGTCTGCTGTTACAAATTAAAGATCGAGTTAGTGAAGGGGAAGCGTGGAGGGATGAACTTCCTTGCAAAAAGATAGCTAGGGTTGATCAAAACCCTTAAAAAAGATGTTGATGAGAAGAATAAAGTAAAAGGAAAGTCATACATATATAAAATAGTCAAATTCTTGGAGTAGTTGCACCAGAAACGAACCTGTTCGTTTTTCCTTTTTTTTCTTTGAGGGTCAGCTTAATTAAGCTCAAATGAGTGATTAATAAATTGGTTATCTATTAAACAAATTAATTAAAGACTTTGAGGGTAGTTGTTGTGAGTGAAGGTTATAAACTGTTGACAAGGGACAAATTCTCTGTTCCCCACATACTTAAATACATACAGACACACACACACCCAGGACCAAAGATGTAGAATATTCAACATGTTTTTCTCTACAAAATGATAATGATAATTACAAGTGACTAGAGATCTGATGTTTATGCATGTATGTGCCTGTTAATTAAATATATATATATATATATATTATCAATTTATCATAGTCCCGAGCAACCTTGATCAAACCAAAAACTAATGCTTTTAGTTGGCAATGCTATTAATTAGCACATGAGCCGCTTGGGTAATATTAGGGACACTAAATTTTTTAAACTAAATTTGTAAACCAAATAATGTGTAAGTTGATGGTTGGTCTTATTTTTTAAAGCTATTAAATAATGAAATCTTACTTTATTACCACATCATCATTTAGTTTAAAATTTTTGGTCTCCTTAACATTACCCTGTGCAACCCACACTTTTGAAGCAATAACATGCATAGCTGCACAAATCATGCAAATTGTTCTCTTGTCTCACAGTGTATCTGAATCATAAATTAGTACGACTCTTTTTTTAAATGTTTATATATAATTATGGCAAAAGAACATTACTCCAAAACCTACAAGATAAGTATAGCTATCAATAGAGAATGGTACAAAGAAACAGGACAACCAGGCACAATGAATGTATATTAGAGGCTTCAAAATTCTTAATTATCTTCAAGACTGAGAAACAGATGCAAGTTTGTAATAAAATTAAGCAAAGACCTGTCACAACATTATATATATAGGGCACTGAGTCCCCATTCATGACTTGTCATCCACTCATTGATCAAGTTCAAGCTCCTCCTACTAAATCTCTAATTTAAACTAAAAGCTAGCTATTGCTGATGTGTTCAGAAATGAAGGCATGCAATTTCTCTATTTATTTATTTACTTATATATGTTTTTAGCACAGGAAGGAATAAAGATATAAGAGAAAAGGAAAAGCTTACATTTGAAAACATGGCCTCGTGCCTCTGCTTACTAATCCTCCTCAATTAAACAGCATGTAAAAACATATTGTAGGTAGCTTAGCCTCAGCCTTAGCCATCCATATCCATGTGCTTGTTTTCTAAGATAACATTTACAAAGAACTTAACCTAATTAGAATAGTATTTGTAAAACAAACTTGCCAAAAAAGTGAAATTATTAGGGTTTTTTTTTTTTTTTAAGCTTCTCTCCTTTTACCTCTAGAACATATTAAGGGGGGTGTATTCAATTGGGATTTTAATTCTTTTAATAAATCTAGGGGTATTCAATCAAGATTTTAAGTGATTCTCTGAAAATCTAGGTGTATTCGATCAGGATTTTAAGAGAGGGTATTAAAATTCTTAGAAATCCAGGTGTATTCAATTAGGATTTTAAAGGAGTTTATAACATTCCAAGTGTATTCAATTAAGAATTGATTTAAAGGATTTTAAACAGTTAAGAAATTCGAGAGAATTGGAGAGATTTCATTGTGTATTTTAAGCATTCACAAATCTCACCTCTCCCCCTGAGATTTCGAGGGAATTGAATAAAAATTTTACATGAAATCTCTACAAATCAATTAAACTCCACCAAAATCCATGGATTTATAAATCCATTAAAATCCCTCCAAATTCCAATTCAATACACCCCCTAATTGTTATTGTTTTTTCCTCCCTTGGAATGGTTCCTCCAAGTGGCATTGACCCAAATAGGTAGCTTAAAATGGTTGCAAACTTAACAACACCACACAATTTGGAAATTATGTGTGTGTATATATATATATATATGTATAATCATGTATAATGATTTCAAAGCCAGCCTCGATCAGTATTTGAGGTGGAGATGAAATAGTGGAAGTGGTAGCTATATATCATAGTACAATACTTAGGAACTTACTAGTGAGTACCTTATATACTCACTTTAATAATTTTGTCCAATGATATTTTAACACATATTTTATTGTTTTAAAAAATAAAACATATGCTATTTAATTTTTCTTAGACTTTTAAAAATAAGAAACACATGTGATCTTTTGATTTGGCCAAATCAAAAAATAAGTATATAGGATACTCACTAGTAAGTATCCAAGTAGTATCCTATATCATATATAGCTTTAACCTTTTATGAGGTGCTTATTGGGTGTCTCCAAACCCTCCTCAAAAGACACATGATCATGTTGCCCCAAGAAAAAGCCAAACAAGGTATACCTGTCTTGATAACTTTCATCACCACTTGTTTAATGCAATTCGATCCAGAAAAGACAGTCATCATTTCCTAATACTTAAATTAATTAATCAAACATTACATTTTGGCCGAAACGAAATTCAATTAACTAACATAATAGCTGGTTTAAATTGGGTTTAAGGCCTGTTCAACGCTAATGATTATGTCGATGATAATATTGATAAATGAAGCTTACCAACATTAGTATGAGCCTTCCACTAATTTACGTGCAATGTATAGGATCAATGATCATAAGGTTGGCCATCTCAGTTGGATTAAAATTTAAGACTGATTAACCAATTATTATATAGCAGATGGGCACACTGTTTACCCTGCTATTCCATTAGTTAAATTTTAATAAAATAGGGCTTAAAATGTTTAACCTTGCTATATATTCCACAGGAGTTAGTTAGTAGCTAGTGAGAATGAGTACAACGATGAATAGGAGTATGCTAGAGATTTAGAATTTCAAATCCCATTCATAACAAAAAGAAAAGGTCTAAACTTTATATATAAAAATCAAATAGAAAGTACAAAGAGGGGGAATGAGGCATGTGAATTTTGGAGAAACCACATGATGAATGACATAGAAAATCCATGATCAAATACATAAAAAGGCATGAAATGAAAGTAAAAGGTTGAAATTGCATGCAGTCACCATCACTGGGGAAGATTCACTGCATATAACACCCTCCCATATGGCAGGTAAGCCAAGAAGCGCCTGAGCTGGCAGGTTCTAATTGGTTGCATTGAGACATCAAAGAATATTGGTGAGCACGAATTTGCGTGGGGGAGGGAAATGGAAGGTGGCGAGCTTATTCTTTTTGTCAATTAATCAAACCAGAGAGAGAGATCTGACTCACACAATAGCTTTTCTTTATTTATTGACATAAGGTAGGTTCCCCTAATATTCTATTAGGGCCAGCAAAATACTTGTCACATGAGGAGGTGAGAGCTTTAGGCTTTAGAGGCGGCAAATATATATATATATAAAGCAGCACAGTGCCTTGATGATTTCCCATTATTTCTGTGCCATTCTTTTCTTTTGTTTGTTGTGTTTTCACTCAAAGTTGTATTAGTATGGAGGATAAGTTTCCCAAGATGGAAACCTTCATGGAAAAGCAATTGCCATCTTATATTCCAAGGATGGCAACTAGTAACAATATTGGATCAAATTTGTTTGGTGATCATCATCCAGCCAGTTGGGGTGGCAGTGGATCAAAATCGCCACTGTCATCGGAGTCTAGTAGCTCTTCCGCGGAGGATGCTTCTCTTTCGGGTTCCAATTTGATCAACAATACAAGTGGTCCTTTCGTTCCTCTAAATTTCTTGGAAACATTTCCTCAGCTCAGTAGATCAGCTCAAGTTTCTGACCAACCACCTACTTCTCCACCTTCCTTGTCATCAAACTCATTGAGATTTCCGAAATTAACTTTGTTTTTGCAGCAACCAAGTCTGTTAGATCCATCATCATCATCATCCCCATCGTCGTCGTTGTCCATGCAAGTTGAAGTTGTAAACTCACTTGGCAAGACCAAAAGGTGTAATAAGTTTTCCTCTTTATTAACCCCTTCATTTCCTGCTCCTCAAGCAATTGATCAAATTCAGCATCAGACGGGCATGATTGAGTGGCTTAAAATTAATCAAAATTTAGCAAACCACTCATCCAAAGGCTTCAATGATTACTGGCTAAGCACGACGAAGACGCAGCCAATGAAGCATACTGGAAGATCATCATCAAGATTGCATCAGCAACAGATCAATCAACAACACAAGCAGCCTAATAACAATTTGTCCTCCTCCTCATCGTCATCACAAGGAAAGCTATTTAGAGGAGTTAGGCAGAGGCATTGGGGAAAATGGGTGGCTGAGATTCGATTACCAAGAAACCGAACAAGGGTCTGGTTGGGGACTTTTGACACGGCTGAGGAGGCTGCCATTGCTTATGACACCGCCTCTTACATGTTGCGCGGCGAACATGCACATTTGAATTTCCCAGATTTGAAGCATCAACTTAAAGCCAATGCTTTGAAAGGAACCACAGCTGCTCTTCTTGAAGCAAAGTTGCAAGTAATATCATCACAACAAGCACATAAGAAGGCCATCAAGGAGTCCTCTTCGTCCGAATTAGCGTCACCAGACAAGCACTCAGCTGGTGATGGCGGTGATCACAAGTACTCAAATCTCATGATCAATAGTAATTTCAGCCAAAACCCTACAAGAAAAGAGTGGCAGTTTGGATTGGAGAGCAAAGTCGGATCTGATCATCATCACCACCAGCAGGATTTAGCGTCAGCAGCAGATGTGGATGCTGTTCAGTTAAGTAGAATGCCCTCCTTGGACATGGACATGATTTGGGATGCTCTTCTGGTCTCTGATTCTTAACTTTGGAATTTTCTTTTTTGACTTTTCATTTTTCATTTCCAAAATTGATATATGATATAGGCAAATAACTCTTTTTTCATTTCCAAATTTTTGCAGTGAATTGTTAGATTATCAGATTTGTGCTTTCTCCCAGTTGATTTCTTTTTTTTAATTTTATAATTTTCTTAAAAGTTTATCTTTATGCAGTTATACATTTTTTCTTTCCTTTTCTTTAATTTGAAATTTCTACAACTTTTGTATTATGTAATGATTATTTTTCCCTTTGAACAAGCATGATGCATGTTGTTCCAACTTTATATTACAAACAACAATTTTTATTCAATAGTTCGGATTACTCAGTAATACTAAAAAATTAAAGAAATAACTTTATTAATGTATTTAAATTTTATGATTACTAATAAAAAAAAGTAATTGAAACTTGTGGTACATTTGAAAACAAACGTACCTGACTTTTGATACGTTTTGATTTCAAATGTACCAAGAAACCAAATGTACCAAAAATTCAAATGTACCATAAAACCAAACATACCAACATAATCAAACGACCATACAGTCAAACGTACCTTATTATGTTTGTGTACTTGACAATGATTTTTTAAACATTCTATTCAATTCACTAATATGTATATTATAATAAACTATAGAAAAAATTTAAATCGCCATAATGGGAGAAGGAGATATGCAAATAATAAATACATAAGTACAGTAGTAGGGGAAAACGAAACTAAAGCAGTAATGTGAAAACAAAATTATAGAAAAAAAAAAGTATCGTGAAGCCTTAAACTTCTAATAAAATTAAAAAAATTAATCACAAAAATTATAAAATAAATATTTAGTTAAATTTTTAAAAGGAACAAATGTTCAATCTAAAAATTTCAAAAACAAGGCATCTATATTAAAACCTCTTAAATTAGAATTGTGAATGGGGGCTTGATGGGCCCTCATCTAAGAGCAATTCCACCCGTTGGTGGAGGGCAAGGGCAAGGGCAAAGGCAAGGGCAGTGATTGCCCTCCGTGAACAGTGCTTGCCTTTGTGCAACTCCACCCGTTCGTGGAGGGCAAGGGCAAGGGCAAGGAAAAATTTTATTTTTTTATTTTTTTTGTTGGCCTTATCGGGGGCTTGTGATTATCCCCATATATTTTGCACCGACATTTTCAACCACTCTCGTCACGACATGTGTCATTATTTTTTAAAAAATAAATTTTTTTTTTTTTGTAAAACAAGGATTTGGAAGGTGAAAAACAAATATAGTTGATGTAGGAAAAAAAATATTGAGTTGTAATGTGAGGAATGAAAAAGATGCTTGGGGGTATTTATAAAAAATAAAAAATTTAAAAAAAAAATTAAAATTTTTAAAAATAAAAAATTTAAAAAAAAAGAAAAAAGGCCGCTGACGTCAGCGCCCGCTGGGTGGTGCTCGGGCTCAAATTGCTCGGGCTTCTGCTTGGGCATGCTTGGGCCCACCAATTGCCCTTTGAAAAAAGGCCCGCTGGAGGAACAAAAATGGGTTGGTAGGGCAATTGCCCCCAATTGCCCTTGCAATTGGGCTATGGGTGGACTTGCTCTAAGGTCAAAGGACACTGCCCTATTTAAGGATGCAGAACTTGAGCCACTCCATTCCAAATTTGGGGTAACTGATTTTCGACTTAGCTAAACTTTTCCATGGATGATCTTTGAAGGGATAGTATTAAATAAGGGTTGTACTATCTACACACTCCTTGTTAGTTTCTAGCCTTAGATCTTCTTCAATTTATTCGATCCGACGGCCGAAATTGAAAAAGGTGTGAAAAGTAAAAAAAGGTGTGTGGATAGCACAACCCCTTCAATAGTTGACGGTTGATCATTACATTACATTATTCTTGGTTAGCATATCACACCAATGCTCTTTACCTCATCGGATCTTGTTGCTGTTTTGCAAATTTTTATCAGAACTCTCCTAGGTCCGGCAAATCGTGTTCTAACACAAACCATTACGATACAATTGATTATTGTGCCTCGAGACCAAGAGCGGAACTCTCTAACTCTTGTTCCATGGGTGCAGTAGTTGAAGTAGTAACAAGAGCTAGAGAGTGAAGATTTGGCAAGAACCATCATATGCATCTAGTTATTATGTAGAGTTTAGTCTCTTTTGTGTTGCAGATTTGAGCTTAGTCAAGTTAGGTAGATGTGACATCCCACATCGACAACGGAGATGGGGTGATGTGCCTTATATGTACATGCTCACCTCCAATTAGCACGAGGCCTTTTGGGAGCTCATTGGCTTCGGATTCCATCGGAACTCCAAAGTTAAGCGAGTTTGGACTAGAGCAATCCCATGATGAGTGACCCACTGGGAAGTTGCTCGAGAGTTCCCAGAAACAAAACCGTGAGGGCATGGCCCAAAGCAGACAATATCGTGCTACGGCAGAGCCGGTCCGGGATGTAACAGAATGGTATCAGAGCCAGTCTGCCGTTTGGTACGGATGTGCAGGCGAGGACGCCGGGTTCCCCTTAAGTGGGGTGGATTGAAACATCCCACATCAACAACGGAGAGAGGGTGATGTGCCTTATATGTACATGCCCACCTCCAATTAGCATGAGGCCTTTTGGGAGCTCACTGGTTTCGAATTCCATCGGAACTCCGAAGTTAAGCAAGTTTGGGCTAGAGCAATCCCATGATGGGTGACCCACTGGGAAATTGTTCGTGAGTTCCCAGAAATAAAACCGTGAGGGCGTGGCCCAAAGCGGACAATATCGTGTTACGGCGGAGCCGGTCCGGGATGTGATAGTAGAGCAGTGTGCTCTCCCATTCTGTACACAAGTTTAAATCTCTCTTCTTATATTTGGATGAAATTAGTGTAGAATATATATCATTTGTCAACCAAAAAAGAAGTCTTTTTGTGTTGGTTTCCTCTATAGAGTACGATTTGATTTAGTTGGTTAATATTTTAGGTGTATGGTTTTACCTACATATAACAACTTAACTTATGGTGTTGGATTGATGTCATTGAAAAAAAGGGTTAACTACATTTTACACCTTCAAGGTTTGAGGTGATTTTTAAATTGGGTCATGAGGTTTCCATTTTCTCGCATTGCCCCTTAAGATTTTGAAATTGTTTTAGCTTACACTTTTTGTATATTTGAATGTCAATTATCTATTAAATTAATAAGTTTTTTAGGCTATATGGTACAAAATGTGACTTACATATCAACCCAGTTACAAATTTCATGATCACTATGTCCCCAATTTAATGAAAATTCAAATAATTTATTTGAAAAAAGGTGTAAATTGATACAATTTCAAAACCTTAGGAGACAATGTGAGAAAGTTGAAGTCTCGTGACCTATTTTGAAAATTACCTCAAACCTTGGCAGCAGACGTAAATCCAAGGTGGAGGAAAATTTGGGGGCTTCGAGTCCCAAATAAACTGAAGAGCTTCATATGGCGCTCCTGCAAAGAGGCACTCGCTGTGCAACACAACTTGGTGCGACGAAGGATGCGAGTTGAAAATACATGTAAGTTGTCTGGAGGGGATGATGAGACTCAAGTTCATGTGTTTTTTGAATGTCAATATGCACGAGTTTTTTGGTTTGGTAGTCAGCTACAATTGGATAGCAACAGGTTCCATGGTGGGGACTTTTTTTGTGTTTGGGATCAGGTGATGCAGATGTTTGCGGAGAATGAGCGGACTGAGGAGTTGGTACAGCTTTTTGTTTTTGGCTGTTGGCGTTTGTGGAAGTGTAGGAATGAAGTTGTCTTTACTGGGAGGATTATTCCACCTATGGAGGCCATCCAAATGATGAATCTACAGTGGCATGAATATGTGGAGTCGCAGCAGATGACAGGGCATTAGGAAGGTGTGGGTGGACTGCGGCAGGAAAAGGTGGAGGTTACTAGGTGGCAGAAGCCGGAGTTCGGCCAGCTGAAAATTAATTGCAACGGTGCTTGGTCTCAATCTTCATCCAGTGGTGGCGTTGGCTGGGTGGTCAGAAACCATGCGGGGTAGTTTCAGATGGGTGGATGCCGTTGTGGAATTATTGCAGCACCTAGTCTAGCTATGGAAGCAGAGGCAGTGCAAGATGCGATGCCTATTTGCTTGGAGGAAGGATTTAGAAAGGTGATCGTGGAATCGGACTCGTCGAATTTGATCTCCATGCTTAGGGGTCAAAAAGAAGTTGATGCGATGGTGGAGAGTATTATTTTTTTTTACGAAAACTAATAAAAAGAACATAAAAATTTTGAATTTTAACCAAAAGCACCTTAATAACTTTTATTTAATGGTTAAGGCAAGCCCAACATCAAACCACTCCAAATAAGGCTAGCCCAAGCAAAATAGCTTACAGAATTTCCGATTTTACCCCCGATGGCAAACTTTGCCCCGTTTATTTGGTCTGTTTCTTCCATGTAATTTTCTCATTTCATCAGCCCAGTGGCCAATCTTCTTCTCTGTCTCCCTAATCTCCAGATCCTCCGCCTCCTCCCCCTCCCCCATCTACTCCGCCAAAGTCTCTGATCGGCATTGACGACCACAAACTTCTTCTCCATCTCCCTAATCTCCAGATCCTCCACCTCCCCCATCTACTCCGCCAAAGTCTCTGATCGGCGTTGACGACCGCAAACTTCTTCTCCGTCTCCTCCACCTCCCCCAGCTCAAGGACATTGACGCCTGTTCTGTCGAGTGCGAAGTCACTCTAGGCTCGGATGCCAGGTCGTCCTCGCTCATGAGAGGTATGGTGGTTGTCGTCGTCGTGGATTCATTTGCGTTCGGTTCTGTTAGTCCTGATCTAATTGTTTATATATGCACCGTCTTCTAATTTCATTCAAATGTTTTAGTCTTGATCTATTGTTTTGTGATCGCTTTCTAGCCCTGCCAATATCATCTCTCTTTCCATTCCTTTATTTTATGGTAAGTGCATACTTAATAATACTGTTGTTACGTGTAATTTTTGTATTTTATGAAAAATGCAACCTTCAAAACCCGTTGAATTCGACTTGATATCTAGAGATTCCAAATTATTGTTTGCAGATTAGGGATTTGCATATTGCTAAAAGAGAGGAAGACATTGGCTACTATGCTGGATATGTAGGTGAGTTGATGATTGTCACTACTTACCTTTCTTATTCTTCACCATTTTGTTCCTTAACAAGTGTCTTTACGAACTTTCGTACATTGTGACGGGGCTTCATATATGCTTGGCAGAGTCCTGACATCAATTGTTTAGGGAATGGTGGATGATCGCTATGGTCGGAAACCTATCATAATAATAGGGACTGCTGCAGTGTTAGTAACTTCTGTTCTACAATTGAGTTTCAGTGTGATATTTTGGCAAATAAACACTGGCTATTTTCTTCAAAGCTCTTCTCCGCGTATTTACAAATTATTTTTACTATTTATTGGCTGAGGGTTATTTTCAACACTCTATTTGGACTCAGTGTAAACTTTTGGATGGCCATTTCTACATGATTTCTTCTTGGAAGTTTGAATGGTTTAATTGGGCCGATTAAGGTACTATATTGTGTCATATACGATTATTAATGATGGCATTGCAGTGTAGGAGTACTTATTTCTTTGGGTGGAACTTAAGTTTTTCCTTGTGCCATGTATTTTTTGTAGACTATATTGTCATATACACAGTTTCTAGAAATAGTGTCGCAGTTTTTAGAAATAGTGTCAGTTTCTAGAAATAGTGTCACTATTTCTACAAATGGTCACCATTTGTATAGTGACATTATTTCTAGAAATAGTGACATTATTTTTAGAAATAGTGTTACAATTTTTAGAAATAGTGGTCACCATTTGTAGAAATAGTGACACTATTTTTAGAAACTGACACTATTTCTAAAAACTGTAACACTATTTCTAGAAACGGTGACACTATTTCTAGAAACAGTGAGACTATTTTTAAAAACGGTGACACTATTTCTAAAAACAGTGACACTATTTCTAGAAACAGTGACTATTTCTAAACATAGTATCACTGTTTCTAGAAACAGTGGTCACCATTTGTAGAAATAGTGTCACTATTTTTAGAAATAGTGACATTATTTCTAAAAACTGACACTATTTCGAGAAACGGTGACACTATTTCTAGAAACAGTGACACTATTTCAAGAAACTACTCTATTTCTAGAAATAGTGACACTATTTCTAAAAACAGTAACACTATTTCTAAAAGAAGTGACACTATTTCTACAAATGGTGTTACATCCCGTCCCTAACTTTATTGTATTTTATTCCCCAACGGTGTAAATTGACGAAAATGCCCTTGGAGGCTTAGTGAGTCCTACGTGGACAATCATTTTTCTATCGACTTATTTTTGTACTTTTATTGTACTTTCCAGTTTGTACACTTCGTTACGAACCCGTAGACACGAACGGGACAAATTTTGGACTAGCAACGGACAAGTCATGAACAGGGGCAATTTGGTAATTTACCAAATTGCGGTATTTTTCTGAAACAGTGGATTGTCTTCCCATGGTTTCATTTGAAACCAAGGTGCTCTGCACCTCTGTTTTCTTTTCAGACTTTGGGTTGCATGCTTGTCTGCATGCATGAGAATTTTTCTTTAAAACTTCCTACCCGTGTAGGATTCTTCACCCACTTCACCAAGTCATTCTGCCTACCCTCTGTCCCACTCTCTGCTCTCCCTTCACTCATGACTGTGTGAGAGGCCTTCTCACAGATTGCATGCAAGCTTGCATAAACAAACACAAACACCCAGATTACTCTAGGCACCCCGTAGCCTTCACCCTCGACATTCTTAGCCTCACCTCATGCAAACACCGCCCCCGTGTTCATACTCTTTATCCTCGAGCAAAACCTAGTCCTTTTGAACCCAGAAACGCAGCCAAACTGGTAACCCAGAAATCACAGTTTTCCGGCGAACTTCTCCTCGGCCAAACGCGACGTTTCAAGCCTCGAACCTACCCAAAACCACCATAATCGAGCTCTTGGAAGCCTTGGGAACACAACCCAAGGCCTGCATGTGAAGAAAACCTCGAGATCAGCGAGTTTTGATTTTGGCCGAAACTTTCGAGGCCATTTCCGGCCATCACCAACCACTTTTTGGGTCGCCAGTAGGTAAATTCGAAAGCCTCTCGTCCTTAGCTTCAATTTGACACCTTTTGGGTGAAAAATGGTGAAGAAATGAAGAAATTCAAATTTTTCCAGAAACCGGCGAATTTTTCCAGATTCCGGCGCTGGTGGACGGCGCACGGCGCCCGAAAGTTGCAGCTGTCACCGGAGGAGTGACATCATCGAACCCGATCCTGATGTCAGCAAACCGGTCTGTGACGTCAGCGGATCCGGTTCAACCGGTCGAACCGGGAGAATATTCCAAAGGTATATTTCGTTTAATCTTAACGCAGTCAAGGAATATTCCCTAACGGTAACAGAATATTCCGTAACGCCGTTAGAGAATATTCTGTCAGTCAAACAGAATATTCCGTTAAAGTTAATGGCACGCCATTAACTTTAACGGCGAGTGAACAGTAGGCGCGTGTGGGCGCGTGAGCGCACGTGTGGGCGCGTGAGCGTGCGTGTCAGCTCGTGGGCACGCGTGACGGTGCGTGCCACCTTGTGGCGCCGCGTGAACCACTTTTCCAACGATTTCAAGTCCCGAAACAAGCAAACAAAGGGGACTTCGAGTCTTTTCCTTATTTAAAATTGGAATAGACTTGTTTAATGATTAGTTTAGTAACTTCTCATATAGGTGAGACCTATCCCGAGGAGCTACGAGCTCAAGCTAGATACGGTGGTTACGACCCGACGACATACCAGAGAGTGGGCCTTTCTTTACTCCAAATACTATACTATACTATTATGTGTTTAACTGTGATTTTTATAATTTGTATAGCATACCATGTTTTATAAAAATTGTGAAGTGTTTTATCTAGCCTATTATGACTTAGTATTCATGTTTATTTGGCTTTATCGAATAAATTATGGCATGTCTATACGTTTTGGTAATTTATAACTTATCCGGGCCAGGACCAGCTTCACGTGTATGTTCACACGCTCCGACACGCTCACTTTGGATCCATCGTAGGTGCCAACCTGTTCTAGGTCGTCTTGGCGACTAGACTTGTTGTGACGCGCTTAGAGCCAGCTTCCCGTGCATGTAGTGCTAGAGCGTAATTTATTAAACACCCAACTTGTCATGTAGCTACTTTCTGCATGACTTGTGTGCATTGATTATGCGATAAGTAATGTGATGTTTTATACTGTTGTTGTTATCTTTTTACCCGTATCCTTGTGGGCGTAGGCCCGTTTATTTCATTATTACCAGTACTATTAGTAAACTTATATTTTGAGTAAACTACGAGTTTTACAGCGAGGGGTTATTCTAAACTTTTGAAAAGGTTTTATAAAATTGTACTTAGCCCACTCAACTTTGTTTTTCGCCCCTCCAGGACATAGACCTTAGTTAGCTGACAAGACCGCGTGGCTGCTACTGATATTACCTTTTTACCTCCAGTGGAAGTATGTTAATTTCTTTTCGGTTGTGTTCTATATCCATCCTACGGGATGGGAATATTCTTTTAAACTACTACACCTAGCTCTGATATTTGTGTATTCATGGGTCTTAACCCACACCATACACTTCCGCTCTGTATTTCTTTTAATTTAGCACAAACTCTTATTTAAATTCCTTTATTATTTCTTTATCAATTTCTTATGACTTCGTCACTCCTCTGGAGTGATGGTCAGCACGCCTCGATATCCGGTGTCCACTTGGATATTCGGGTCAGGGTGTGTCAAAAGGTGACCACTATTTCTAAAAAAATAATTTAAGAAATTGTATTATTTTTTTAAAAAATTAACAAACAATTAATTGGATGGGGTATTACTACTATGTAATTTGAATGATTTTATTTGTAATTTTAATTTGATATGTAGTTTGTGTTTTGTTGTTGAATTGTTAGATTTTTCAAATTTTGCTATTCATGTTGCTTCATTATTATGATAGATTATTTGATACATGAATAACAGGGAGTAGTGATAAAAATAGTGTCATTGTTTCTAGAAATAGTCGGCATATATATATATATATATATTAATAAATAGTTATGTGTACTTGTTGAATTTATTTGATTTTTAGAGAAACAGTGACACTATTTCTAGAAATAGTGACATTATTTATTTCTAGAAAAAGTAACACTATTTCAAGAAACTGCACTATTTCTAGAAACAGTGACACTATTTCTAAAAATAGTGTCACCGTTTCTCTAAATAGGGTCACCGTTTTAGAAACTGTGACACTATTTCGAAAAACGGTGACACTATTTCTAGAAACAGTGACAGAAATAGTGTCATTGTTTCTAGAAATGCTCGACCAAAATGTCCTACAGAGGAAGGGAGAAAAAGAAAAAGGGTAAGATGTAAAATACCTAAAGGTAAAGTGAAGCACGTAAAGAAAAAACCCACTCCCAACGTCTAACCACCCACTCCTGACGGCATGAGTGGCGCCGTCGTGGGATCCAACTTCGGCAATCTGTTATCGTCGCGTCCTAGTAACCATTATTTCTCTCTTCATATCCCACAAATTGCCATGGGATTACCAGATCCCACAAATTGCCCAAGGTCAATTTCTCATGATAGAATTTCAGTTGGGCTATTCTTCCAAATCATGAACAAAATACTTAGTTTAAGTTGGGCAATTTTTCATGTTGAATTTCAAAAAGAAACAAAAATTTTCAAATGCTTATTCAAATTGCCATGGCTTATTGAAGGGGAAGAATAGCGCCACGCCGCCACCCTAGTGAAAGTGTTTAAAGTCTATCCAAATTTATACGAATAGTAAAGAGAAATAAGGATGGGAGCAGTTGACAAAGTCGAAGGAAGAAGGGACGGTCGTCGGAATTGGAGGCGACGATGCAGTCGCCCATGTCGGCAGAGTGGGTTCGTCCTTGGTGTGGGATGGCATGGGTGGGTGCTTTTCTTTGTTTTTAATATGTACTATTTGGTCATTTTATACCATTAAAAACATTATAAAATAATTAAAATAATTAAAATAATTAAAATAATAGAGTGAACTTAGATAAAGTGTAGTGTTTAAATAGAAAACTTTTCTTTATCGGCAAAATATAAATCAAAAGTGGGTCCATACTCTTCCTTTCAACGGAAATTGTGCAAAAATTTCTCTTGCGTTACATCGTTAGTTCCAATTATAGTTATATGCATTAAGAAAGAACTTGACGCAGTTGAAGTCCATTTACAAGAAAAGACTACCCCATTTCTTGGAACATAGGAGAAAGTATAAAAACAAATTTAAAAACTATTATAAAAATTCCCGAGTAGAAAAAGTTTTCCACTTTCAGATTCTCTATTCCTTCTCAAAGCTTTAAATTAATTCCTCAGATTCTCTTTCTCTTGCGTTGTTGATCTTCAAACATGGCAGACTGGTATTTAGGTATATAACTTATCCTCTTCCTTTTTCTGTTTTCTCCAGCATAACTTCTTTTATGATTTGTATATTTTGCAGTTTCTATAGAGAATTATGTCGTGGTTATATATCTTGTCTTTCTATTTCTGACATCGCGTAAAAGAGAAAAATAACCGTCGCATGATGTGAGATATGGAAAGATGAGATATACAACCGATTAAGCCCAATCTATAAGACTATGATCGATTGATTGATTAATCGCGTGCTACTAGAACTCTCAGCATAGGGCACTTTTTTTTGAAGTGTGGCTATTTCATTTTAGGCACCTTTTAAAGGTGTCCATTGAACATTAGGCAGCTTTTGGTAGTGAAACTAGTATATGTTGTCATAAAAGACAGGAAACCTAAAAAGCACTGGATATACAAAAGAGAAGGGTTGAGGAAAATAGACTTCCCAAGTCACTGCAGTTATGGACCAGTAAATGAAGATGACCCTTACAAATGGCAAGGTATGATCATGGGGCCTCCAGATTCTCCTTATGAGCAAGGTGTCTTCTTTCTCTCCATTGATTTACCACAAGAATATCCTAACAAACCTCCCACCATCAAATTCCTAACCAAGGTATGTAAATATACATCCTATCTGTCAAATTTCCAAATCAATTAATTAAAGTTGTAGATGTCATTTAATATTACGGTTTAGTGCTATTTTTCTTCATTTATAGGTGTGAGGTCTTATATATTCGACTCTTGTAGATAACGAGTTCGATACCAAATTAATATAACAACCCATTGTATAATCCAGATTCCTTATCTCTTGATGTAGAATATATCATTGTATTTAAAAAAATTAAAGTCGTAGGTTTGTTTAATTTGAGATGCAAAGTGAAAATTAAACATGATCTGCTAGTTGTTTCTGAGTAATGAAAAACATCACCAGTGAGTAAGAATGCATTTTGAGTAGTCAAGTCAACAGAAGTTGTTTTTGTTCTGAATATGCTTGGTGTTCTTTATTCCAGGTGTTTGCTTTTTCTCTCTTTGTTCTTTCTTTTTTCGGGTGAATGAGAAAATTAGACTCTCCTTATTAGGGTGTTGTATGGGTCAGGTGTTTTGATACGAGCAATATTCTATTTAAATTAAGTTTAAAGTGAGGGGACAGGGGCAAACTCATGTACATACGGAAATTACATCTCCTCTAACTAATGTGGTTACATCCGTATCTACTATTGCAGTTGATTAGTTAATAACTCATTACTTGTGCATGTCCAAATTCTTGTACTTCAACCTCTTAGCAAACTAAATACAAGATTTACTTCCAATATTGTATATTATTTGGAGGGTTTTTACTTTTTTTCTTTGTTATGGAAACATAGCAACACCTCGACTACATCTCTACAAACTAGTTACAATTTACATAACAAATGTTCAAAAAATCTTTAAACCAAATCTTTCTTGGCATTCTCCATGTAATCCTATATATGCTGAGTTCATATGATTTACTTACACAACTTGCTCTTATGCAGGTTTATCATCCAAATATTAACGGTGAGGACGGGACAATTTACGTTGACATTTTAGAAGAAGATAAATGGAATCCAGTGCACAACGTTGAGAGCCTCCTGCTCTCCATATGCTCACTTCTTGATGATCCAAACCCAGTGGATCCACTCAATCCATCCTGCCTTCTCTTCCGAAAAGACAGACAGAAGTTCGTTGAAACGGCCAGGGAGTGGACTAGGAAGTATGCAATGTTCTGAGAATTTTAATGATCTCGCTTCTAAAGTGCACTAGGAAAACATGGAATGTGGTCGGAACTTTGAACGGTTTCCCTTTCCTTTGCTTGACATAGTTCCTTACCGCGCTCTTTTCGTCATTGTTACAATGAAAAGGAATCGAACCCTTGACCTTCAAAGTAATGCTTTTCATTACGTGGTCGGACTTTCATTTAACGATTGGATTTTTCGTATTTCAAGCAATATATCACCAAAAATAACAAGAAAGAAGATCCAAGACAGAGATCGTAGTTTTCTCGTAGCTAGCATGTTTTTAGAGTGGCCTCTAATGTTCTTCACTAGTGATTTAATTGGCTTCCAATCCCTTGGGAATGATGGCTGCCAACAAAATGGGTGAGAGGGTGATCAAGATTAACTATATATACATGTAAAATACTTGGAAACAAATCTCTGGACTTGAATGTACTTAACCAACAGGCTTCCACACAAGCAACTCCATGAAGTTCTTCAATATTTGCAACCAAACAACTGCAAAAGACTATCCTATCAAACCTCCCACCATCAAATTCCTAACCAAGGTATGCAAATACTTAGGAAAATTAAGATGCATGTAATAAGGGTGAAAACTAAGCATGATCTGCTAGTTTTGGTTGTTTTAAGGTGCTTTGTTTGCTTTTTATATCTTTTTGTTTTTCTTTTCTCAAGTCAATAAGAAATTAGACTCCTTGTTCTCCTTATATTACGTGTTTTAGGGGTTTGGGCGATATTCTACTTTAATTTAATCTAACTTATATGGCTACTCTCACTTCTGCTTTAATTTAATCTAACATATCAAAACCTCAAATTTGGGAGAACAGAACCCACTACATCTCTATAAACTAGTTGCAATTTGCAAATCAGATGTTCCAGAAATCTTCAAACCAAATCTTTCATGTAATCTTATATACTTGCTCGTATAATTTACTTACATAACTTGTTCTTATATATGCAGGTTTACCATCCAAATGTTACATTGAGAGCCTGCTCCTCTCCATATGCTCACTTCTTGATGATCGAAACCCAGATGCGAACCCTCTCAATCCATGCTGACTTCAATTCATAAGTGACAGACAGAAATTCGTTGAAACGGCCAAGGAGTGCACCGGGAAATATGCAATGTTCTAAGAATTTTAAATTTCATGCTTCCGAAGATTCACTGGAAAATATGTTCTGTTTATCACTTTAGCGCTTTATTTGTTGTTACCATGAAAAGGAATCGAACCCTTGCCTGTAGCGTTGTGACCGTAACAATTAAACTGATAAGAATTTTGAGGGCATTGTATTGCATGTCTCTTATATGTTAGAATTTTCCATATTTCAAGCAACATCACACTAAAAGTAACTAGAAATTCTAAGAAAATATATACATTATCGATAATATTATACTTTGAATAAAAAAGTTCACTATACACTATACAAAGGTTAGCAGGAATATTTGTTCTATCAGTCCAACCAATGCTTGTGGCATTGGACACTGATACAAGCAGATGCGACTCACCATGGTCCTTCGCAATCGTATGGGAGTGTCTAATGCTGCGTGTTAGCCGTATCGAAGAAATTTTGGAAGTTACATAGGTAGGCATTATGCCATTATGCATTCAATTTAGGAAGCTATCTCGTTTTACATGATTCATGTAAAACATAACAGCTTCATGCAATTTCAGATCACCTGCATTAAACAAATACGACATCAACATAAGTCTCTGTCAATCCGAAACCAATTTACACAATGAAAACACATATAAACCAGCCCGAGTCAAACGTTGAAATTGAGGGATAAAGTAAAGACCAAAGAGTTCTATTGCCGGCCTGTTGCATAACATAACCAACCCTCTCAGTCCCTTATGATACAGAATATAAGTCAAAGATTGCAATTAATCTGCAACATTAAGCTTTAGTGCGAGTACTGTCGGGTTAATGTATCTTTGCTTCTCAGAGTATGCAAAACAATTTGTACTCTGGAGCTACATTGGCAATGCTACACTCATCAAATATGGTTTAGAGCATCCACAAAAGGAGTCTCTTTCAATACCGTAACTCTTTACAAACGATATTGCAATGTAAAAAATGTAAGCTGCTCTTTATTTCTTAAGTCAGCACATCTTTTTGAGTCTTTTTCAATACCGTAACTCTTTACAAACGGATATTGCAATGTAAAAAATGTTAAGCTGCTCTTTATTTCTTAAGCCACACATCTTTCGGAAAGGGCATTGGGGAACATAGACATGATGGATGAACAGATGCATTTGACATTTTCAATTATGGACGTTTGCTTCTTTCAATGGCTTGGCTGAAACAAGTAAATAGAAAATAGACAGAGCAAAATGCAAGTTGATATGTACTTATTACATTAACTACAGCGGCCAATTGTTAATTAACACGTCAACTGCCAGAGCATTTGATGCAGTTAATTTCTTTTCATCTCTTTCTTCTATAGTCCAGAAAGAATGACAAATAAACATCTTGAAAATGTATGCATTCGGTAAGTTCCACTTCCACATAAGTAAATGAAATAGGAAAAGAGGCAAGGAGGCATTTACATTTGTCCTATTAATGAACAAAGTAATAAAATTTGATCGAGGGCGACACTCTAGTTCCCTCCAATAGAGGAAATTGAGGAAGCGAAAGCATTATGTATTCACTTTAGATTCTTCCTAGAATTGAGGAATCAACTGCTAGCTCCAAGTCAAGAAGTCATCTCGTCCTAGGCCAAGCCAAGGGCTTACTAATTCAGTTAGAACATTTATAACAATTGAACACTTATTGTTTTCTTTTTCTCAAAATCTATCAGCAAACATGCAGATGCAGTATTTGAAAAGTTGAGTAAAGCGCAAAATCCTAAATCGAGTGAAAGAAAACGTCAAAATTAAGGTATAGGTCTAGCACCTAAACAACAAGATTAACTATATATTCATGTAAAATACTTAGAAACAGATCTTTGGACTTGAATGTACTTACCACATTTAACACCAACAACCGATAAGCAATCGTTAACAGGCTTCCACACAAGCAACTCCATGAAGTTCTTTACTAATTGCAACCAAACAACTGTATGGTAAATCTTAGGCTTGTTAGCATCAACTGCCTCCAGTGTAATATGGTACAATATGCTAGAAACCATAGTGTGGCTTGCCCCCACCACCCTCACATATCGAAGATGCTTACTCTACACAAGCACAAACACACACAAAAACAAAAAACACCCCATAAACAACATCATGCAGAATACCAAACAAACAGACAGAAACCATTTGAATTTCCAGAACAAATGAGATTTACAAAATTACCAAACATACACCAAATTTTACATTTAGCAAAACACCAATAACCAATAAAACCATAAAAACAAAAATTGAAAATGGTGGGATACATTATTCTCCACAATAGGTACAGAAATTATGAAGCAACCAATTTTTTTCCTACGAAATTTTATAATTTTGGGGAGTTTATGATATTTTATGAGATGGGTTTTGAACAAAACATATTAAATTGCCATAAAAATGGTGAATTTGAAGTGGGAAAAGGATAAAAGAAACCTCTTTGTGATTGTGCTGCTCTACCGCAAACTGGGCGAGTCTGATGATCCAATCATCCTTGTGGGCACCCATGTAAATGCTAGTACCACCACATGGCGGTGGTGCAGAAGAAGAGGGAGATCCATGAAGGAGCGAGAAAGTGGGGAGCAGAGCATTGTGGTTGAATAGTGCCCAGAAGCCATTGTTGGGCTTGAGCATGAGGAGGTGAGTATGATTGACAGTCGTGAAGAGGTAACGCAGAGCCATAAAAAGTAAAGTTGAAGAAAGGAAGACCGGGAATTTTGAAGGACAATGCTTTGAGGAATTTTGAAGTCCCAAATTTGGAGTTTTCGATGATGTTGTTGAGCTTTCCAATAAAACAAGCCATGTAAATCTCCAAACGAAGGAGCTACCGTGCACAATGGTGCTACTGCCAAAATTATGTTTTCTATATCTGGTTAATGATTTTAGGATTTTATTTCTTCTTTACAATTTGCAAAATGATTCTTGAATAACTGTTTTGAAAAACGAAAACGACAAATAGAATTTTGTATTTTTATGATTTGAGAATGTGTGACACATCCCAACCCGAATATTCAAGTGGACACTGGATATCGAGGCGTGCTGACCGTCACCCCAGAGAAATGACGAAGTCATGATGAGATAAAAGAGAAATTATAGAGGAATTAAAATGAGTTTTGAGATAATTTGAATAAAAACAGAGCGGAAGTGCATAGAGTGGGATAAGACCCATTATTACACATAATATCAGAGCTAAGATGTAGTAAAATTAAAAGAATATTCCCATCTTGTAGGATGGATATGTAACACAACTGAAGGGAAATAAACATACTTCCACAGAGGGGTAAAATGGTAATATCAGCAACAGCCACCGAACTCGTCTGCCAACTAAATTCTAGGACCTGGAGGGGCGAAAAACAAAGGTGAGTGGGCCAAGTACCGTTTTGTAAAACTTTTTCAAAAGTTTGGGATATAACCCCTCACTGTAAAACCCGTAATTTGCCAAAATATAAGTTTACTAACAAAAATGCTCAAATTTCAATAATTGGGACTGCGCCCACAAGGATACGGGTATAAAAGATGTCAACAGCAGTATAAAACATCACATTACTTATCGCATAATAATAGCACACAAGTCATGCAGAAAGTAGCTACATGACAGACTAGTGTTTATAAAGGGAAATGATATTTGTACCTCATTTTCTTATCAAACTACTATTTGTACTCCCCATTTAAGAATTGAATTGCATAATGAAATGAGAGTACAAATAGTAGTAAGGGGGTACAAATATCAGCTCCCTTTATAAATTACGCTCTAGTACTACGTACACGTGAAGCTAGCGCTAAACGCATCACAACAAGTTCTAGTCGCCAAGGCAACCTAGAACAGGCTGGCACCTACGATGGATCCAAAGTGAGCGTGTCGGTGCGTGTGAACATACACGTGAAGTTGGTCCTGGCCCGGACAGTACTAACACCGTGTAGTATGTATGATAAGTAATAGTTTGCTAAAACGTATAGACATGCCAACATTTAAACAAATAAGCCAAATAAGGATGATTAATAAATTATAATATGCTACGTAAATTATTTATCAAATTTAATAAAACATGGCATGCTATACAAGTCACAAAATCACATTTGAACACATACTAAAATAATAATATTTTAATAAAGAAAGGGCCTACTCACTGGTATGTCGTCGGGTCATACCCGCCGTACCTAGCCTGAGCTCGGAGCTCCTCGGGATAGGCCTCACCTATATGGAAAGTCACTATACTAATCATTATACAAGTCTATTCCAAATTAAATAAGGAAAAGACTCGAAATCTCCTTTGTTTGCTCGAAACGGAGGTCCAAAACACCTCGAAAATTACCATACGTACCACCCCTAGGTAGTATACGTCGTCATGAGTCGCCTCGCGAAGACGGAAATTGAAAATGATGCTCCACGCGCCACCACGCGCAGCTCAAAAGTGGCTAAGCCGCGGCCCCACGCGCGCCGGTCAGCGCTCGGTCAACGCTGACGTCAGTGCCAGTCTGGACCGGTGATGACGTCATCACTGACGTCAGCGCCGGTCTGAACCGATTTGCTGACGTCACCAGGGCCGGTTTGGACTGGTTTGCTGACGTCAGTGATTACGTCAACGCCGGTCACCTCTGCGTGTTTTCCGGTCCCTGGCTGCCGTCGCCGTCGCCTGAATCTGGGTTTTACCGCTGGAATTTTTGAAAACTTGTAACTTCTTCATTTCAACTCCGATTTTCACAAAATAGGTACCAAAATGAAGCTATGAACGAGTAGAGTTCGAATTTGCTTACCAACACCTCAAAAGGTGGCCGGAAAATGGCTCGAAAGAACCGGCCAAAAAGCAACGTCGCCGTTCTCGACCAAAAACTGGTACGCAGGGCCTGGGTTGGGTTCCCAAGGCTTCCAGAAGTCAAATGGTGGTGGTTCTGGGTTGATTTGAGGTCCAAATCAACGCGTTCTTCGTCGGGAAAAGTTTGAAAAACCGTCGGAAAATTTCTGGGTTCACGGGGCTCGGTTTTGTTTGAGCTTTTTGGGCACCAAGGCCTGGGTTTGATCCCAGAATGATGAAGATGAGTTTGGGATTGTGTTTGGTTGAAGGAAGACCGAGAGGGGAGGAGAGGAATGGCCACGGGGTGGCTTGAGAAACTGGGTGTGTGTGTGTGTGGTTTGTAGTGATTTCTGCTTGCAGAAATCACGGCTCCAATTGGGGAAAAAGCAGGGGACAGACAGAGTAGAATAAGCAGTAAGGGTGTGGTGAATTCCACACAGAACGTCGTCCAATTTAAAGCGTGAAAATTTTCAAAAGGTGAACATGCAGTCAAAGCATGCAGTAACATAGTTTGCAAAAGTAGCAGAGGTGCAGAGCACCGGTTTAGTTCAAAACCATGGGCAGACAACCCACAGAAAAGAAAAATACCGCAATTTGGAAAAATTGCCAAATTGCCCCTATTTGTAACTTGTCTGTTACAAGTACGAAAATTATCCTGTTCGCGCCTACGGGTTTGTGGTGAAGTGTACAATTCAAAAAGTACAAGAAAAGTACGAGATTATGAAAATAACAACAAATATCCACGTAGGACCCACTAGGCCCACCAAGGGTATTTTCGTCAATTTACAAAGTTGGGTAATAAAATACAATATTTTTAGGGACATGATGTAACAATGTGTCTTGTAGTTTAATTGGATATTGATTTTTGTGAATGAAAATATTGAAAATGTGTCTAGTACCACTATTTAAAATGTCAAAAAATATATTAAATTTGTGTTTGGTAGTAACGGTGATGGTAGTGGTAGAGATGGTGGTTGAGATGAGATGAATGGTGTTAGAAACAATGGTAGTTGGAGTGGTGGTAGTAGTGAGGGTAATGGGATGGAGATGGTGGAGGTGGCGGTGACAATGGTGAGGGTAATGGGGTGGAGAATGTGGTAATGGTAGTGGTGGCGATGGTGGTGGGAAGTGGTGGTGGTGGTGGTGGTGGGCATAGCGGTGAGATGGTGGAGGTGGTGATGGTCATGGTGGCTCGCGGGGTCATGGCGGTAGATAATATGGTGGTGGTGTTAATGGTGGCGGCAGAGGTGCGGGGTGGTGATAGTCATAGTGAGACGGTGACGATGGTTTCGATTGTGGCGATAGTGAGACAATGAAGGTGGTGGTGGTGGTCATGGTGGCGAAGGTGATAGCGGTAGAGGATATGGTGCTGGTGGTGCTGGTGGTGACGGTGGTGGGAGGTGGTGGGAGGTGGTGGTGTCAAAGATGGTCACGGTGGTGGTGATGATGGTGAGACGGTGGAGAATGTTGTGGTGTTGGTGGTGGCAATGGTAATAGTAGTGGGGGCATACATGATTTCATTTTTTATTAAACTCTAATTTTGTTTTTTAATGTATATTTTATTTTATATTATTTGGAAAATTGTTCTTGAAAAACATAAGAAACATTAATTTGATGTTCTACAAAACTTAGGCTAAATATTGTTTTATGCGTTTTTCATTTTATGAGTTTATTTTTACAAAATAGTTTATCAAACGCATTTTTTATCCGCTTTTGTATATGCAAAACAAAAAAATGTTTTGTAAAACTTTAACAAACAGGTCCTTATATATATATTTGTCACGAGATTTAACGATGTTATTTAGCTCAGCTTTCAACGAGTAATTGAAGTCTTCCCATTGCTTTGTAATTGGTCATGCTTTATTGTAATTGCTTAGACCTAGTTTGGGATGACTCTTTTGGAGATAAATTTTTCATGAATATGTATATTTAATGCCCTTTCTTCAATGAATGAAATCTCATACTTCTTCGAAAGAGTTTTATACTTGTCTAAGAGGTTTGAGGATTTGTTAAAGACGCACAATGAGTATGTAATACTAATTTTGTATTGAACTTGTCATCAACGAGAATTGAACCTAAAACCTATCTGATAGGAGCACTTTGTGCTACAATTTTAATATGTTTATACTTCATTCTAAGCATTGTTTAGCCCTTATCCTTACTTTTCTGAGTCATTTAGTTGATTTAAGAGTGTTGGGAAGTTTTGGCTCGAAATTAGGTTATGATAAGTTCATATTTATGTATATTTTACATCAAATTTACTTGTCTTTTCTTAGTTAGTTCCTTATATTTTTGAGCTATTTACTTTGTTTTTGTGTTTTGTAGGATCAGTCAAGCAAAGAAAAGAAAAATAGCACAAAGTGGATTTTAAGTAACAGATTCGTCAAAACTGCCTGTGCAGATCAGCTGACTTTGGAAGCAAGTTGTGAACAGCTCAGAATGAATTAAAAAAGGTGCCTTATATGCTTGGAAAGCTACCGATGTCTATTTTTTGGAGCATTTCACGGATTGTCCATATCAATTTCCTAGAAGAAGTTATGGCTGTTTTAACACTGAAAGGTTCAGAAGATGCTGAGCAGTTTGTAACGGCAACGAAAGCAATAAATCCAATAAATCTGACAGCCAAAACAGATGCAGCCAAGAACAAGCCAGCAAACACCTATTCAAATATCTGAAGAAATGGAATTAAAGATGAGGAGTAAGTGGGAGTAATTGGCATAAAGGCCACCCAAAAGAGTTACACTTGTGTAACCATTTTTCTTTCACTTAATGTCATCAATAAAATAGCTATTAGTGGGGATGATTCAAGGTTAGAAAAAGAATTCAGAGACCATTCTATACAGATACACAGATTTCTAAGAAAAAAATTGAAGGGATATTTGCGGATTTAACCAAGTTCATTAAGCAACATCATTAAGCATGCATTTAACAATTAGGCGGAAACATGCTTCTATGCACTTAAAAAACGAAACTTTACAAGAAAATTCAAAGCCTAGTATTAGATATGGTGAACCAAGACTCAAAACAAAACAATTTTGAGTTGAGAAATCATATACCTTTGTAGATTCCTCTTTGCCTAGCGAAGGCTAATCACCCATGGAGAGGGCCCCTTCATTCCTTGCTTGGATGATTATGGATGAATCGGATTCTCCAAGTTCCCAAAGTAGGGAACCTCACAAGTCTCCACACCAAGGAGAGCCTTGATGAGGAAGATGAGTGCCCTAGAGGAAGAGAGATTGCTAGCTATTTTCCTCTGAGACGACTCTTTGAGAGAAGGAGCTTTCACTCTCTCAATTCTCCAAAAGAAAACCATTAAGTTGAAAATACCACCAAGTTTCCTTTATAGCTTTTCCATAATGTAATAACCAAACTTGCAATTAAAGCGGTTGCTATACATTCCCTTATAGCCAACCGTATTGGGTTCTTTGAGCTATTGGGCCCTAATCTATTATTAGCCATTAAGTTGTCCTTCCAACTTAAGTCAATGGAGCTTGACACCGAAGCCCATTGGGCCTTCAAGCAAAAACAACCCGAGGTCTTTAACGAACTTATTCGTTGATTAATTAACATATTAAGCTGTCCTTTGCCATAAATAATTAAACCATTTAATTATTCTTACTCATCTCCATTCTTTGCATCAAACTCTACCTTACACGGTGTGCGATCAAATTAGGTTCCTTTAGCGAGGCGGTGGAGAGTTAGAACTCTTTCAAATCAATTCCGAATTGAAACATACTTTCAATTCTTCCCTTAAATGATTATACACTTATAGGGCATGCAAACCATGAGTGACCTGCGGTATGTCATGGCTGCCCAAGCTAATCGAAGAGGTGGAGAAACCTATTCGGTTAAGTTGCAATGCAATACGGTCCTTCTCTAATACAATACTCTCGACCACATTGTTTGGTTTGATAGTTTATTCATGTCTACTATCCAATGTGATTCCTTTACTTATATGATTACCTTGAATATGATTTGGAACGACTTCTAATCTTATTCATACTGTTGAGAGATTCTTAATCCTTATCGGTATTCTCCCTCAAACGGTTTGAAGGTTAGAGATCCCTTGCTGCGCATTCACTTGCCTCCATGGCTAAGTAAGCTAACCCCAACATGCCGTGGACACCCTCGGATGGGGTGCCTTTGACATAATCAAAGATTAAGGACCTCACCACAAGACAACTGTGATGCCTCAGGTCAAAGGACTAATTTGCATTATCCCAACTATGAGTTCTCATGTGACATGATCATGAAAACTCATCGTTGATCGCGTTCAGTGAACTCATTCCTATTGAGCACCTACATGCTTATCTTGATGTCAGTTACACCAATGACTCGAGACTAGTCACTCTCCCGGAGAGAAGACATAACATGTACTGATCTTAACGGACTGTCAATGCCCAATTGGCAATCCTATTCATCAGGAACGTTTAGGATATGTCTATGAACGAGAATTGTCTCATGAACCTAACTTGTTTAGATTACATTCTCATAAGCACATATTCCTTGGACTTATTGTTTAAGCATATAACATTTATATGAGACTACTTTAAACAATAATCATTGCCCTTTATATTAAACTATATTAGTTTAACATTTGAAATGTCCGTAAAGTATCATCATATGATTGGTTTTAGGGCACATTTCCAACAAAAATATTCTCTCTCCCTCTATCCATCCTCTAGGGCAATTCCACATATTTCAAGCAAGGAAGAAGAAGAGAAGAAGGAGCCGTGAGCAATTCATCCATCATCCACCATTGAAGACTTGCTTTCAAGCTTCAAGAATCCAACCGTCAAGCCTCCATCTCCATCTTCCATCCACGGTGTAATTCATTCTATTTCTTTGTAACCTTGTTTGATTTATGTTGGAATTGTTTCTAGTTGACATTGATGTTAGAACAAAGTTTAAATTCGAATTCTTATGATTGATTAAAGTTTGATTCTTATAATTGTGATTCTTAGTTGCTTTTGTGAGTTTGTTCAATTGAATTTGCTTTACAGAAAACTTTTATTTGTTTATGTTCTTTGGTGGCCAACTTAGGATATGTGCATGTAATTGGTGCTAGATTTAGGTAAACGATTCACCTAATAGTTTTGTGAACCTAAATCACAAGTAGTAAAGGCTTTGGACAAAGGTCGAATTCAATTGAAAAGGATTGCAAATAGATGAACTTATTCATACTAGGTTGTGCACTTAAGTTGATAGCCTTTCTCTATGTGTATTGCGTTAAACATGTTTTGATTAGCTAGCTTTCTAGACTTTGATTGCATGTTTAATAGAATTAATCTAGGTGCTTTCATTTAGATTAATTAATTAAGTAAAGTAAAATATGGGAAATCATTTGCTATGAATGTTTCACATGATCAACTTCTTTCTCATGACTGAGATGAACAATTGTAGGGTTGAATCGAATTTGATTGTGGAATTGGTTTTGACCTTTGTTTCTTTCATTTCATTCTTGTACTTGTGTTTATATATTTTATTTTCTTTGTTTCTTTTAATTTTTTAAAATCTAAAACAGAAAACCCCCCTTTATTTCGTAAATATGTTTATACTTAATTTTATTTTTGTAAATAATATACTTTGTATTTTTATTGACAGGTGTACCCTCAATCCCCGGATTAGAACGATCCCTATTTACCATATACTAACGATGACATTTTCAGGGTTAAATTATGCGCTTACTAAGAGTGTATCACTATCACTTAGAAATGAAGAAGAATACAACTATGTTGAATATAAGACCCACATCGGGGAATTAAGAAAATAAAATACAATATATACAAGTGTATGGTTCCACTCTTAATAATACCGAGACCTTTTGTGATAAAACCCAACACCTAACAATAGGTGGTTAAGTTGAGACAATATCGGTGTGGTTAGGAGTGGGCTAGTGGTCCGTCTCTCTGAATATCTGACATGGCCAAGTTATTGGGTTTAATGTAACATCATGCTTCCGTGCTTAATGTCCGATGTGGGATTGGTTGCACGTGTGGCTGACTATGTGATGGGTCTCGTGTGAGGGGTGTGTTGAATATAAGTCCCACATCGGGGAATTAAGAAAATAAAATACTATATATAAGTGTATGATTCCACTCTTAATGACATCGAGCCATTTTGTGATAAAATCCAACATCTAGCAATAGGTGGTTAAGTTGGGACAATTTCAGTGTGGTTAGAAGTGGGTCAGTGACCCGTGTCTCTGAATATCTAACAAACTAGACCAGTTAGTTTATTTTATTAAAGATTCAAAACTATAAATCGTTGTATCCAAATTATATTTATTATGAATTTAATAACAAATATGAAGAGTCATTTTCAATTTAAAATGAGAAGTCATGTCTTTTACTAAAGGGTATATAGAGTTGTATAATTAGGAAAGAAAATAACTTGGCTGCTTACAATTCAACAAGAGCTCCTGCTGAATACCCAATCCCATGTGGACACGTGTCCAATTTTTGATTAAAAAAATCAAAACATGGACACGTGTTTACACGGGAGTGGGTATAAGCAGGAGTGGATGCTGAATTGTCAGCAGCCAAGCCTTGTTCATTAAGAAACTCATCAGACATAACATATATGTTGAATTGTATTCCCTTCTCTCCTAGAGTGTCTTCCACCGGGAGTCTTTCTTGCATACCCTAGGGTACGGGGTACTCCGGATTTTTTAACCGTTAGATTTTTGTTTTAAAATATAAAAATCAAGATCCAACGGTTAAAAAATTCAGAGCACCCCGTACTCTGGAGCACCCAAGAATTTTTGCTTCCACCAGTACTCTATCTACACCCCCTATTGTCCTCTCCTAATGATCATCCTTCATCAATGGGCAATCGATGAACACATGGCACCCCGTTTGCCTTAAAGCGGATCAGATATTATGTGAGAATTCAAATATTGAATTTTGGAGTTGTAGACGACTGATAAAACTTTCGTTTCTTTTTTTTCTGTTAGAATTTTATGTTTATTAGTGTGTGTTGTTTTATTGAATTTATATGATATGCTGGGTATACTAATTTAAAATCTCCAACTCTAGTGATAAGTTTTCATTTTTTTTTTAAAACTCTGTGCACGCCACCTCGAGGCTCTGCTCAAAATACTTGTCAATAACATTAATTCTATTTGGACACAAAATTTTATAGATTTGGTGACACTCTTTTTAATAAAAAAAAAGTTTTTACCATTGTATGTGAGACCCATTTATATTATAAAGTGTCATTTTTATGTGTCTAAATAGCATTACTCAGTTAATAATGAGGCTATTTACAATCACTTGTGAAGCTCAAACTAACAAAATTATTTTAAGAAAGGGTGATAGAGAGATCACATTTTGTAGACCACATCTAAACCATCTCTCTAATAGAGATAGGGTCCACAATACAACTACGTCTCACCTCTATTAAAGATATGGTTTATATGTGATCTACAAAATGTGGTCTCCCTAGGAAATTACTTGTATCCACCCTATGAGGGAACCTACTTGTCCATCCACTTATTTTTACCAAACAAACATCATAATCAAAATCGTTCATTCTCTTTATCATCATGTAAAGATCATCTTTGAAAAAATAATTTCATTTGAAGATCATGTAGGCATCCATATGTATCAAACAAATAGATGGTTCATTATAAGGATGTTACTTGTTACCAAAATCGTTATTTGTTTGACATGCATAGATGACTAAATGATCTCCAAATTAAATAATTTTTTTTATACAAAGATAATCCGTAAATGATAATAAAAAAGATGAACGGTTACGATTATAATGTTGATACGATAAAAATATGTTAATCATAAAGTGTGTGAATAAAATCCCATAAGGTAGACACTAGTATTATCAATGGGGCTCAATACAAGTCACAACAACCCGACTAATGACTATTACCTCTTCCATTCAAATATGTGTCATATTTGTTTGTTTGTTTGTTTTTTTTTTAAAAAAAAGGGATTAGTTGGTGGCCAAGCCACAATAGTCCACCATTCTATGGCCCGGGAAGACTCACAGAGGCATTTCAGCATTCCCTGACCACCATCGTGTGAGACACAATACTAACAAATGGAGAAAATGGACTTAGGCTTTTTTTTCTTTGGAAGGGATTTTCTTGAAATCATTTTTGACACCTACAAGAAAATTGTTTTAATTAAAACTCTCGAATTAAAAGACCTAATTGAAAATGGCTTTTGAAAACACTTCTCAAAACTCCTTTAAAACAAAATGTACTTAGCGAAAAGAGGAGGAAGAATCTTAATCAAGTCAAAGTATTATTATGCTATGAGATAATTTGTAGTTCAAGTGATTATAAATATTTAACTCTGCACTTGAGGTCTTAGGTTCAATTTCGGCTTCCATGTTGTTGACTTGTATAAAAATAAAAAGTATTATTATGCTATATAACAACATAGATCCATACCAGAATCTCTCTTATACAGAGCTAAAATCGGATCCCACATAACTTGTCATGCTATAAAATACAATCTGTTCTAACATGCATCTTAGTACACACATAGCGAGAATCAATTGAACTATCTATCGTGTGCCGAGAAATCTCGACCTAGACCTCAACCCATACACTTTCTAACCCACCCATATTGGTTCAAAACTTGGGCTAGGTTTTGATTGGATTCAAGTAAAACCTTTGTAGAAATTCTTTGTGAGCAAATTTATGGCATGTTTACTTAAAAGAAATGAGAAAAGAAATTGAAAAATTGAGGAGTACTAGTTGATATGATTTTTGAATTACATATATTGAATTACGAATTTTAAGAAAAAAATGTCTTGGTAAACACATACAAACTTAGGAATTGAAATAATTCTAATACTCATACTTTAATTAACATATGAAACTCAATAATCAAAATGAAAATAGTTAATTCTCGTAACATAACATGGGATGAAAAGAAATCAAATCTTGAAAACTGGTGAATGAAGACCCTTTCTAACCATAATACATAGATATTTGTTTCTTAATATACAAAAGTAAATCCTCCTTTTCAACCTTAGCTTGATCTAAGAAGTTATAACAAACTCCCCTTGTCCAAAAATAAACCATATAGATCGCTCTTCCATTCTAAATAAATTGAAAAGTCCATATCCTAATACTAGAAATAGTACTAACCATATTCAAGTGCCCTACCATTTTGGCCACCCTAAAGAAATCATGCAAACCCTAGGCTATGTTAACTTCCACCGCACACAATCTTCATCTTCAAATATCCCCTTGAATTAAAAACATTTACAATGACAAGGTTTTGGTAAATTTGGTTGGTGATAGTAATGAAATGCGCATTAAACATGCTAAAATAAGGAGTAAAAATATTGAAGAAAAAGAAAAGGGGATGGTGGGAATAGTTCTAAAGTGATTAAATGCCAAATTAAATACTAAGAAGCTGGTGTTACGGCACCCAATCCATATCTCATTATCTCTCCTCCCCAACCCCTTATTATTTTCGGTTTATTTTCTTTCTTCTTATCCTTTTGGTTTTTTGGTTTAACACATTAGAGATTGTGCCGTTTCAACCGGAAAGTCAATCGGACACGTTTTGCTAATCCCATGACACCTTCTTTCACCCACTTTCTTACATTTTCATATTTTAAATTTGTTAAGAAACAATTAACATGCTAATATTTTCATTTTTCTCCTTTTTTATATGGTTTATTGATTTGAACACTCCTGATCCACCCTATATTTTGGAGAATAGAGAAGACTCCTTCCTAATAAACTCTAGCATAATACCAACACTACCCTTTAAATTTTGGCATGTGTCACAGCTACATGGGGGATAGAATTGTCACTTAGCAGGTTTTATGTTTTAGTATTAGAGGGTTGTTTGAAATTGTCACCACCCAAATAAAAGAAAATACCCAAAAAAAGAAATCTTTTGAAAGGGAAAAATAATAATAACCTCCGTTTGGTTCTAATACCCAAAAAAGCTTTTCATCCTTAATGCCAGTCATTTCATTTTGCACGCTCAAATTCTCCCCTTCTCCTTCAACTGTTGGTAAGTTTTTATTTTATATATGTTTTCTTTTTTACTTATTTATGTGAAAGAATTGGTGTATGTTTTTAATGTCAGTCATTTCTTCATCTGGGTTGTTTGCATTGTATATTCCTCAAACCTATATTATTCTAATGCCCCATTAATCCTCCAAAGGATTATAAAGCATAGAATACATAGAAAAAAATAATTAAAATAATGGGTAATTTTTAGTTTTCATATTTATCTTACTGTGTCCTCCATGTGAATTGGGTATTGGAGATTGGAGATAGTCATTTTTTGATTGATGGGCACACTTGGGCACTCTCAAATCCAAAACCTAACATGGTATTGGTTTTTGGGTATCTTCTAAATCTTCCATTTTTTTTTTGAAATGAGTGTGAGAAATTGCAGAAAGGTGATGGAAAAATGCATTGGGCATTGCAAATACAGAGATACCCATTTGATGTGGATATCATGCAGATCTTTGGAATGTCAGGCAAGGAAATATAGGCTCTAATAGGCTTGTCAGTCTGGTTATAGAGAGAGAGAGAGAGAGAGAGAGAGAGAGACTTTTGTTTGTGTCATCTGAGTCTTTATTGCCATAGCCTAAAAAGGATTTCTGCTTTTTAGCCTGTGTGTGCTTGAAAGGCCTGAGCTTTTTTGATGCTGTTTACTTCTTCCTCCCTCCTTGGTACTCTGATACTGCAATTTATGGCTGTGACAGCTTTGTTTATGTCTTGGGCTTTGAATCAATCTCTTCCCAGAGTGCTTAGATGAACCGGATACACTGTTATACAGTGATATTTCAGTTTAATAATATAATATTTTTTGTTAATTTTATTAATTATCTTTTGAATTTAGATGAATCGAATACATCTGTTACGTAATAACGTCTTAATTTAATAATATAATATTTTTTGTTAATCTCATTAATTATCTGTTCCAGTTATGCTTGAATAGCTACTGTGACAGTGTTTCGGTCCATAAAGTTTTTCTCCTTTACTTGGAGTCATTTCATCGGCTGAGACTTCAAAGGTCATTTGTCTGTCATTTCAGTTTCTCTGCTGCAATCTTTGCAGGCTTATTTTTGATCTTTTGGGTTTCTTTTGGTTTACTTTTAATAAAAGAAAAAAAAACTTCTGCTTTTTCACTTACCCTTTCAGTTTTGTCTTATTCTTGTGCACTTTTGGCATTTCTCTCATCTTTCTGGGATTGTCTCTTTGGCCATATTCTTGATGTGTTCCATGATTTCCTTCCTGCATTTTTCATGCAGCTAGTCTCACCTACAACTTTTTCTCATTGGTTCATGTTCAACTCTCTTTTCCTGCATTTAAATTTTTCCAAATGACAACCTTTTGTTCTTAGAAATTGTAATTTAACACTCTGAAATAGTCATCCTGTTCGTCATTTTGCTTATATTTTCGCTACATAGTAATTCAGATAACTTTTTTGCAGTGTGAATAGTTGTATTTTTGGTTTTACTCACTTGTATATATGGTTCTAAAATATGCAGTGAAGGACAAGTAAATTAAAGAGTGGTGTGTGTGGTTAATGGTTGAACAAGGAAGGGGGATTTGGATGTGGAAATGGCATCAACATCTTGTGCCACTGCAAGCAAGAGCCCACTTCTCATGAAAGACACAACTTCCTCCTCTCAGTCTCAGTCTCACTTAATTAAATACCCAGCACCTCTTGCTAAACTTGAGGAAGTTGCAGCTAACCCTAAGCTCTTCATGTCTACTGTGGAAAAGCTCCATGCTTCCATGGGAACCAAGTTTATGTATGTTTGCTTTTAACCTTTGAATTTTCATCCTCTTCCTTCAACTTGTCAATTTTTTGCTAATACCAATTAATATGTAAAGTTAAAAGATCAAGTTCTTATATTTTCCCCAAATCTCTGTTGATTAAGTAATTGGATTTTTGTGAGACAACTAGTTTTGGTGGGTTTTTATTTATGTTTATTTTTTGTTAGAACAAACTTCTACTTAATCGGTATAGGAATAGGACTTGTTTTTTGGTAATGTGATCATGCTTCCATCTTGCAAACTTTAAAGTTCAAAGAAAAGTTTTGCTAACTGCTCACTGGAAAGTAACTTCATCCAAATATGGTACTACTACTCTTGTCTTTCAGAAATTCTCTATATACATAATTATGGTGACAATGATTTTAAAGTCATGATTTTGCTTTTCATGATTCCTTGAAATAATTCAATCTTCATGTACTTGCCGATTTTATGCCTACTCGTGCAGTATAGAATGTCGGATGTTGTACACATTTGCGCAAATTTTGTTTTCTGCATATGATATTTTTTGAAGAGCTTGTTGTTTGTCGCTGATGTTTTCTATATACGGTGCTTTTCTAACCCATGAATTGTGCTACATGAGCACAATGTGAAGATGACTGTATGGATGTGATCCAAAATACATTCTATTCCACTAGACAGTTCAAGCTCTTTCGCAAGTTTATGGTACAGCGCGGTTAAAACTTAATAGTCATTCGCTCGGATCTATAGTTTTGGCAAGCATCAATTCAGTTTCACTGCCCTTCGGTGTGATTTTTGATGGAGTAGATGAGTAGGGTTTAGTTTTAGGCGAGGCTGATTTGATCGGTTCAAGATTTAATGTATAGTTTTTGGCAAGGCTGACTTGCATTGGACTCAGTTTGTCATGTAGATTTGTAGTAGCTTTGTGTTTGTCGATTTTTTACTGTATCTGCATTATAATTCTGGAGAATCGTGTCCTGGTGTTGAAATTTTCCGTGTTGTGATTGCAGGATCCCAATTATAGGAGGAAAAGAGCTAGACTTGCATAAGCTCTTTGTGGAGGTAACTTCCCGTGGCGGTCTTGAGAAGGTAAGAAAAAACTACGTTTAACGATTCTGATAAAACCTTTTTACATACATTACTCAAGGTTCTGTTTTATGAAATCAATTTAAAGTGATTTATTAAGTAGTTGTATGGAGAAGCAGCTCTCATGTGCTTCTTCAAAGAAGTAATTCTGGCCCTCCCAAATCACTTCCAAACGAGCCCTTACTCATGCTGTTTAGTATCTTTTTATTATATGTTTATCCCTATGCATGCGAGTGTTGACCTTTTTTTGTATCTGCCTTGCTCGTACAAGTAGTCAATCCGTAAAAATGTTTACAGAAATACACAAACACACATGAACTCACGTAACAAGTGTTCATCTTGTTTGCTGAAAATGCGTACCATATGGTTTACTGATTTTCTAATCAAATGGGAGTTTGCAGATTATTAGGGATAGAAGATGGAAGGAAGTTACTGCGGTTTTCAACTTTCCATCTACAGCTACAAATGCTTCATTTGTGTTGCGGAAATATTATCATTCGTTGCTTCTCCACTACGAACAAATTTACTATTTTAAAGCTCAAGCATGGGATCCTCTCGCTTCTGGTGCGCCCATAGAACATTTAGACCTCATACGAATAGTAGAATTTGGTTCTGTGAATTTTCCTAATGCAACAATTACTTTGCAGAAAGTTCGCGCAGCCCTTCAGTGACAGCCCTTCCATCTCCAAGAGGAGGAGCTAAACGGAAATCAGCTGAAGCTCCTTCTGTGCATCAACAAACACCAATAAATTCAGAAATGCCTGGAGGTTTCTTCTTTTTCACATTTTGAGTTTAGTTGCTCCTTTTAATTGCTTTTTTCTAATGAACTTGGTAGAGAGCGAACTTACAGTTCTTCTGTAACATTTCCTGTTGCAGCCAGGACAACAGCATCGTCAGAAGATACTGTGACAGGGGTTATTGATGGGAAATTTGAAAACGGATATCTTGTTACTGTCATCAGAGGCTCAACGAAGCTTAGAGGTGTTCTTTATCAGGCTCCACGGAATCCAGCACAGGAAGTTCCACTAGTCCCACACAACTTTGGCGCGTTGGTTAACAGAAATGACAGTGCTTCAGCTATACCTGGCGTCCAGCAGCGTCGGCGCAGAAGAAAGAAGTCTGAGATAAAAAGGAGGGATCCTGCTCATCCGAAACCTAACAGAAGTGGCTACAACTTTTTCTTTGCAGAGCAGCATGCAAGGCTGAAACCACTCCATCCGGGGAAGGATAGGGAGATAAGTAGAATGATTGGCGAGCTCTGGAATAAATTGAAGGAGGCGGAAAAAGCAGTAAGGACTATTCATTTAGTTTAAGAATTCAAATCATCCAATTTGAACTATAAATAACTTCAGTTTCGCAATGTGTAGGTGTATCAGGAGAAAGCCGTCAAAGATAAAGAGCGATACAGAATAGAAATGGAGGATTACCGGGAGAGGTTGAAGACTGGTCAAGTGGTTAGTGATGCAGTGCCACTACAACAGCGGTTGCCTGAAGCAGATGCGAGTAACGTGGAATCGGATGCAAAGATTGAAGAAACCGAGCCCGGAGGCTCAGTGCAAACTACAGATGAGAGTAACGAGAGTAGTTCTAGCAAAACAGAAAAGTGATTCCGAGGATGGATGATATAACTGCAGAAAGATGGATATGGAGTCCGTGCCTTGGGGAGGAAGGCATTCATCTGAGCAAGCCTGAAGAGAGTGTTGAGTCGGGATGGATGACGAATCAGGTGGCGATTAGGTAGTAATCTAACTTAGACAGAAATGATCAATAGCTAATGAAGAAAACCGAGTCTCTATGACCAAGTAGGACTGACTTTTTATATGTTTTAGCTTTAAATTATCCCTTGAATTAGTAGCTTAAGTTAGCATGCTTTCCAAACTGCATTACTTGTTTCATGGTAAATGGAGCATAAAATTGCATTTACTTGTTTGCTCAATGAATTTTTTCATCTGATTTTTTTTTAATATATACATGGCTCGGTAGAGAAATAATATGATTAATAAAACATAAACTTTATTGATTAGACTTCAGAAAATATGACCGTTTTGTAATATATTGGACCAAAATTAAATTCTTTACTTCTGAAAGTGATGAGAATTACAAAAACCTAATTAGAATATTACCATTCAATTATAAAGTTCATTACGATGTTCTTAGTGCTATGATCAGTCGTCCACGCCAATAGTGCTATGATCAGTCCCCCATGCCAACAAAGATTTGAGACTGATCCATGTTACTGCTACGATCTGCCGGAAAAGTTTGAGACCGATCCATGTCACATGGGTAAAAATTATAAAAAAGTTTGTAAATGTTAAATTTGACATTGCCAGATTTTCTAGTTTGGTTGTAGTGTGAAATTTTTGGAAAATTGACAAAAATACTCATTAGTTTCTCCTTAAATAAAAAATACTCACTTTTTGAAATTCGATAAAAAACACTCATTTTAACATGTAGTTTTACAAATTTACCTTTCTTTTAGCTAGGTTTTATTCACACTTCTCGCCTCTAGAACCCCAAAATTGACGTTCGCGCCTTTGAAACCCCTCTTCTTGTTTGTTCGCTCACTTGCTGCTCTCTCCAAAATGAGACAAAAAGTCTACTGACATCAACGGCTCATGTCTCCTCTCTTAATCCAAGTTCATCAATTAGGGTACCAATCTATAACCACTGCTCAAAATTAAGAGGAATCGAAGGCAAGTATAATTGGAATCCTTGTTCTGAATTCTCATAAAAAGGTATCAATCCTCGCTCTGCCAAGTTCATAGTTCTTTCATGTGTATGCATATATACAGTTAATGGTTAAGGCATATGCACTATAAAATTAAAGTTTGGATTTTTGGATTTTGTGGATTTCTAAGTATGGTTGTTATATTATATAAGAACATAGTTTCTCCACTGCACAACCATGGCAGTAGGCGTACAAAATAGTGCAATTAAGATTTAGGCATTCCTTCTTTATTTTTTAATTGTGAATAAACCCATTCTTTCATTTACCTCACCTCAAGAGGACAATGACTGGACAAAATACTTTGTACCCAATTGTATATGCTTAAGGTTGTTTGTTTTTGCAGGAATGGATGGAATAATGGTATGCTATAATGGAAAATGGGTGACCAAGGGTAAAGTTTGCAGTTACGAAGGTGGAGATGCTAAAGGGATAATTGTATCTTAGAATATATCGTTTGATGAGCTTATTGACCGCATTTATAACATCATGAATGTAGATCGCAACCGGTATGCTGTTACACTCAAGTATTCTATTCCAGATTCATTGAGTACTTTTAAGCACATAAGGATTGTAGACAATGATGATGTTAAGTTCTTTTTAAAGTGTAACATTGATTTTATGGCCTCTAGAGTCATCCCTTTACTCGCAAGCCTAAAACTTAGAGAAGAAGAGGTTATCATGAGCTGCACTAGGAATCTAAACACTGAAAGTAGTAATGTGGTTCTCCCTGCATTTGTGAGAGAGAGTAATGAGTTAAATGGGAATAGCAGAATCGAAGTTGGTCTGAGTGGTGTTGACTAGACAGGTTGGGATTATAATGAGAGCTCTAAATCTGAAGATGACACAGACACAAATGAAGCATACTCTGCACCTAGTTCTGAATCTGAGCTCGAAGGTAATCTTGAAATGCCTATGATACAGGTTTCACAAGCACAACTTGAACCTCTTGTACCACCAAGTCAGACTCGAAAGCGTAAAAACCAAGTTCGTCATGTGAATGATTGTACCGCAGAAGATGTTGATTATTTTGGGGGACTCTACAATATAAATTGGGAACCCAAGTTTAAAGTGGGTCAAATTTTCCCCAATAAGGCAACACTTAAAAAAACTCTATCTTTGGCAGCTGTGAGGGGACATTTTGGCTTTCGAACAACACAATCTGCAAAAAATCGGTTGGCTGTCCAGTGTGCTTAGCAAGCTTGTCCTTGGCTACTTCTTGCTTACCTTGTTGGAGCACAAGAATTCAAGGTCGTTAAATACCACCTTACGCATGAATGCGATATGAGGTTTCTAAGTAATCATCTTTGGCAAGCTAGTCCAGAAGTACTTTCAGAATTTGTGAAACGCAAGTTCATAGACACTCATACCATATACACTACTGCTGATATCATCAAAGATGTTCAATACGAATTTGGTATAACGATAAGCTACTCTAAGGCTTGGAGAAGTAGAGAATTAGCTTTGAATAAACTCATAAGGACACCAGAGGAGTCGTATGCTCTTCTCCCATCATATTGTTATGAATTGGAGCGAACCAATCCAGGAACTTTGACATACATTCACACCAATGCAAGCAAACGTTTCTTATATTTTTTTATGGCAATTGGTGCATGTGTCAGAGGCTTTAAATCTTCAATGCGACCGGTGATTGGTGTTGATGCTACCCATATGAAGTGTAAGTACAAAGGTGTTTTATTTGTTGCAAACGCATTTCATGGCAACCGAAATATATATCCACTTGCATTTGGGATCGGAGATTTGGAGACAGATGCTTCTTGGAGTTGGTTCTTCAGCAATCTACATTCTGCAATTGGTGATTGTCCAAATCTAGTTGTCGTATTTGATCAGAATTTGAATATAGAAAAAGCTTTGAAAAGAGTTATGCCATGGGCAACACATGAAATTTGCTTTTATCACCTAAAAGCAAATGTTAAAACATATTTTAAGTTGAAGAAGAAAGATTCACTGTTTGGCCCTTATATTAAAGCTGCCAAATCTTACCAGATAGCTGAGTTTTACTGTTACTTTAGGATGGTGAACAACGAGGATGTTCAATCTTATCTTGTAGGTGTAGGACTGCATAAGTGGTCTCGTGCACACTGTAATGGACAACGATATAATGTGATGACAACTAATATTGCTGAGTCCATGAATTCAGTTCTTTGCTTCGCAAGGATGCTTCCTGTGGTACACTTGATTGTGCAAATTAGGGTAGTGCTTCAAAGATGGTTTAGTGAACGTCGAGATTTGGCAAAGAAATGTAAATCGATTTTGTGCCCTGATTTTGGTGAGAAGAAGCTGAAAAAAAGAGTAAAGGATACTGCAAAGATGAATGTGGTCAAATTAATGACGTGGAGTACAATGTGCAAGATGGTGATATGGATGGTCTTGTGCATATTCAAAAGCACACCTGTTCATGTAGGAAGTTTGATTTGGAAGAGCTTCCATGCAAGCATGCTGTTGCGGTATGTATTCACTTGAAACTAAACCCTTACTCATTTGCCTCTTCGTATTACACTCGAGCTACATGGGAAACAACATACACTAAGTCCATTTATCCAGTCCCACCTCAAAAAACATGGATTATTCCTAAAGTTGTCAGGCAAATAGAAGTCCTCCCTCCTATTTCAAAGGTCGCATCTGGCCGACGTCAAACTCAACGGATACCCTCTAAAGGAGAGGACTAGTGCACAAAAGCATGCTCTAGGTGTGAAGTCACAGGCCACTACCGCAATACTTGCAAAGAAGCTATCCCCACCAAAAACATGAGGCAAGTCAGTTAGAATCTAGGGGAGCCTAACATGGGTGTTTTGAATCTAGGGGTCCCATTATGTATTTGAATCAATTGCAAAGGTTTTGTATATGCAATAAGATCAGACCTCCTCATTCTCTCATGTGATGCAAGACTTGCCATATTGATGATGTATATTTCTTATAACCTCCTATTTGTCTTCTAACGCTTTTTTTGTTTATTACTCTATGATTTCTACTTGTTTATCACAATAGTAAATAGTTACTATGTAGTACTCATTATATTGCCTCAACTTCATAACTAATATATATTGTCGTTCGCGTCATCCGTTTTTTAGTCGGGTTTGAGTGGTTTTGATTGTGCAATCGGTTCATGAGAGTTCCAACATTCAAACAACTAAGAAAAAATTTAGAGAACAAAGCTTTAATCACCCAAAAATCCTAAATTTTTTCCTGGAGTTGTGAAGAAAGATGAGGAAACAGAGCAGCAACAGTTTTTTGGGCGCGAAAATGGTGAAATTATGCTAGTTGAATATGTAGGGAAGGAATGAAAACCTTATCTCCATAAAAGGTAATATAGTAAAATCGTATGTTAAAATGAGTGTTTTTTTTATTGAATTTTAAGAAGTGAGTATTTTTTATTTAAGGGGGCAAATAATGAGTACTTTTGTCAATTTTCTGAAAATTTTCATATCACTATGAAGTACTAAGGAAACTAGTATGATAAAAATTTTGCTTCTCGTTATACCGAAAAGAGAGAAGATTTTGCTCCTCAAGGGACACTGAACTGCAATATACAAAAATTCGCTTCTCAAGTGTAACCTGCCGTACTAAAACACGGTCAAAACCATAATCCTAGACCATTAAAACGAAACTAATATATACTTCCTACTATTCATTAACCACCGTTATCCGGTCATCTCATGTTCATTGCAGGGTTCCCATGAAAAAGGATCCTGCATTACTTATTCGATCTTCTCTATTTATACGCCAAAAGAAAACTAGGGAACTGAAAAGAGCCGAGACGTGGTAACTGGCCAGAACAAACACTTAAGGGGTGCAGCTACGTTGAAAGAGCTTCCTTGCAATGCCCGAAATCAACATAACCAGTTTCGCAGCTGGTACTTGTATTCGTAGAAGAACTGCAACCTTTTTAAGAGCTTCGATGCACTTGTAGAGGTAAAGTCCGCCAACGTCTTTTCTTGGACATAACCTACAAATTTAGATTTCAGCAGTCAGTAACAGCCTTCAAACGAGAGGAGACGGTAAAATGATGATCACTAAAATCAATGTAATGGCAGTAAGGTGGCCTCAGCATAAGCAACGCGATACCACAATAGACTACATATAATGCTCTATTGATCTGATAAAATGTATACGATCAACTTTTTGCATACAAGCAAAATGCATACACTCACAATACACAGAGATCTGACATGAAGGTCGATAAAAATCCTCCTATTCTAATTTGCAGTAAAAGCACTTTTAAGCAAGACCAACAGCGATACACCTTAAGAAAGAGCTAACCACAATCACCTAGCAACTGGACAAAATCCCACCAAATAATATGACGCAGACAACCATCGATTAAGATTTTACTAGATACTAGTTAACAGAAGAAATAAGGGTAAAAAAAAATAAATTAATAAATAATATTGTATGCCACATATTTAATATATTTATTGATAATGATATAATCAGTGCAGAGAATAAAGAATAAAAATTCTAGCAACAAACCTTAGATAATGGAGGCAGCATTGCGGCCTGGCCCTCAGCTTTTCCAGGTTCTGTTAACTGCCGAATCTCTCGAAGCTGGCTTGCTATATCCTCCAAAAGTTGCAGCTGAATCCTTTCCCTTTCTCTGTGCCCCACTGAGAAGTTGAGCTTCTCTCTTCCCTCTTGCACGATCCTTAACCTTTCTCTAAGCCGCTCAACTTCATTATCAATTTTATATCTTTCATAATCAATTGCAGACATTGAATTTCTCCGCATATCAGAAGGTAAAGATCTGCCTCGAGAGCAACCCATTGTGAGAAACACACTAGCCGTGTCTGAACTAACTCTCTGGATTTTGCGCTGAGTTTTCAACCCAGTCGTAGTTGGCATATCGCGTTCACTTTTCTCTGCACTCATTTCATTAGACAGATGAGACTTATCATCAATAACATGAACATCAAGAACACTAGGCTCTGTATTCAACACTGTGCTGCGTGGATCTTTGCTGCCCTCATCCTGGTCGTTCCCTTGCTTATCTCTCTTATCATTATTGTATGGAATAGGATTCCTATTTTCATCGCCAGTCCAAGATGTCTTTGAATCCAACCCTTCACATATGCTAATGCTAGCATCTAAATTGAGTTCCTGCTTATTCGGAGGGGTACTACTTTTACGGAAACCAAGTCCCTCAGGACTAGGTGACAGGTTGTGTTGTTGATATACCTCTAGCTTCTGGGGCTCCTTTCCTTGAGAAAAAGGTTTTTCATCCATAGACACCACTTCCTTTTCTTGAAACTCGTGACTAAACTTATCAGAACTACTTAAGAAATGTGACTCACTCTCTATGCTTGGATGCAAATGCATGTCCACCTGCTTCAAAGAGTCGGAATCTTCATCCAAATCCGGAATTGGTAGTTCTTTTCCAAAAGTAAGAGTATAATCTTTTATCTCGGTTGATGGGACAGCATAATCTGGACAACTATGTTCCAATTCCAGCTTTGGCTTCTCAGTGATGAATTCACTTGTCCGCTTCAGTACCTGGTCCTCACTTGAATCCACTTGATCATCTCCAAAAAACATTTGCCTGTATTGCTCAACTTCCTTCTCCAAGAAATGCTTTTCCCTCTCCCTCCTAACTAAGATCTCTTTGAGAATGTTCATTTCCTCAGCATCGTAAGCAGTTTTTTCCTCTATCATCCTTTGGTATTGCCTTGCCTCCATTTCTATTGATGCCTTCTCCTCTTGCAGGCGCAATATCATCGCCATGGCTTCATCTGCAGCGGTGGCAGCAGCACTTCTCTCCTCCTCTAGTTCAAGATACAGAGCAGCACGAGCAGCATGCTCTTCTTCGAGTGCCTGTTCCAGTACTCTAATCGTAGTTGTCTCATTACTGTCAAAACCTAGTTTCTCTCCTGCGTTCAATCCAGAATCTTCAACAAGTGATCCATCCTTCTCCACTGGTTTAGCATGTGAAACGCTTTCCGGCGAACTCATATCTGTAGGAGCTTCGATGCCATCTAAAATTACAAGAGCATCCAAAAAAATGAAAAAAGCAGTATTAGCATAATATGTCCAGAAATAAAACAATGATGAGTCTGCAAGATCTTACAGCGCATCTTCAAAACAGTAAAACATGTGTGAACTTTGGCTGAAGGAAAGCACCTCTAAACTCAAACTTCAAAGGTAATATCTTAAAGTAAAAAAATTTGTTTACTACTCAGATCCACGGCAATATTTCAGAATCTCCTAGGACAATTCAAATGTCTCTCACCGTCCTTTTCTTTTCTTTAAGAAAGAAAAAGTAAGAGATACTGTTTTACAAAAATAAATGTATCAAAAATATCTTTTTTGGTTGAAAAATGGGGCTAAGAGCCCAAACAAAACTATTCAATAATAAAACTAGACCGGGACATCCCAAGTCGATCTACACGAACAAAACTAACTGAACAAGGAGGAGGATTATCAAAGTAAAAATTGCCTAAATCCAAAGCAAGGCTATAGTTTGCTAAGCTACAGGCCACAAAATATCTTCAAACGTTTGAAAAAGCATAACTAAAATGGTTTAAGGTTCCATTCTACACGTTACTCCTGCCCTGGACATTAAGAAGGGACTGCATCAGGCCTAGAACCACAAATGTGGATTTAATTCAAAAGCTATGCGTGGCAACCACTTATTACTATAAATTACAACGTAAAATAGAAGTGCTAGCCGTATACTCCCCCTTTGTCATATCTCTAAAAGGTACTACTAAGTTTAAATAAGAAATTACAGCATTTACAGGCTTTAAATAAGAAAGAAATTGGCTAACACCAGCAAACCTAGCATTAAGAAGACTCGATAGTCAAATTTAGATTAAATTAAACTCGATATAATGAATCTCACCTGAATTTACAAAATCTTCAGTAACCTCATTCCCCATTTTACTAATGCTGGAAGGAGATGCAGGAATGTCCTGTGCAGCAGACTGGAACATATCATATGATGAAACTGATGACGACTTTCCATAATCAACAGAGCCCCCTCTGCGGCGGCGCCGAAGTCTTGGCCTTCGACCTGCAACCGTCTTTGCCTTAATATCAAAATTTTGTTCCTTCCCCGCGGCCAAGTTGCCTACACCAAACTCAATACTCTGTTCATTCTCAGCAACTGAAAATGAGCTACATGACGCTTCACCTTCAAACGTAAAACTCCCATCTGCCTCATTTACGGAGTTCAACTTTGAATGGAAACTGGGGTCTTCGGCCCATATTACATCAAAAGGAAACTTGCTCCTCACTGACCATTGAACTGAAGAGATTTTCTCACACGGGGCATCTGCAAATTGCCTTTGAAAGCAGTTACTTTTTCTTGGGGTCCCGAAAAACCCATCACAAGGGCAAGGCAGGCACAATCCAAACAAGCCAACAAATTTCGAAGTAAAATAGGCAACCGCTGCGGCACAAAGTAGAAGATATGATATTGCAAGATCAAGAAATGCACCGACTAGCTCGTTAAATGTCCACGAATGTATCATTTGGCATGCCATTTTCCTTATAAATCATTTACCATCAATCCAGCCAACCAAACCAATCAATTCAAACCCCCACTCCAACGCTGAAACGTTAATTGGAACGAAAATCAAAACACAAAATTACCATTGTTGATCACTTTCCATATCAATTAGCACACAATAAACATTAACCAAGAAAAATATATCACAAGTTTCGATCTTTAACCACTTTCCTTTGCAATTAGCACAGTATAAACACAGGATTGCTGAGCAAAATGCAACTACTAACAATTTGGATCTCTAATCCAACACTAATCCACTCAAATGACCTGATTAAACTCCAAATTTCAGTGCTTTCGATTGTAATTCAAAAACCCAAATCAGCATACCAATAAATTCAAACAAACAACACAATAATAAAAATGGAAACAATTGGAGTGACAGCAGCAAGCGGTAGAAAGCTACGAAATGAAGAGTTAGTTCTTCACTCACCGAGTTAACAATATTGAGTCGACTCGGCGATTTTTCCTCTCTGAGTTTCCGTGTTTTTTTTTTTCTTTCTAATTTTGGAGAATGGCGGTTTTTATCTTGAATGAGATAATGAGCCGTTAAGGGATGAAGACGAAGGCGTTGAGGAAATGGACAGGCTCGGTCGCCTCGGGCGATTCCCGAGGAGGATACGTCGTCGTTTCTCGTCACCGACTTCTATCATCTTATTAAATTTGTTGGATTCGCACGTTATGATTGTGTCACTGCTGCGTTTGGGGGACTCGGATTTACTGATTGATGATCAATTGCTTTAAATTTGATTCGCTTTCTGTAACAGTAGATCTCCTTTTTAGATGGTTGTTTTACTTTTGCCTCAAGTAAAAAAAGAAATTTTGATTACAAAAACACCTTAGGTAAAAAGTAAACAAATTGGGGTTGGACAGCTCTCATACGGTGTGAGACCATCGTGATTTACTATTCAATCCACCCCAGTGAACAGTAATTGCCCTAATGAACGGTGCATTTCCCTAGCAATTGTTTTTTGCATCTCCACTCCTACATTGGAGTTGCCCTGTCAATTGGCAATAAAATATTAGTATTTTTTATATTTATAAAATAATACATAATAATTTTATTTGTAATTTCGGATAAGATTTTTAATCGTTCTCGTTGCGCCACGTGTCATTATCCGAAAAACCAATAACAATAAAATATTTGTATTTTTTATTTATAAAATAATTTAAAATAATTTTATTTGTTATATCGGATAAAATTTTTAATCGTTCTCGTTGCACCACATGTCATAATCTGAAAAGACAATTAATGGTGATGGATTTCCGATAAAACGAAACATCTTCAAGAAGCGTCCAATTCGTACTTGCACCAGTAGTCATTTTGTTTGAAACAAAATAGATTGAAACTTTGAGAGAAAGATAGGGATGTGGTTGAGAAAATATGGAATTGTGGTGTAAGGTAGATGATAATGGCAAGGTATTTATAGAAAAGTAAAAAAAAAAATTTACAAATTTTAAAAAAAAATTTTCCCGATTTATATATATATTTTTAAATTTTTTATTCACCTAATTAATCTCTGCCATTGGATTTAAAAAAAATTGAATTTCAACACTCCAGATTGTGCCACGTGTCACAACCGTAACATTTTTGAATTTTAAAATATTTTTTTTCATTTATAAATGATTTAATATCAACCGTTGATCTGAGATCCAACGGTTGATACTAAATCTTTTTTTTTAATTTTATTACCGTTGCAAATCCAACGGCTCAAATTAAAGAGCCGTTGAGATCTCACGGTCCATGGGAAGCCATGTGGCTTCCCAACGGTAACTTTGACTGAACTGAAACGCGGGCCCCACTCGCTACAAAGCTGTCGGCTGACGCGCCCCACGCACGCGTGAGGTGCACGCGCCTGACAGAAAAAAATTTAAAAACTGGGTTGACGCCAGGCTGACGTTAGCCATGACATCAGCCCCCTCGGTGGCTCGGTGGGTCAATTCTTCACGGGCCCTTTGCTCGGGCCTCCACCTTCCCTCGAGCAGCCCACCCGCTGGACCTCCTCCCTCTGGCAACTCGGCCACTTCCCTCCCAGCAATCCACCCCGCTGGACTTGCTCTTATGATTGTGTCACTGCTACGTTTGGGGGACTCGGATTTACTGATTGATGATCAATTGCTTTAAATTTGATTCGCTTTTGTAACAGTAGATCTCCTTTTAAGATGGTTGTTTTACTTTTACCTCAAGTAAAAAAAGAAATTTTGATTACAAAAACACCTTAGGTAAAAAGTAAACAAATTGGGGTTGGACAGCTCTCATACGGTGTGAGACCATCGTGATTTACTAGAGCCATCCAATGTCTTATTTCCTCACCCACCTTTTAATGAAAATCTTAGTCACATATTTAATCTTCTATAAAACGACTTTTAAACCCTAATAAAAAGCATAAAAAGCCATAAAAAAAAAAAAAAAAAAAAAAGAAAAAAATAAAAAAATAAAACAAAGAGCCAAGAATGGCAGAATCCTCTAATTCTTTTCATTCCCCATTTCTCTCCCTTTCAACCCCCTTTCCTCTTTTCTATATATTTGGATATGGTATGGGGAGAGAGGAAGACAAAAGACAAGAAAGGGAAAAAAATTTTAGTCGATGGCGAGGAGAACAAGAGTTGTTGCCGGCGGATGCGGTGATGAGTTTGGTTGCTCTCAGCTAATGAATTCCAACACTATGGCTGTTAAATTTGTGTTTTTTTCTCCATCTTCAATTTTTGTTTTAAATTTAAAAAACTAACACAATTAGGGATATTTTAGAAATAATAGTGGGTGGGAAGAGAGGATTAGAGTTTTTTGCACTTTTTTATGGTGGGTGATAGTATAAGATGGGTGGGAAAATAAGAGATATTGCAGCACTCTAAAATAATTCAAATTCCCTTTCAAAAAAGAAATTCAAGTTTATTTATTATGTTTTTTTATTAGCGATATTACTACCCTTAGCTACCCTATAGGATGAGAAATGTTTGAACATGAGACACAATGAGTTTATAAAAAAATGTCTAATACACCATGATAATCCACCACGTGCCCAAAATTTCCTAGTTTTAATAACTAGTTCGTTTCCTATAAGTGGACTGCATACTTACTTTTGGTTTTAGAACCTCTTTTATGTGATCAGTAGTGACACACCCCGACTCGGATGTACAGGTGGACACCCAAAAGTGGAGTGTGCTGGCCGACACCACGTGGGGTGACGAAAGCCATTTAGAAGAATTTATGAAATAATTTAAGCAAAATGAATTAAATGAAGGTCAAAGTGCACGAAAGTGTGTGGGCGGAAAGAAATTGTAAAATAATAACTGTGGAGTAGAGTAGGAGAATACTGAATAATTACAAATACAAGAATTCCCTACGTTGTCATACCACCGCGTCTCGACGTCAACAGCTCCAAGCCACTAATCCTGGAGGGGCGCAAAAACAGAAGGGTGAGTGGGCCATAAGTAATTATTTTGTAAAACATTTCCTTTCTAAAAGTAATAACCCCTCGCCGTCAAAATCAAGTAATAGTTCTGGAAAACCTTTCTAGAAAACATACTACAGTAGTAGATAGAAAATCAATGTAAGTACGGAAATGTACTTATCGTCCAAAACGGGTAGAAAGCCATAACTTAGTATAAAAATACTTTACCAGAAGTTTGTATAATAAAATAGTATGGGAAACCCGTAACTCAAATAGAAGTCTCCGTGGCATCAGTGAAATCCGATATTAAAATCACAATATAAATCAGTAGGGTATACGCTTGATATGTATGACAGACACACGAGTTCATACAGAGGTATTCTATCATGAACAGGCTGGGTGTACGAATAATGTTATGCTCCTATACTACATACACGTGAAGTTGGCACTAAGCGCATCACAATGAGTTTGAGTCGCCAAGGCGACCTAGAACAGGCTGGCACCTACGATGGATCCAAAGTGAGCATGTCGGTGCGTGTGAACATACACGTGAAGCTGGTCCTGGCCCCGGATAGTACTATTGACACCGTGTAAGCATTCCTAATTGAGCGTGTAAAAACATACCACGGAATATTTCTAAATAAAATAAGGTGGGGTGATTTCCTTTCTAAAATAAACCTCAAAGTAAACATATGATGTGAAAATTAACTTGACACACAAATTAAACCCTATTGTTGACAATTGTAGTAAAGATGCAAGTAGGGATCGTTCTGGACCGGGGATTAACTAGGGATGCTAATCAACTAAAATAAGACTAAAAAAAACTAAACTAGACTCTATAGACTCAAAACTAACTTAAGACACTAAAAACAGCAAGAAACAATAAAAAAGACTCAACTCTAGACCTAACAATTGGTTTTGACGAAAATAATACTTAAAAGACTAAGATAAAATAGGTTTTGACTCAATAAACATGACTTAAGAAAAAGGGGATTTATTTTGACGAAATTGAAACTTAAAACAGAAACTTAGAAAACAACTTTATAAAAACGAATTTTAGTGAATTGAATTGGTAAATGGCTAGTTAGAGGGCCATTCTCCACACATGACACATATGCAACATAAATCAATCTCCAGTTGACACACCCCGACCCGAATATCCAGGTGGACAACGGATATCGAGGCGTTTTGACCGTCATCCTGGAGGAGTGACGAAGTCATGATGAAATAATTGAGAATTAAAATAGTGGAATAAAATGAATTTTGAGATAATTTGAATAAAAGAGTGCGGAAGTACGTAGTGTGGGTTAAGACCCATTATTACACAAATATCAGAGCTAGGATGCAGTGAATTTAAAAGAATATTCCATTCCCGTAGGATGGATATAAACACAACTGAAGTGCAAATACATACTTCCACGGAGGGTAAAATGGTAATATCAGCAACAACCACCGAACTCGTCTGTCAACTAATATCTAGGACCTGGAGGGGCGAAAAACAAAGGTGAGTGGGCCAAGTACGGTTTTGTAAAACCTTTTTAAAAGCGTGAGTCATAACCCCTCACTGTAAAACCCGTAGTTTGCCAAAATATAAGTTTAAATAACAATAGTAACAATTAACAATAATTGGGACTACGCCCACAAGGATACGGGTAAGACAACAGCAGTAAAAACAACACATTACTTATCGCATAATCATAGCACAAAAGTCATGCAGAAAGTAGCTACATGACAGGCTGGGTGTTTACAAATTTACGCTCTAGCACTACATGCACGTGAAGCTGGCGCTAAGCGCATCACAACGAGTTCGAGTTGCCAAGGCAACCTAGAACAAGCTGGCACCTATGATGGATCCAAAGTGACCGTGTCGGTGCGTGTGAACATACACGTGAAGCTGGTCTACTCTCAGACAGTGCTAACACCATACAATATGCGTGATAAGTAATAAATCTCTAAAACGTATAGACATGCCAACATTTATTCAAATACGCTAAAAAGCATGATGAACACATCATAATATGATAAGTAAAACATTTAACGAGTTTAATAAGATATGGCATGCTATACTAGTTCATAAAATCACATTTGAACACATACTAGAAATAATAATATTTTAATAAGAAAGGGCCCACTCACTGGTATGTCGTCGGGTCGTAACCGCCGTACCTAGCCTGACCACGGAGTTCCTCGGGATAGGTCTCACCTATATGGGAAGTCACTATACTAATCATTACACAAGCCTATCCAAATATAAATAAGGAAACGACTCGAAATCTCCTATGTTTGCTTGAATTGGAGGTCTAAAACACCTCAAAAATTACCATACGTACCACCCCTAGGTAGTACGCGTCGTCACGAGTCGCCTCGCGAAGACGGAATTGGAAAAAGATGGCTCATGAGCCCCCACGCGCGGCTTGAAGGTGGCTGAGCCACGGCCCACGCGCGCTGGACAAAGTCAACGGTCAAGTCAACGCTGACGTCATCGCTGACGTCAGCAAGGCCGGTCTGAATCGGTTTGCTAACGTCATCGCTGACGTCAGCAGGCCGGTCTGAACCGGGTTCGCTGACGTCAGCGCCAGTCATCCCTGACCTTTTTCCGGTTTGCTGACGTCATCCCTGACCTTTTTCCGGTCGCCGGAATCTGGGTTTTTGGCCGGATTTTCTGGGATTTTTCAAAGCTTCCTAACTACTTCGTTTCTAAGCCAAATTTTACGATCTAGATATCAAAATGAAGCTAGAGACGAGTAGAGTTCAAAAATGCTTACCCACACCTCAAAAGGTGGTCGGAAGTGGCCGGAAAATGGCTCGAAAGAACCGGCCAAAAGTCGACGTCGTCGATCTCGCCGTTTTCTCCACTTGCAGGCCTTGGGTTGGGTTCCCAAGGTTCCAAGAAGATGTTTGGTGATGAATTTGAGTTGATTCGAGGTCCAAATCAACGTGTTCTTCGTCGGGAAAAATTCGAACACTGACAGGAAAATTTCCAGATTTTTGGGTTCGGTTTTGGGTTGGTTTTCAGAGCGCCAAAGCCTGGGTTTTTGTCCCAGGAATGAAGGTGATGTGTTTGGGAGTGAGTTTGGTTGGAGGGAACCGAGAGGGAGTGAGGGAAGAGTCACGGGGTGGCTTGAGTAGTTGTGCGTGTGGGAGTTTGCAGAGCTTTGGGTGTGATTTGTAGTGATTTCTGCTTGCAGAAATCACGGCACCAATTGGGGAAAAGCAGGGGGACAAAATCAGTGCAGATTTGATAGCTAGTGTGTGGTGAATTTCCACACCGCAGCTGCTCTATTTAACGCAGAAAATTTTCAACTGTTGAACATGCAGTCAAAACGCATGCAGGCGTGCGTGCAGTCAGAAAACAGTACAGGTGCAGAGCACCTGGTTTGGCTGAAAACCATGGGCGTACAGCCTACAGAAAACAAAAATACCGCACAGGTAAATTTGCCTAAATAATCGTAACTTGTCTGTTACAAGTCCGAAAATTATCCCAGTCGCACCTACGGGTTCGTGGTAAAGTGTACTACTCAAAAAGTACAAAATTAAGTTGATAAGAAATAATTGTCCACACAGGACATATGTGGCCACTAAGGGCATTTTCGTCAATTTACAAAGTCGGGGAATAAAATACAATATTTTTAGGGACGGGATGTAATAGTCTTCTCCGCTAATAAAAATTTTGTCCCCGAAATTTACAGATTACAACTAGGTGCCAAAGAAAAGATAAGGGTACTGCGCCTGCATGCTGTCCTCCGTCTCCCGAGTAGCTTCCTCCACGAAGTGGTTCCTCCACAAGACTTTGACAAGAGTAACTGATTTGTTCCTCAGAACCTTCTCCTTCCAGTCGAGAATCGTCACTGGTTTCTCCTCGTAAGTCAAGTCATCATTAACCTCCAACGGCTGCGTCTGAATGACATGTGAGGGATCAGACACGTATCTACGTAACATAGACACATGGAAGACATTATGAACCCTCGAAAGTTCAGATGGTAAATTGAGTCGATAGGCAACTGCTCCTACTCGCTTGATGATCTGGTATGGCCCGATGTAACGAGGACTGAGCTTTCCCTTCTTTCCGAAACGTACCACGCCCTTCCACGGTGACAACTTGAGAAACACCCATTCACCTACTGCATAAACACGATCCGTAGAGTGTCTATCAGCAATGCTCTTCTGCCGGTCCTGAGCAATCTTAAGGTTTTCCTTAATCAGCTGAATGTTCTTTGTAGTCTCGTCAATAATATCAGGACCAACAAGAGCTCTCTCTCCAACTTCTGACCAACATAAAGGTGTACGACAAGGTTTCCCATACAGTGCCTCGAATGACGACATGCCAATACTTGAGTGAAAGTTGTTGTTATACGCGAACTCCATCAAAAGCAAGTGCTCCTGCCATTTGTCGCTGAACTGAAGAATTGAGGACCTCAGCATGTCCTCGAGAGTCTGAATGGTTCTTTCGGATTGGCCGTCAGTCTGAGGATGGTAGGCAGTACTGTAGAGTAATTGTGATCCCAGTGCGTTTTGAAACGCTCTCCAAAACTTACAAGTGAAACGAGGATCACGATCAGATATGATGTTGACTGGAACACCATGGTGTTTAACGATCTCGAGAACGAAGAGTCGGGCTAGGCGATCCAAAGAATAGTTCTCCCGAATAGCCAAGAAATGTGCTGATTTGGTGAGTCGGTCGACAATCACCCAAATGCCGTCATAGCCTCCACGTGTAGAAGGCAGTTTGTACACGAAATCCATGGTGATGTTTTCCCACTTCCACTCAGGAGTAGGGAGTGTCTGCTGCAACCCAAAAGGTTTCTTCCTTTCTGCCTTGACCTGTTGACAAATCAGACATCGACTGACATACTCTGCAATCTCCCTCTTCATTCCAGGCCAATAATGTACTACTCAAAAAGTACGAAATTAAGTTGATAAAAAATAATTGTCCACACAGGACATACGTGGCCACTAAGGGCATTTTCGTCAATTTACAAAGTCGGGAAATAAAATACAATATTTTTAGGGACGGGATGTAACACCAGTTATTCTTTCAATAAACCATGAATGACAATGCCCCAAATTAATTGTATTGAACGAATTAATTCTCATATTTCCCTAGATTCATTGAATTGAATGGACAACGCATCACAACCAAATTATTCTTTATCAAATTCCCTAACTATGGAATACGCATGATAGAGCCATTTAACAAAGATCATTAAGTTCAATGGAATTCATAAGCATTGACAAGGCATTCATAACTATGAACAGCATGTTAATCCAGCCTAGGGTTTACTTAACGCGATCGTGACTAGCAACCTTCACTACTCGTAAATATAAGTTTGTAACTATTAGGTGAAACTCCCTTATATTTTAGCATCAAATTCATGCATGTAAATTAAGTGTGCACCCTCAACCCACGTACATAAATAAGTTTTTAATAAAACAGATAAGTAAACAACATTCACGATTCTTGAAACAACAACTGGATGAAATCAATTCATATAAAACATATGTCCAAGGCTTCAAATTCGCCTCTAACTAAAAAGAACTTAGTTCCACATGGTTACAACTGAAAAGAAATAACTAACATTAAACATCAAAAATAAAGAGTGAAGACACCTAGAATCCTCCAAAGCTGCGGCACCAATCTTCAGATTCTGACTTCTTGCTCTCTTGTGCCAAAAACTGATCTTCTCCTTTATTCTGTGCGTCCCAAGTAATTACATCATCAAGGAACTCTAAAGCACGCTTTTTAGAGAGTCTAGACCTCATTAGAACTCCTACATACATCTGAATTAAGTCCAAAAACACGCACAAACAGATATCACATTATCTTCCTTGAATCCCAATCCGACTAGGACTCTTTTTCCTGTTTCGACCTCCAGTCACTAAAACAGCGATAACATCTGCAATAAGCATCAGAATGACAATCTGTAAACTCCTATGGAAACTAGACATCCAGAGCTTTCCAACCATATATGGCACGACACGTGATTCTTTCTGAAGAATTCTGGGTGCTCTGTTGAAGTTGGCAGTTATGCGCAGCACTGTCCAATTTTCACTCGGATTCTACTTTTGCAATATCCTTGTCTTCCAAACTTCTATATTCACTCTTTAGGATGAAGTAAAGTCCTCAAACAATCAGATTATCAAAATATTTAATTTAATAAGAAAGGGGCCCACTCACATAAACCTTTGCCGGAATAGCCCATTTGTACGCTCTTCGTACTCCACAGGTCGCCAAACCTATTTTAGAACACCCATAATTAATAAAGTATTCAAAAATACGAAGAAAACGGCGTTCGGAAACCCAAAAATGGAGTTACGGGGTCGGAAAACCCAAAACCGCCACCGTGCGCCACCGCAAGTGCCGCCACATCCTACCAAATGGCCTCACGCGCCCTCACGCGCTGCCACGCGCCAGTGGGAGCCCACCACGCGCCACACGCGCCGGTTAACGGTCACCGGTCAACGCTGACGTCAGCGCTGGTTTGAACTGGTTTGCTGACGCCATCGCTGTCATCCCTGCCAATTTTTTGGTCGCTGGCGCCGAAAACTGGGAAAAATGGCCGGAAACTTCAAATCGACATATCTCAGTCATTTCAAAGCCAAATTGCACGATTCAAGTGCCAAAATGAAGCCGGGAACAAGGAGAATGAGAATTTACCATTTTGGAGGGCAAAAACTGGCCGGAGGTGGCCTGAAAATGAGGAAGAAGCCACGGCCATAAAGTGGCCGATTTCCCGATCGTCGTTTCATTTCACGTCCAAAACAGACAATCCAAGGCTCGAACAAGGTCACACCCCACCCTCGATACCCAAATGGATACCGAGTTCGGGCGTGCTGGCCGACTCTCGTAAGTGACGAAGCCATTAAATGCATGACAACACTTAGTTTAAGTAAATTAAATTACCATAAAGTTGCGGAAATAATGTCAATATGCACAAGGTTCAGAGCGTACTAATTTGAATCAGCAGAAACAAAATAATGAATCAAGTTCCTAGAATTTCTATCCATAACAGGGATGGATATTATTAAAGAAACTGAATAAGAAATAGTAAATCCCTACATGGTCGGGAAATAGAATCAGAGTTGCCACTCGGATGCCTCGACTTCACCAGATGCTCTATCACTAGGTCCTGAAGGGGGCGCAAAAACAAAGGTGTGAGTGGACGAAAAAATAAAAGTTTTCGAAATACCTTTCTCTTTTCAACATAATAACCCCCTATTTGAAATCCAGTATAATTGTAAAATCGTACTACCGTAGTATACGTCAAAATGTAGTTTAAAGGTATAACTGGAAACATATATCAATATAAAATCCGTAGATAACAAATCATATTTCCAATAGTCCTTTCATCATATATACCAATAATATAAATATAGGAAAACCAACACAGGGTATATAAGCAATCACCCATGTACGTGTTGAGGAACAGCCTCTCAATCCCCGTACAAGCACTTTACGTTATTCAATTAAATTGTACTTCTAGTACCACACACATGTAAGCACTTGCGCAATAGCGCGTCACACCCGAGTCCTTACGTAGTGGGGCCTTTTCCCCAAAAATAAACATAAACGTAAGACAAGCTTGCACTAAGGTATTTACCGGACAATACCCCTGGAGTACAGTGCGTGTGACCCAAACATGTGAGACTTGTCCTACGGCCGTGAGACGGTACTACAACGTAGTGAAAGCATACCAAGTGTGTTTGAAAACATACATATATATCATGTGTTTAGATATAAGGAGCAATATCCTTTTCATAATCCCCAAATATTTAATATCGCATAAATAATATTTCCTCTCGAAATCATATATCAAATACCAATATATATTTACGCATAAGTGAGATCATAGTATAAACCATTCGCATAAGTGAGATCATAGTATAAACCATTTCATAAAATATATTCATACTTTTGTACATAACCACAATCACCATTTAAACCCATTTCATAAAGCGCATATATATATATAGAGAAATATATATATATATATATAATTATCACAAAACCATTCCATAACATATAAATTCATGCTTCAAAATCATTTCATATAATAAAACTATCCAAATTATAAATATTTTAAAGCATGGAAACCATTTAATAAAACAAAAGTCCACTCACAGGTGATCGGGAGTGAAATCTCCCTCGGTGTTGCCCTCCTCGAAGTGTGGCGCTGAAGAATTACCTATTTAATATTAGGAGAAAAATTAGAACCTCCCTAATATAGGCCCTATAGAAAAATATTTCAAAAATAATACTATTTTAGCGACAACGGGCTTGAAAAACGATTTCCGGGGCCCGAAAATCCTACACCCGCCGTCCACCGCCGTCGGCGCCGCCACGTGCCGGGAAACGGTCGGATGCGCCGCCACGCGCCGACACGTGTCGCCACGCGCTTGGTGACGTCATCCCACGCGCGGCTGACGTGAGCCACGCGCCTGCTAACGTCAGCGCTGTTAGATTTAACGGAATATACCTTTCTGACGGAATATTCTGACGCCGTCAGGAATATTCCGTTACCGTTGACGGAATATTCCCTCTCCTTCTTCCCCTCGCCGGTCACCGGTCGCAGGAGCCGCCGTCCTCCGCCTTCTGGTTCGCCGGAATTTCTCAAAAATTTCCGAATTAATCCCAAAACTTCAAAAATTCATAACTTCTTCGTTCTTTGGCCAAATTCAACCTGCCATATATCAAATTGAAGGTATTGATGAGTAGAACATTTTCATACCAATTTGGGGCCGGAAAAATGGCCAGAGATGGCCTGAAATTGGCCGGAAAGCTTCGGGAAACCCTAATTCCGTTCTCCTTCAAAACTGCACCAAATTCGACGTTTTTTATATTGATTTGAACCTACTCAACGTAATAAAACCAATGGTAATGGTTTCGAGGCTTATCTAAGTCGGGATTGTACAGAAACTTGAATGGCAGTTTGTCGTTTTCGTTCCGGCGTCGGTTTGGACGATTGGGCTCGAGTTTGGGGATTCTGAAATCACAGTCTCGTCCAGAATGATGAGACGATCGTAATGGCTATAGTCTCGTGTCTCGGTTTGATGGTTTTGTGATTCGTCCAAGAACTTTTAGGGTTTCGGTGTTTTGGAAGCTTTTGGCCGAGAGAGAGAAGTGGGAGAGAAAGAGAGGGATTCATGCAGGGAAGTTGTCTCAGCAGCCAACCCACAACCCAAAAACCCTAATTCCAACTTACGGGGTGAAAATTACTAAAATGCCCCTACACTTTAAAGCTTCATAAAACGTTCGTTTTAACTCCGAATTGAGTTCCGCTTGCGTCCACGCGTTCATATCGACGAGTACATCATGAATATGTAAAGAAATAAATTTTCACAAGTCGTCACGAAAAGTCAACAAAAGTCAACATTGACCACTAGGGGTATTTTGGTAATTTCACAAAAAAATTCGGGACGGGTTGTAACACTAGGGACTTCGAGGAAGAGAATGGTGGCTAGATCGAGGGCCACCGAGGTTGATTTCGTCGGGAACTCGCCGGCGAAAGTTCTTGGGTTCGCTGAAGTTCGAGTTGGGTTCTTGGCTCGAGTTGAGTTACTGGTTTGGGTTTGCAGGTCACTGCTGAACTGAGATGAGGTGATGGCAGGTGGTGGTTTGCTAGGGAGAGTGGTAGAGCCACTGGGTAGGCTCGGGGAGAGCTCGGTGAGGGAGAGAGATTTGTTAGTTTGCAGAGAGTGAGGGAGATACAGAGCGCAGAGAGAGATAGGGTCGAGCTGACAGAGAAGGAGACAGAAAGTGATGGGTTGGGCCCCAACCCAACCACCAAACAGTCCAAAAAGGTGAATACGGAAAACGTTAGCAATCCGACGCCCGTAAAATATTCGTTCGGACTCCAAACGACGTCCCGCTCGCGTCCACGCGTTCATAACGACGAGCACGACAAGAAAATACCAAGAGAAGGGTCGTATGAGTTACGACGCAAAAGTCAACCGAAGGGTCAACCAAGGGCATTTTCGTCATTTGCAACTTCCGGGAATAAAATACTAATATTTTCCAGAACGGGATGTAACAAGTAGCTATAATTTAGTCTCATTTAAAGAGGTAACATGTCAAAAGTCAAAACTCAAAACCTAGATCGAGACCGTCTCTTTAACAAGTTAATAAAACTAAAAAAATGAAACGACATCGTTTTCCTTGCTGCTACAGTTAGTCTTTTTTCTCACGAGAAGACATGTTTGAAACCTAAACGTTGTCGTCTACCACAGAATAAAAAAGATATGTATCCAAGGTGTATCAAACCATATATGTTGACCTTGATACATATCCAATGCGTATTATGGCAATCCGCAATGTATCGTATCAGACTAAGTATTGGATGCGCGATTAAATTGTTGTATTCATGCTTCATAGGGAGTCTATTTCTTGTTCTTGTTCTTTCAGGTTTTTTCGTCAAGTACTAATCTTAGAGGCTTGGCAAGATTGTTTGTTGTACTCATTATTGATATAGTGTAAGTTTGTTGTTGTTGTCCTGTGGACGTAGGCACATATAGTTGAACCACGTTAATTCTTGGTGTTATTTATCTTGGTTATTTCGTTTTCGATTTCCTAAGTTTTGTTCATTTTTCCCATTCATAAATGCGATATTCACAACAAGTAGTATCAAAGCCTCGTTTGGCTGATATCTATTTAGAATGGAGGGTACGATTAGCACCATGAACAAACTCGCCCTCTCCAACTGGGCGACAAGGAAATCAAGAATAATGGAGTATGATTTATTGTAAAAATCTCCATGGGCCAATTGAAGGTGTTAAGAGCAAGCTAACAAGTATGTCTGATGCCAATTGGACCAAGATGAATTGTGAAACTATAGGTACGATTAGACAATGGGTGGATGAGAGCATCTATCACCATGTGTCTAAAGAGATGGATGTGCAAACTCTTTGGAAGAAGTTAAAATCCCTCTTTGAGAAGAAGACTGCTGCCAAGAAAGCATTCCTTTTCAAAGAGCTTGTAAACATGAAGTTTGCGGAAGATGTTAGTGTAATCGACCACTTGAACAACTTTTAGAGCGTGATCAATCAGTTGGCCACTTATGGGTTTGAATATTGACGAAGAGCTACTAGCACTTGCTAAGATCCTTGCCAGATGGTTAGGAAACCTTCGTTGTAACTGTAAGCATTTCAGCTTCTAATGTTGCATCTTTACGATACTTGACTAGTGTTGGCTTTCCTTGATCAAACATGTAATCTTTATGCTTTCATTATCACACCAAGCTCAAATTAGGATTAGAACAATGATAAGATGTTGGTGAAGATCAGAAGATGACGACGATTTAAGCTTTCTCACTGAACAAGGTTTGTTTCATGCATCTGCATCTTAATGTTGCATCTTTACGCTACTTGACTAGTGCGGTTTTCCTAGTAAAGTTTGGGCACGTGCATCACTTAAATAATCATGTGAACCTGCCTCAGTTTACTAAGTCAGCATTTATCTAAATTTTGAGTGGTCATCATTGCATCGTGATTTTGGGTTGCTGGAGTATAAAATGAGAGCTAAGCTCTCAACTTTTTTGTTGGTTCTTGTCCCCATAGCTTTTAAAAAAACCTAGCTACAGAAAACTTCTTTCTTGGGAAGTTGCTTATGCATCTATTGTATAGATGGCTAGAGATTAGCTCAGCTTATAGCTCTCATATTTAGATCTTTAGGTAAAGATTCATTTTTAAATCCTCTCAATATGTTGATGTTCGATTGAGAAGTTTTGAGTGTTGTTGTGGAATCTACATATTGCACTTCATGTTAGTTTCATCCATATCCTTTCAATCTACAAGATTCATTTCAAATCCTTTCAATCTGTTGATGTTCGATTGAGGAGATTTGTTTATTATTGCTAGATCTATATTTTGCATTCTTATCTTAGCTTTGATTTGGGCTTATAGCTCTCATATTTAGGTCTTTAGGTAAATATCTGTTTTTAAATCCTCTCAAACTGTTGATGTTCAATTGAGAAGTTTTGAATGTTGTTGTCGGATCGACATCTTGCATTTCATAATAGTTTCATCCAATCACAAGATTCATTTCAAATCTTATCAATCTGTTGATGTTCGATTGGGGAGATTTGTTTATTATTGCTAGATCTATATTTTGCATTCTTATCTCATCTTTGATATGAGCTTATAGTTGTTGCATTTAGATCTTTAGGAAAAGATTCATTTCAAATCTTCTCAATATGTTGTTGTTTGATTGAGGAGATTTGAAACTCATTACTGAATCTACAATGGCACTTCATATCATTCTCATATTCTTGGCTCATCCTTGGTTTGAGCTTATTTTTTTCAGATAGAGCTTTAGGTAGAGATTCATTTCAAATCCTCTCAATCTGTTGATGTTTGATTGAGGAGATTTGAAATTCATTACTGAATCTACATTCTGTTTTAGATGATATTATAGTGTATTTTTTTTATGCATTATAAGGCCAAAACTGTAAGGTCCAAAACATAATTTAAATTTTTTTTTTAAATTTACATTAATTAGGCCCAAAATTGCAAGGCCCAAACTGAAATCGAACCGAAATGCAACCGAAACCGAACCGATTGGTTTTTACAAAAAAAAATTGGTTTTCAAACCGAACCGAACTGACACTATTCATTCGGTCCGGTCCACAGTTTCAAGCCCAATTCGCACTGAGCCGGACCGAGCCTACCCCTACATGTTAGAATCTCTTATTAGACGACGGTCCAATTTAACAATCATGTGTCCCTTTTATCATGATTCATGAGTGAAAGATGTCAAATACTATACTTTCACTATCCTTACAATAATGCTTTAATCCTTTTTCTCTGTCATTAATCAAAATTTTCTGAAACTGTGTTTGCTCAACAATTTTGTCGAGTATTTTGAAAAGGTCTGGCAATTATTAGAAATTGATTAGTTTATTTATCAATTAACATGTAAGAACTTTATCGATTAATCTATCTTCTCTCATATTAAGAAAATATTTGGATGCTAAATCTTTTTTCATTGTAGTAGATGTAGGCGTAGAGCAGGTACGTTGCCCCTTATGTACTGAGTTATAATCCTTCTCTTTATAATTTAGACTAGTTTAAAAATCAACCGTTTATATTGAAAAGTCTTTTTCACTCAATAATCCTGACATCCTGTTAAATTCTCACTCTAACATGAGTGTGTTGTCGCGTACGACAGCCGCATTGAACAATTTCTCTTAGATGTTGAGGTAGTTGGTCTCTCAACTTCAAATGAAAGAAAAATAAGAGAGAAAGAGATGTGGAGTTGGAGATATTTGAGAAAATTTACAAAGATTAGGTAACCCAAATCACCAAACTCAATCTGCCATGCGAATTAATGCATAATTACAAAACCTAATAAAAGTCACCATCCAGAGACTTCCAACGACTCCAACCCATCAAATGGTCCCATACCCATGCTGCTATTGACTTCCATCAGCCACACTGATCGCGCCTTTGGTTGTGATTTCGGGTGACTTATACAATCGACTTTTCTGTGCAGACTTTCTCTAAAGCGGATAATAGTTTAGAACATCTTATATTTTTGAGAAATGTGAATGTTGATTTATTTTAATTCAAAAAATGTAAATTAGGATCTCACTTACTTTTTACTTTATAACTCACTGAACCACCTTTTAAAGATGTAAAAAAAATATGTACACTTACATGTTCCGGTGAAAATAAATATTTACATCATTTCATAGGAAAGCTTTCTGATCAACATAAATTATAAAATGTCAATTTCAAAACATTTTGCATTTTTCATTTGAGAGTGTGACAATTTGGCTCTAATCCTTTCTTTTTTCCAAATACTTTTTATAATCAATCACTTCAAATTTGAAAAGGAATTAACTTGGCTCCTAAATGGTTGAGAAGGAATTCCAAGAGGAATTCCTCCTCAATTTACTTCGAGGCCAATTCACGGAACTTCGAGCTTATGATCGAAACCGTTAATATTATAAATCACTTTATAAAAATTATTTCTGAAAAAAAATTCAATAAAATATGAGTTCATTTAGTCATCAAACTATACGAAAACAAATAAACCAATTCGGTAAAAACATTATGAACCGTTTATCTATTTGCTATAGTTGATCTTTACAAAGTAATTTATAATATAAATAATTTCGATTGTAAAGATAAAATTTTATGAATCGGACACTAAGTAAATTGAAGGAGCCAAGCTCCTCTCATTCGAGAAAGACGCTTGATTTGACCCAAAATTAGATAAACCCAATTCGAAAGAAAGAAGGGGGCGGCCCAAAATTTCAATGTCTGCGTTGCGGGTGCACAAAATTAACAAAGTTGTTTAATCCGAATGTAAATTGTCTGCCATCTGATATTACACAAATCACCACCAAGGAGTGGTTGGACTAGACAAGCATGTCATTGATAGGTCTCTTTTTGTTTCTAATCTCAAGTGCATAGAATTAATTGTAGTAATTAGGAATTGGATGGGTTCTGCCGGCAAATTAAAGAGTGGTGATGTGCAAAGTGGGCCAAATCTAATCTTAGATTAGAGGTGACAGGTATGGAATCTAGTGACACTCTCATCCCATATATCTAAAGAATAATGCTATACAGTAAAACATCGATAAATTAATATTTGATAAAATAATAACTTCGTTTAAATAATAAAAAATTCCAGTCTGGACCCGGGCCTGTGTAGTAAAATAGTAATTTCGCTTAATGCATAAGATAATAATTTTTTCTAACTTTCCTTAAGGCCCATTGGATATATAAATTAATAATTCATTAAAATACATAAAAATATAGTACATAACAATTCATAATGCATATGATAGACTTTTTACCAAACAATTTCAATTTTTCTCAAAAAATGCTTCTAAAGTCACTTGTTTTTTCTTTGCACCTAAATTGAACTGAACCTCATTCTTAATTTTTTGCAATGTAGACACCACATTTGGTATATCTTTTTCATTTTGTAGCAAGTAGTTATTCAATGTTACTATTGAGGCCTCTTTTGGAGAAACAATTGGTAGATCACAATTATCATCTGGATCTTCATGGTCCTCATTGGTAGTCATATTCATTATTGCATCAATGATCTCTTCATCAGTTGGCGATTCCATCACTGCATTATTTTCAGTAGGATAATTCAAAATGTCCTCAACATCCATCGCATTTCTATAGCGTAGACCAGAAATGGCTTGCTGTAATAAATTGATATATACATGTATTTTTAAAACCCTTATGTATTCTTCTTTTTAATGTCCATTAGAAGTTTGTCTAATACATGAATATATGACTATGACTTTTTATAAGATACATGAACATATTTTCTTTGAAAACAGAAAATCTTTTATAAATTAATAAAATATTAATTTATCGATAAATTAATAAATTATTCATTTATCGATAAATTAATAATCTCGTTAAAGTAATAATTTTTTCCAGTCCCAAGAGTATTAATTTATCGAGGTTTTACTGTATATCAAATTCATACATTAAATTATGTTGCACTAATTAAATTTATATTTTAATTTAAGTTAAAATTTGATTAAGAAAATTGCTAAAGATACCGTATTTTTGTATCATCTGACATGGCAAGCAACATGTACATGCCACATCAATTAATGAATCTATCTAATTGGATGTTGGTTGTATGCATCACTTGCTACATGAGATGGTACACCAATGTGATATAAAAATGTGGTCTTCCAAGCATTCTTCAATAATTAATAATTGTAATAAAAATGTATATGGTGTAAAACGTGTCACACATAGCACAATGTAAAATTCCATTTACCAAGCCTAATGTAAACTTCGTGTTTCACAATTATAAATTTAGACGCACATAACATAAATATTCTCGTTCATTCGTATACATGATATGTTCTACTTGAATGAATCATCTCCATTTATTTTCTTCTTCAAACTCAAAATTATAATATTTTTTTACTACAAGCGATATTATTACTTTAAGTTATATTAAAGAAAGAAATGGAGATTTGAACTCTAAACACAATGGGTTGAATAAGAATACCGTATCTACTAAGACAATTTACTACCTTGAACATGAATACCGTATCCACTATGAGCATGTAGTCACAAAAACTCTAAATCAACATTATTTTATCGTTCACGAATACAATTTGATGTAGTGACGCATTCCATGAACGAAGTTTGTTAAATGAAAGAAACTAATAATGATAAAAACAGTAAATAAGGTTAATGAGCTTTCTGAACGTCATCATAATACTTTAACCATGAGCTCTGGTTCACATGGTGTTGAAAATTGAGATAAAACCAAAGGTTTTTGGTCTTAATTAACGATTATTAGACACCTTTCCGCTTTTTTAATACATTTTACATAAAAGTCTTGGTAATTACTAATTAGTTAATGTGAAGTGGCCCCTTTAACCTCACAGAAACTGAAGCGCAAGGGTCAACCACGCGCTTACAAGGCCAACTGGCCAAGTGTGAAACCAAATGTTTGGCAACAAAAAAGACAGAAATTGTAATTGAAATGTATTCAATCTATTTCTCACGTGAAACTTTTCAATTGTGTCCACAGAGTTAGAAATTTAGAACCTTCTGTAAACTGGTTCGCGGGCGTAGTTATATTGATTATAATTGATGTAATCTCTTTATAAATTAAGTTCGAATTTCCCTTCACGCAATTTAAATTAATTAAAATAAAAGATTGCTCATATGAGGAAATTTTTTTATAGAATCTTCTTTCATGACATCAATATGGGGTAGGTTCTAATTTGGCCGGTTGATAGGCATTCAATTCAACCATGCAACCTAACCTTGTTGATAAAACCGCATCACAAAGACATTGAGGAGCGTGACATTTATATAGTATATACTTTTATCAAATCATCCAATTCCTCAAAATCTTTCTTCCTCACCACCTTCATTCATGTCCATGTCCAACTAGTCCATAATCTTCGCCACCCGCCGCCGCCGCCACCATGCAGCTGAATCGTCTTTGCTTCATACTACCGGAAGACTTCAATGAAATCGAACCGGTGGATCACCAAAACCTGCACAAACCCGCCAAGGAAGAGATAACAAAGAATCCACCACATCGTCATTGTACGAGTCATGTTCTTGCTCTCATCAAGGATTCACTATACAAGCTATACGACTTGAAATGGATCAACTTCTGTCACCATGACGCTACGCGAAGGAAGCGGCACTCGGCCGTGTTTCAAGACATGGACGGGATACAGCTCAAGGACAAGGTTGGAGGAGACAATCCGAGGATCTTTAGCTTTTCCGAGCTTTATATTGGCTCGAACGGATTCAGTGAGGATCAAGTTCTTGGAAGTGGAGGTTTCGGGAAAGTGTACAGAGCGGTTTTACCGAGTGATGGAACTGTGGTTGCTGTGAAATGCTTGATGGAGAGAGGAGAGCAGTTTGAGAAGACTTTTGTGGCGGAGTTACTGGCTGTGGCTCACCTCCGCCATAGGAACCTTGTCCGGCTGAGGGGGTGGTGTGTTCATGAAAACCAGCTGTTTTTGGTGTACGACTACATGCCTAACCTTAGCCTCGACCGCGTACTTTTCAGGAGACCTGAAAATGTAGGGTCGGCGCCTCTCAGTTGGCAGTGTAGAGCGAACATAATCAGCGGCTTGGCAGCAGCGCTTTTCTATCTTCACGAACAGTTGGAGACGCAGATCATTCACAGGGATGTTAAGACGAGTAACGTGATGCTCGACTCCCGTTATAATGCTCGGCTTGGTGACTTTGGCTTGGCGCGGTGGCTAGAACATGAACTTGAGCACCAAGTAAAGACGCCACCAGTGAAAAATGTTCAGTTTCGGATGGCAGAGACCACGAGAATTGGTGGAACAATTGGGTATTTGCCGCCCGAAAGCTTCCAAAAAAGAAGCGCGGCTACTGCGAAATCTGATGTTTTCAGCTTTGGGATTGTTGTGCTTGAGGTGGTGTCAGGTAGGCGGGCAGTAGACCTTGCTTGCTCGGATGATCAGATCATATTGCTCGACTGGATCCGAAGGCTATCTGATGGAGGGAAGCTTTTACAAGCAGGCGACAATAGGATTCCGGATGGTTCTTACCAATTTTCTGATATGGAGCATTTGTTTCATGTTGCTCTTCTTTGCACGCTTCACAGCCCGCAATCGCGACCAGGCATGAAATGGGTTGTGGATGCGCTTTCCGGCAACATTCATGGAAAATTGCCGGGCCTTCCATCGTTCCAGTGCCACCCGCTGTACATCTCTTTATCCTCTCCCTCGAGTACTGGCACGAACAATGGCAGCAGCACCAACACCAGGTACACAATTGCCACCACCACCACCACAACCATTACATCTACTTCATCAACTTATGTCACAGCCAATGGAGACACCATCTTTGCAAGTGCTGAAAACGGAAGCAGTGATGTCAGCTCTTCTGAAAGCTTCCGTCCAAAAAAATCCACATTTCCCCTGGTTGAAACTCCCCGAGAAATATCCTTCAAGGAAATTATATCTGCCACGAATAATTTCGCAGACTCTCAGAGGGTAGCGGAGCTGGATTTTGGAACAGCCTACCAGGGCTTTCTTAACAACCGCCACCATATCCTCGTGAAGCGGCTTGGCATGAAAACATGCCCTGCACTGCGGGCGCGATTCTCAGATGAACTTCAGAACTTAGGAAGGCTCCGCCACCGAAACTTGGTACAGCTCCGTGGATGGTGCACTGAGCAAGGGGAGATGCTTGTTGTCTACGATTACTTAGCAGATCGCCTTCTGAGTAACCTACTTTTACATCATGACTATAGATTCGGCAATTCTATCCTGCAATGGCGTCACAGATACAGCATTGTCAAATCGCTTGCGTCTGCTATTCTTTATCTCCACGAGGAATGGGATGAACAAGTGATCCACCGAAATATTACCTCCTCTGCTGTTATTCTTGATCCGGACATGAACCCGAGGCTCACTTCTTTTGCCCTCGCTGAATTCTTGACAAGAAACGACCACGGGCATCATGCAAGTACTAACACCAGCAAATCAGTTCGGGGAATTTTCGGTTACATGTCACCAGAATATATGAAATCTGGAGAAGCAACACCAATGGCTGATATATACAGCTTCGGGGTGGTAATGCTTGAGGTCGTTAGCGGACAGTTGGCAATTGACTTCAGGCGGCCTGAGGTGCTACTGGTGAAAAGGGTCCATGAGTTTGAGGCGCGCAGAAGACCATTCGAGGAACTGGCAGATATTAGGTTGAATGGAGCGTACAATCACGAAGAACTGATGAGACTGATTAAACTGGGAATCGACTGTACGCGCTCCAATCCTCGATTAAGACCAAGCATAAGGCAGATTGTAAGGATACTCGATGGTGATGACAAATGCTTCATGGAAGAAGGGAAAAGGGAGGAAAGCATCGAAGATTGGAGACGATTGAACGCTTGTTCCTTGTCATTAATTAAGAGGATCCAAGCTCTAGGAATACAATGAAAGTCACCCGAGCGGCGTAACAGAGTGACAAATAGATAATGTATACACAGGAAGTTCTGTTAGATTGTTAATGTAGAAATTGATTTCTGTTTTTACCTCGTACACACAAATTTAGTTTTTATTCTTTCAGTTGGACTTTGTGCGACAAAGGGGAGAGGAGCATGTCTTCGGATGCATCTTTCTCAGAAACCAAGGACTCTAAATATGTATATGTTCTTGCCGCATTGAATGCCATGATCAACACATACAAAGTTTTCTGCAATTTCATTCACTAAGAAATAAGAATACAAATAACCATACACAGGTCCACAGCATTCACAAGATGGCTCAAACTTCTAAAGGAATCACAAAGGACCGAGCAGCATAAGTGTTTTATACAAATTAAAATTGTTCAGAAATATACATATATGTATCAATCCGACCTCACTGAACAGCTACTCCACCCATTTCTAAGCTGTATAAGCTGTACACTACTTGCTTGAATTTCGCACTGGAGACATTTCTTCGTCTGTGTCAATTCCAACCCAATCGATGAAAGCAAAGAGGAACTCCCTGAAAGTGACCTTCCCATTTTTGTCCCAATCCATTTCTTCTGCAACAATTAACAGTTCAACAAAAGTGAATTATGAGAACTTTAGATCCATGTCTAAGAAATGAGAAATAATAATTTAACCATAGAAAGCAAAAGAAACTATACTGAATCGAGTCCTGGTGATATGTGCAGGGGATTTCTCCAAAGGAGAAGCCTCGTTCAATGCCTTCACCATGTCTGTCTTGTTCAGTTTCCCATCACCATTTTTATCCAGAAATGAGAATACTTCAACTACGGTGTCAAAAGTTGCTTCAAGCTGTGGCGAGTTTATCTTTGATATCTGAAACAATCCTCGAGACATTACATATGTGACGCTACGAAATTGATTCCAAACAGAGAAACAGAATAGAGTTTATGGTGAATACCGTATGAGAGGATGAAGGTTCCTTTAATAGATAGATGAGGCATAGAAGAACAATGAATTCGTTGAATTGTATCCCTTCACTCCCATCCATGTCACATGAATGGAAAAGATCCTCAATCTCCTCCGCTGTCAGATGGAGTTGCAGTTTTTGCAAGCATTTCTTCAGTTCCTCGCGGTCAATAGTTCCATTTGAGTCCTCATCTGTGAGAAAGAGTCAGACAGATCCAGAGGGAGAATTTTCAGTAAACCTCCATGATAACGTCTTCGAAAGATGAAAATCTGGGCTCAGAGTACATCCACTTTGTCGAAACTTACCATACTGTTCAAACACGTCTCGAATTGTCTTGAGCTCCTCCCTGAACTGGGGGAACCTCATGATAATGCTGTCAATTGACTTGAAGTTGCTACTACGGCCCAAGGAACCTCTTTTAACTTCAACCATCTTCTTTTCAAGCTTTGCATCCAACCTGCTATATTTATTTGGTGAACCACGACAACAAAGCATGCCTCCTACTTTGTTTGACACGGACTTCAGCTGAGAGAGGAGATGGGATGTGCCTTCCCATAACACGTGAAGGAGAATCAATTTAAGCTCAACAAGAATGATGAAGCAAAAATCATGTCAAATTATCTCATGCTTAACTGTTTCAACGGTTACTCAAAAACAAATTTAATTATGTAAAAGCTCAATGAATATGTTTGCAACATTTCTCAGCCAAGATCACGAATCAAATTGCTCACATGGTTTTCGTATTTCCTTCCGATCTCAGTGGCAATCACAAAAAACTGAAATTGCATATTCTGTAACTGTAAATGCAGTTTTTGTCTTCACATTATTCATTACATATTCTCCGATGTTAGATTCTAACTTTAGACTTGTTGGGACTCCAATTGAGCATGCCAAGATTTAAAAGGTTGTCTTGTTGATTCTCATAACACGAAAACAAAATGAATGCAGTCGAGAAAGTGCTAACAGGCTACGATAGTTTGTATTATAGCACTGGAGGGTTAACAAGAAACATTTAAAGGGTAACTAGAAACCCAGTAAAAAGTAAAGTACATAAGTTACTAAATCGAAAATACATGATTTGACCAGGGTCCAGAAACTCCAGATTTCCAGATTTCTTCTAGACTTACCAAAAAAATTCCTACAAGAATTTATAAGAAAACAAAACTTTTCACTTTCAAGAATCTAACAACTCCATGCACACATAATTTGGTGATGCCTACTTACACTTGTAAAAACAAAAATTTTAACAAGAAAAAGAAGGCAATACTGATGGCATCGGTAGAGAAGGGAAAGTGATGGATAAACTGTCAGTAGTTCCAATGTCAAAGTATAAACAGATGAGGAACTTCCTTTTCCAAATACAACTAAATGGAAGTCTAGCATAAGTGCTTAAAAAGACCTTAGGCCTCTCCACCAATTGCTGCGGTTATGGGTTGGAACAGATTGTGCCTTACTTTTGGTACTACAGCGGAACTAAGGTAGCGTTACCTCGCTTATAATATGTTCTCACATATAAAACGAAGGAAACTACCGGAAGAAAAGACTTCCATAGTTAACCTAACATTACATATAACATGTGAAGAGATCATATTTTCGAATTTACGACAATCAATTTTTCCCCCTTTTCTCATTTTGATCAAACCCGGTGAAGAACAAAACCGGGTTTTTCTGTTTCAAGACTGCAATCTAACCTCTTCTATAATCACACAAATATGTAAGGCATAAATTAATAGAAGCCTAAATTAACTAACATCAAATTCAAAGGATATAAACCTAGTTCTTATTAAACACTATAATCCAAAAACCAAACATAAACAAACAAAACAAACAGCACAAGATGGCATCAAGAGCCTGAGATTCAAATTCAATCCACGCATAATTTCTTCTTTGATACAAGCGATATTGGGGGAGGGGGGAATCGAAGTCAGGACCTCGGGTGCAGGGGAACGCTCTTAACCAACTAAGCTACAAGCCCCTCGCCAATTCACACATAATTGAGGCCAGAAACTTTCTGGCAATGCCCACTTTCAACTTTTTGAAGAAACAATTAATGGGGTTTTTCTTCCAAAAAATAGTTAATCAATACTGAACAGCTTAAAGAGAAGCAGATAAGAAATATAAAGAGCAAACAAAGGAAGAAAGAGGGAGTGAGACCAACTCACCAGCTGAAGGAGTAGAAGCCTTCATGTTGAGTTATTTCCGGAGAGCAAGCAATGACAGAGACAGAAAAACAAGAAGAGGACAGGAGAGAGAGAGAGAGAGAGGGTTTTAAAAAGGGAAGCCAAAAGACTAACTCACCAGCGGAATGGGATGCTAAAGTGGAGATGCCAATTATTATGGCTTTTGAATTTTGGTGACAAAGTACATACTACGTATACATTATCAAAAAAAAATTTGCTTACAACGTCTCTCTTTCTCTCTCTTCAAATATTTCTTCATTCTTTTCCACATAAGATCACATAAAAATTTATCAAAAAGATCACATAAAAATTTATCAAAAAAGATCACATAAATAATATATGACAGTTTAGAAGGATATACCATTTTCCCATTGAGGATCTTTGGAACAAAAAGCAATTTACGCAACCAAGACATATTCCGTCGGACATTCAGTCTCCACTTTGTTCGAGGAGTCCAGAAAGTCACCATTATACATGGTCTTGTTAAACAATACATACATGGGCTTTGAGACCCAACTGTTTGCACTTTGCATTCTAGTATTCATCCAGGTATAGGCCAATTCTATTAAACCCATCAACTTACTAACTACAAGTCTACAACATGCTCTCTGCACACCACATTTCACTTTAAATGCGTTTTGGAGTGATATTTCCCTTTCCAATGTTAGAAGAGATTTTAAGGTCAAATCTCCTGTCACATTGATAAAAAAGGAGTGTTGGGTTTAGTTAGCAAATTGATGGGTTCCGATAGTACTGCCCTATAGTATATCCTGACTCAAAACCATGTCAGGGCCAGTCCAACATGTAAAAAGGAGAAAGACTTGTATGGCACACGATGCCACCGTGGCGGTGTACCCGTGAGACAATTCCACAAGTACAAAAATAAAGCGATCCCCAGTGTCCATATGCAAACAATCTGCTTTAAGAATATACAGACCACTGATGGTACATTTTGCAAAGGATGTTACATTTTAGATTACCTAGACAAGAAAAATAAAACCAAAAAAGGTTTCAATTCCAAAGGAATGTCTTGCTAATTCATCCAATATTACTCATCATCCATTCGACTTCCTGCCTCATGTTGCTCTCCAAAGGCAACGAGTCTCCATTACCGAACAAGGGTCTTTGTCTTTTCTTCATAGCAGCAGCCAGTGAACTCATATCCATTGGAGAAACAGGGCTTCCGGTTGATGTCAAGCAGCTATCGACGGAGCAGTTGCCGAGGCGAGCCATTACATTGGAGGCATTTCTGTTCTCTAACGTGGCAGCAATTTCCAACAATGAAGGCATTTTTGCGGAATCCAGTGGGACTATCCCTTCACAGTCATTGGAAACCTTAATAGCTAGTTCAGAGAGTTCCTCTTTGGCAGCTTCAAGCCCAGCGGCCGAGGCAGCCTGGTCATTCAGAGCCTTACAAGCTTTCTCAAGTATAGACTGAAGATACTTGCTCTGTGCTTCAATTCGAAGTTGAAGACGACGCTGCACCTGCTTACAATATAGCCATTAGAAATTGGCATTTAATAATCACAATGAATTTAGCATACCACTTGAGGGGGTATAACAAAGAATATATAACTATACTGGAGGGTCTAAGAGTGTTTAAGGTCAAGGTTGCAAATGGAATTATATTGTAAGCATACAGGTAAAACCATCAAGGCAATTTGAAATATCGTTTTTCATTACAAAAAAGGCTATTTTCTAAAGACATGAATATACATTCCAAGTCAACTCTGTCAGCTGGTGCTTAGTCATTAGTCCAGCTATTGTACAGCTTTTTAATTGTATTTTTCTGTTTCATTAGTTAAGTTAGTTTGTCACTAATTGCAATTAAGCTCTCAGTATATAAACCACGATGTAATCATTATTACATTATTGTATTTTACAAGTTGATGTGGTTCGTGCATGCCGTAAAAGAACTATACAATTGTTCAAGGTAATGAAAAACCCTTAAGCTGCATATTAGTAGCTAAACAAGACACAAAAAAGACTAACCTCCAGCTGCTCATGCAGTCTCCGTTGGACTTCCATTTGTACTCGCAAAGCCTCAGTAACCTGGTAGCCACTGTTTGAGAGATGAAACACAACAATTACATGGACATATATAGATGAACATTAGAAGTAATTTATGAAAGAGGAGTAATAAGTGAAAGATCCAATACTCATTCAAATCTTGCCCAATCACTCTTGATGAGGTTGCCGAGGATGAACCAGTGTCCTGACTTTCAGCAATACAAGAAGCTGCAATCCCTACATATTATTATGTAACTAATAAGTATTCCAAAAGCAACAGCTTATCACCAGGAACTTTTGGCACACAAACTATACACTACTACTTCTACTTGAGCAATCAGAATGTGTACGAACACGTCTTTCACCTGCATATGTCATGGTTCACAGCTATGAATTTGGTTATTCAGAGATTTATAATGATAGCACAGCACTCCAAGCAAATGAAAAAGTGGTGGCCCATGCAGTTTATAACAAATGATTTATTAGTTTCTTGCCTTAAAAAGGTAACGATACATAAACAGACCACGCAACGGAAAAGAGAAGAGATGTGAGATGCTAAGAGAGAAAAAGGAAAGGAAAGAGAACGGCCACAGCCTGCTGAAAATAGTAATTTCTTTGCACTAAATGTATTAAAACAACTTGCAGAAAACATATAAAATGAAAATTGAAAATGGGCTCATTATGTTGGATTGTTTCAGGTAGTATTTGTGATCTTCCTGCCCTTTAATAAGGGATCATAAAAGAGACACAGAAACAGTACAGGGTAGTTAATAATACAAGGTTCCAGCTGTTAAATATTTTCAAGTGTTCAAGGTTAATACCATCCTTGGAATTTTCAGCTGAATCTTTGCATGATTGTTTCCCCAATCGAAATTTCTGCAAGCATAGATCATCAATTAAACAAACAAAAATTGAAAATAGTATATACTATATATGTTAGATTAACCAAAAATGAAATAAAAAATTATTAGGGTAAGAAGCTACAAAGGCTGTACTAATCAGTTAGAATTGACCCTTTGGTATAAGGATTGGAATGGAATGGATACCCTCTAAATTCAAAGCATATTGATGGTAGAGGAAAATGATTTTTCATTTTGAGGGGGATTAGACATGAAGGAAACTTCTCCTTTCTAATCCTACCATTTTGGGGAGGATTGGAATGGATAAGTTTTCATCTCGAGTAATCGATCTCCTACCTCCAAGTTGGTCACAACGTTTTCATTTCTAACTTCAACCTACCTTGAAAATAGTGTCTTATCCATTCCAATCCAATCCTCTATACCAAACGAGGCCTCTATGTCTAAAATACAAGTTACCTCCCTCCTTCCTCCCTCTCCCCCTCCCTCTCTCTCAACAATTTGAACTCTAGCTCACCACAAATTAGATAATGGGAAATAGAAACAAACCTGAAGATGCGATTTCAAATGATAAAGAGTAAGGCCTTTGACTCCCATTGTTCTCATAATGGTCTTAGGTGTTGCTTCTGCAATAAGAAAGCATTTAAAAACAGTATAATAAGAAAGCAAGCTACCTCATGACATACAGCTTCTGACCAAAACATCAACGGAGAAAAAGAAATGAAACATAAATTGAATGAAATGGGACTCAAGGCTATACAGATTGGCAAGCAACAAGAATGAAAAGCCTGAATATAAGCTGAACTCTGATATTTAATAAGCAATGAAGTTTGGTCCACAGCCATGCCTTAGTCAAATGAGACAATTGTGACTACCCTCCTAGTTGGGGAAGACATGTGGACTGTGGATGAGGTTTCAATATCTCTCTTAAACTGATTATAAAAAGCACCCTACCAGTTCGCCATATTGAGGTGGTCTTCTGGTGGAGACATATTTCAAGTCTAATTCATTGGAGTAGAGGAAGGAGCAAATCTACAGGTGGGAGGTCTGGTAGAAATGGTGATCGGCACCATTCAAAATCATAATGCTGCTGAGTGCAAGTATAAGAAATCCAAGTAATTTATTCTCAATGTTCTAAACATTGGAATAAAAACGCTGCATTTCCATGAATATGACTCAAGGTCCTGTTTGGTTTAGTTTCCTATTTAGGATTTCCTAGATAGACTATATTGACTAGGACACATAAAGGAAGTTTCTTGCTCCTTAAGTAAGTTTTCCTGCACCTAATCAGTTTAGGGTATTTCTCTAAGTCTAAATCAAGGCCCTTACATTCGCCTAACAGTTTACAAGATAGTGAGGGGGGCATCAGGGGAGTATTGGGATTGGGGTTCAAGATTTGTAAGGTTGAGAGTTGGGGGAAATCCTTCTACCTGCCTCCCCCATGGATGTAAGCAAGTTTCCCAACCACTTAAATTTTTGTGAACTCTCTCTTTCTTCTCTCTGCTTAATTGGATATTACCACTGTGTAATCTGTCATTTGTCATCCCAAATTCATTAGAGAGCTCGTAAAATACCACGAAGCAAGATGACCGAGAGTTGAAAATAACGAATACAATGATTATAGTGATCAATCTCATGAATGAACAAAACCTCAGTGAATATGAAAAATATGACTACAACAACCATAATCCCCTCCAAATCCCAACAAGGACAGAACAAAACCCAAAAACCAAATGACAATTCAGACCAACATAAAACCCCAGAAACCACAACTATGCAAGCTTCAGAGCTGCACAACCAATAATGCTTTCAACAAACAAATATAATTCATAAAAAATTAAAAACTGAAAAAAACCAAGAATTTCAATTACAAGCAAGTAAAGGAGCAAATACTCACTGTCAGGGCCACCAAGTTGAGTCACAGCATCCACAAACCTCTCATGGAGCTCCGCCGTCCACCGGAGCCGGGGCTTCGGATCCGTAGTCAGAACCAAGCAAGCATCACCCGGCAGGTTCGTACCATCCAACGACCCACCAAAGTCTCCATGCCCACAAACACTGCCATCCAACGGCAGAGAATGGATAGCAGAGTACATTCTCAATCTTCTCCTGAAAAAACAAAAACCCACAAAATATTTCTTCAGAAAGTGAGCGAATTGAGGACCCGGAACTACTTTCAGACTCGTTTGGCAAAATGGGTACCTGGGATTCGGGGCCCGGAGCCCCGAAAATGCAGAGAAGGGGAAATCAGTGGGTTCGGATAAATGGGGGTTGGAGTTTGAGTGTGGGAGAGAAGGAACAGAAGTAAACTAAGGCATGCGAGGCTGAGCTGATGAGCTCAGCTTAGCTTTTGGACAGCGATGTCTTGTTGTGTCTCTGTCTCTCTCTCCTCTCTCCTCTCTCTTCTCTCTCTCTCTCTCTCTCTCTCTCTCTCTCTCTCTCTCTCTCTGTATTTTTCTGCTGCTTTCTTCTTTCCGTTGTATATTTTACTTTCTCTCTCTGTTTTGTCTCTGGAAATGGCTATAAAATTGAGAGATGCAACGTCTAGTCCTTTTGGTTGGCATGTGATTCTTCTGTGATTTTTATAGTTTTTTTCTAATTTTTTTATTTTTATTTTTTTAATATGAATGCTATGATTTTATAAAAGAATATGGTGGACATTATCACGTCCATCTCATGAGTGCATCTCTTTGTTCGTAAGTGTATTTAAATCTTACAAATACCAAAACTTTATTTTCATAATAATTGTTTAAACAGTTCAACAAAAAAATTTGTTTAAAGACCATTTTTGCAAAATAAAAAAAAATCAAATTAAGAATTATTTAGTTATTCATATGCATTGAGCAATTCAACAATTTTATAAAAAGATATTTGTGTTGAGAGCACAGAATAAAATATCTTCAATTTTACTGAAGTATTTCTCGAAATATCTGTCACGACCCGATCCTGAGAGAGCCAGGTGTCGAGAGGTGATGGCCGACACGCGTTAGCGTGACGTGACGGGCCAAAAAGAAATTTAAGAAATGAATAAAGGAAATTGTATTGAATCAAAGGTCGTAGCCATGAAGAAATAAAAGTAACACACAAACTGAGTGTAGTGGAAGTGTACACAAATCTAAACAAACGTAGAAACAACCCTACATTGTCATACCACCGCACCATCGACGCCACACAAGCTCCCCTCGCCAACGAACCCGGAGGGGCGCAAACATAAACGGTGAGTGGGTCAAAAAGCAAAGTTTGCTAAAAGCCGTTGTTTTCAAAAACTAAGAACCCCTCGTTTCAAAACAAAGATAATTGATAAAATAAGTCAGCGCCCGTACGCATGATCCTCTCAAAACACTACCATTTAAAACACATTCGGTACTCCCCGATACATCATTTACTCACCGTATTTGCTCGCTCGTATGTAAACACACACAAACCACTCAAGCAATCCCACCCATGAACAAGCTAGGTATAAATAATTACGCTAAGTACTCCAATGACGCGAGTCTATGCTAACCATCGTGCACAAATGTGCGTCACACAAGTCCGAGTTGCCTAGTGCAATCCCAAGACAAAGTTAGTACCTACATGGATCCAATGCGCGTAATGCATCGATAAGGATGTTTCCTAACGCCACAAGCAACTCGCCACGAGACCGAGTACTATACCCGGTGTTATACAACTACCGAGGAGCAACAAGAGGTAAAAATCATGCATGACAATATAGTACGCAGTGTTCTACCTCCAACACACGTAATAATGAATATGCATTCACGTCGCTAACAATTTAAGAAAGCGTTTTTAAAAAGCCATACGTATATATATATACCCTTTATCAAAGAAAGACCCACTCACTCACCGAAGATAGCTCCAAAGCCTGCGCACGTCTTCCGACGCCAAAGGTCGCCAAAGCCTAAAACTTCCTGAGCAATTCCAACCCAACGGAGAGACTTCCGTAAAACAAGCACCCTAATCCAATAAAATTGGGTCCACAAGCAATTTGGCTAAAACTCGATGGCCAACCCATCCACTTCTTCACAAAAACAACACCATTTTCCAAGCCTTGTCACCAATTGCTAGCTACACCCCGAGGCCCAAAAAACTTTCCTCACACAAATCCGGTCCACCTCGATTAAAAAGCATCGTGCCCAAAACTTCATAACCAAATGTACCCCAATAAATCACAACTTGTCTTCATGTTAAATACACCCGAGGCCCCCCTCGCAAACACCTAGCAAGAGCCTCAAGGTTAAAGCCCAAATACACAGCCTCCCCCAAATAATTTCCTTCCCCCAACAAAACACAATCTCCCCGTGTACCAACCGAGTCCCGGCCGCACAAATTGAACCTACCGACTAAAATGAAAACAACACAAAAACCAAATGGGAGCCAGAAGTGCCCCCCGCCCGACACCTCCCCGGCTCCTTGGGTACGGCTGCTGGTGTGCCGGGTGCCGCTTGCCGTGATTCCTTCTCCACCCTCAACGTTTTAAGAAATGCCTGGCAAGCCGGGAGAGTTCGTGCTGCAAAAGAGCCGCCCAACTCCAGCTCGCCCTTGTCGCCTCAAGTGCAGCGCTGGTTTGGACTGGATTTGAATTGAAAAGAGGTCCTGTTGTTTCAACACACCCTTCAGTCATTGTGCTTTTCCCTCTAAATTGCAGCAACAGCAGGGAAAGAACGTCTGGTGGTTAGGTACTTGAGCAAGACTCGGCTCATGTGGTCAAAGAACTTCATCCGCCTTGCACAAATAGGGGGAATTCCAAACTTAGCCCGCTTGAGCTTGGCCATGAAATGGCCCGATGAACACCTGAAGAAAGAGAGCAAGGCACCTGGTGCCAAGAGTAAGTCCAAGAACTTCGGGTTTGCTGTTCAATTTGGCTCGCTGCAGAACCATGTAGGACAAGAATGGCCGCTTGATCGCCCAAGAAGGTAGAAGAAGGAAATCATCACGGTTTTGTTTGGTGCAGAAGGAAATGGCCTGGTGTCCCGAGAAACTCTGTGGATTTTGGGGTTTGTTTGTTGATTGGAAAGAGTTTTGCCAGGCAAACACAGTAAGCACCTCGGAAAAGGATAAAGAATGGCTGCCGCTGCTTTCATGTAGAAAATGGTCGGGTGTGTGCCCTCGGTTAGCGTAGAAGAACAAAAAGGAAGATGACAAAATAATTAAAAATAAAAGGGGATGAATTTGATGAAACCCGCAAAGAATTCGGTAAAAGTAAGTCTGTAATTCCACATCCCACAAAACGTGGATTGCACTGGTTGCCGCCAAATGGGCCCCCACCCCACATAAAGCCAAAAACAGCCCAAAAGTTTTTAAAATACTGAAACGCCGAAAATCAACGTCCGTAAAATACTGCCGGAAAGTCCTGGTCGACGATGGCTCGCGTCTACGACTGTGGCGACGAGACTAAGGTCAAGAAAATAAAGCAAGTGGATGCGTCGTACGAGTTACGACACAAAAGTCAACCGAAAAGTCAACCCAGGCAAAACGTCATTTTGCACCTCCGGAATAAAATAAAATTAAATTTTTTGAACGGGGATGTTACACCTACCCTTATAAAAATTTCTATTCCCGAAATTTCCATAAGAAGCTCAATGAGGTAGATTGGAGTACAAAACCGTTCTTCACAACAACGCCTCCCAAGAAGCTCCCTCGAAAGAGACGTAGGTGAAGAAAAACAATTGTCCGAGCCGAACGCCGGCTAACAAGGTTCGACGTCACCACTTAATTGCCAAGGTGACACCAGCAGCCAAGTTAGTCAAAAAGAGGGGAAAAACAACTAGCCGAACGAGCCGGCCGTCCGAAGAACTTCACGTAGGGCAACAATTACTACGTTGGGTAACGACCCGGAATGTGTGCACCTCCATAGTGCAATCGTAGTCACCCATCGCCTACATCCAACTCCATATTTGGACAGAGATTGAGGTCTCCCAGAAAAGAGAAAAGAGAAGAGACGTCTCAAATTTTTTGGTGGTCAAGTGAACTGGCCAACACGTTCACCAAAGAGAAAATAAGCTGCGAATCTCTGAGTAAAGATACTGGCAACTAGCCGAATCATGGGTAAGATAATTCATCTCATGCGTTTCGCCGCCCGAAAGCATGAGCGACATTCATCCATGCCGTATTAGCACACGTACCAACCCGCCGCTGGACGCATCGTGCAACACAAGGTACCGCCGGTCGTTGAAAGTGCTAATACAAAGAACATGAGTAAGACCAAACTTGAGCGCCTGGAGATTTGCTCGTGGTCGCCGGTTCCACACGGTAAATACCTCTAGAACGTTCTTTCCCGGCAAGTTTCATGAAAGGCGTGAGAAACGTAAAAGAAATCCTTCACGAAACGTTTCAGAAAGACCGAGCAAGCCAAGAAAGTTCGACCTTGTAACATCTTCGCGGTCGCTCCTGCATCTCCGCTACGCAGCCATCTGGGATCGACAAGAGAACAATCGCCAGGAATCACATGTCCCAAGAAGGACACATGATTAGGGTCGAACCGGCAAAAGTTGAAAAGTTCTTAAACTTCAAACGAATCATGCGTTAGTACTTTTGCATGATCGGCCCCGGTAATTGGAATAAGCCAAAAGCCATCAACCAAGAAGACCGGTCACGCAACCTTGTCGAGATACTCTGGGCGAAGTAATTTCCAGTCATCAAGTTCATGAAAGTTACCGGGGCGATTGTCATCCCGTAAAGTATGACAAGAAACTCGTAAGGTTTCGTAACGAGTCCGTAGGAAGTGGTCAAGTAACGAAGTTCTTGATCTATAGCCTACGCAATCGCCCACGACGATCTTAAAGAAACAAGTGCACTTCTGAGTCAAGTCAAAGAGATCATCGATTCTAGGCAGTGGATAACTGCTTTTAATCGTTGCCCGATTCAATTGCCTATAATTCCGATGCAAACAGCTTAAAGTACCGAACTTCAAACGAACAAACAAGACTAGAGCTCCACAAGGTGAAGTGCAAGGCGTAGTTAAATTTCTTGGCAAAAGCCCCGAAATTGAAAATCTTCAACTCCCACACCACTCACGTGGAGTCAAAAGATAAAAGGTAAAGAAAGAGAGATAAGGTTAATACCCGGGAGAGATCGATGGTGAAAACCACTCGATCAAAGACAAAACCAGTAGATCGTTAGGAAAATCCCAAGAAATTTTGTTGACAAACCTGCATTTCTGTAAACACAAAGAGAAATTTCTCGATTTCCAACACCAACACCAACACGTGTGGTAAAACCGTAACAACTAGAACTCAAAAGGCTCGTTTCACTCGTAGCCGGAAGTCGCCCTACGAGTCGATTTTTTTTTTTTTTTTTTTTTTTTCCCAGACTCCGCCTGCAGAACGTCACAATGCTATGCCAGTGGCAAGAAGGTGGTCAACCTCCACCGACAATCCACACACCGGCACAAAATTGAGGTGTACAATCCATTCCTAAGATCACGTCGAAAAACCACGACATCCGTAGGAATGAGATTGGCAAGGACCCTTGATTAGCGATGATAACGGGAGTATCACCGACAAATCCAAAAAGAACAAGACACAAACTTTGCCTTGCGGCATAGCAATTCCAAATCGTAATCCTAGAGAGTACAATGTGGTCGAGTAGTTTGAATTAAACAAAGTGAAATAGATGAGTAGGTAAATAAGCTTGGATCCGTTTAGACTCAAGTAATAAGCCTAAAGAAAGTTTTAACGTTTCCGAAACAAGATCGTAATCGCTCTCGTAGTATCCTACGTGCTCGAAGGTACAACTCTCGCCAATGAGCCACGCAAGCCCACACACCGGAACTGCCAAGCACCACCCCCTCCCTCGTATACGTAGTAGCGTAACCAAGATTTAGGAGAAAGGTTCCGTAGTATGGAATGACACGTGCCTCTTGACAATGTACTGTCTCCAACCGTAAAGTAGATTGTTGATAACAAACTGCTTCCCTCGTCCAACTTACCTGGATCTAACAGCCAAAGGTTGGTTTTCTTGCCGGTACGGGCGACACCGGGCTAGCTCTGTGTCCCACCGTCCACGCCCATGGCACTTGAGTTTGCGTACACTCACCAAAAATGACAAGTGTCGCAAACTCATAATTAACCGGGCGAAGATCGGGTGGAGTTATCCAGTGCAAACCTAAACGAAAACTACCAGTGAATCACTCACCACGTTAAGATGAAGCTAATCACCACCCAGATGATTCGTGAAAGTTCAAACTTCCACGTTGAAAATGTATTCTTTCTAAGACCGAAAGAATGATCGCCCTGGCTACCCAACTACCGGGTGAAAACCGCCGATTCTGCTTGCAGCGCCAAACGCCACCGAGAAATGGCCGAGCAAAGTTCCCGCGTGCGGCTTCCTGTGAGTTAACCGTGATTAGTTTAAGGTACTTAAGAGTTGGTTTCTACTCAAGAAATGCTGAAGTTCGAAATCGAACCTCTCACGGAAAATTTTTGAAACTAGGTTTCGAAGGTCACCTCGGGGAACGAGTAGTCTGTGGTCAACAAATTGAAATCGGCAAAGATGGCGGTGGCGTGATCTCCCCATAGCCAAAGGAATGGCTCGTAGAGAGCAAAAAGAAAGTTCGGGTGCCTTGAGTAGATTTTTGGTTTACGTAAAACCGTAGAAAGACAAAGATGGCAAGTTGATTAGCCAAGCGAACCGGGGCCACGCGTGAAAGTCTCGTCGGCGTTCGAATACGAAGATTCGATAAAAAGTCAAACCGTACTCGCACAAAGGGATACGCCGCAATTAGAGTCAAAACCGGTTATTTTCAATCACCGTCACTGTGGGATATGCAATTCATACCGTCGCCAAAGCGATTAGTCAAGATAGCCGCACCCGCACTGCTGGGAAGATGATCGATTGAATGACAAAAAGTCATGAGTGGAAAGAAAACGCCGACTCCAGGAGTACGAAAAAGTTCTTCACGTCGAAGAAAAATGAGTCACGACAAACCAAATGGGGCCAGAAGACTCCACACGCTAAACAACATCACGAAGATGGATATTATTGTCCAAAACTACCGAAAAGTAGTAGTCACGAATTGTTCGAGAAAAGTCGACCGACGTGCTCGGCTTACGATCATCGAAAAGCTGCTGCTGCAAGCCGTTGCCACGTGCGGAAGTAAGAAACAAGAATTTCATGGTGGTACTTTTCCATTCCCAAAGGAAAATGGAAAGTGGTTGAAACAATAGAGCAGGAAAATCCATCTCAAGCCTTCATCAAGCAATCACCTGGAAAGCATACACAAATGCCGGGATGTTCAAAACAACTACAAGAAGTAGCAAACGCGGTCCGGGCCGAAGCAACACCAAAGAGCAAATGCCACCCAAAGGTTAAAGTCGTTGATTACAAAGCAAAACACTAGCAAGAAAAGAGTTTGTGAAACTAGTCTCACGTATCTTCTAGTCCACCGGAACTTGCTGAACACGAAAATTAGTCAACAAAGTTCCGCCAACATCAACGCGCTAGCGTTGTCCCAAGGGAAAGTACTTGATGAAAAAATCATCCGCTGTGTCAAACTCGACACCACACTCCGAAATACCTAATAACCGAACCGCCGGGATCTGCCATGATTTCACCTGGAAGTTACAAAAGAAGACGCCGAACGCCACACGAAACACTCAAGCTCCTCGTCAACCAAGCTCAAGGTCGCACGAGTAAAGTACGAAAATTCTACGCTGGGCATCGAAAAGTAGTGACAAACCTGCCGAGCACGGAAACCGCCCGAAACTACGCAAAACATGACGCCGAGGCAAAGGACACTCAAGAAGAACTTATGAATTAACCCAAGGAAAACAATACACCAAAAGTGTAAGTTCGAAAATTCTCGATTCCAAGAGTAAGAATCAAGAACAAGAATTTCACAAATTCGAAGACCGATACCAGCCTAATAGTACCTGAGTACCTGAAAGTGCAGCCTAGGGTTACGAAAACGATGCTCGATACCACTTGTCACTCTAATTCCGATCCTCGGGAGAGCCAGGTGTCGAGGTGATGGCCGACACGCGTTAGCGTGACGAAAGCCAAAAGAAATTTAAGAATGAATAAAGGAAATTGTATTGAATCAAAGGTCGAGTGCGGAAGAAATAAAAGAATACACAACGTGAGTGTAGTGTGGGGTACAAATCTAAACAAACGTAGAAACAACCCACATTGTCATACCACTCCACCACACGGCGCCACAAGCTCCCAACGAACCTCGGAGGGGCGCAAAACATAAAACTGAGTGGGTCAAAAGCAAAAAGTTTGCTAAAGCCGTTGTTTTCAAAAACTAGTAACCCTCGTTTGAAAACAAGTATAATTGAGCAAAATAAGTCATGCCCGTACGCATGATCCTCAAAACACTACCATTTAAAACATTCGGGTACTCCCCGATACATCATTTACCGTATTTGCTCTTTCTCGTATGTAAACACACATGTCCACGCGGCTAAATCCCACCATGAACAAGCTAGGTATAAATAATTACGCTAAGTACTCCAATGACGCGAGTCTAGTGCTAACCATCAGGCACAAATGTGGGCCACACAAGTCCGGGAAAGGCCTGGGTGCAACCTAAGACAAAGTTAGTACCTACATGGATCCAATGCCGCGTAATACGGCATCGGGAGCAAGGACAGCCCCTAACGTCAAGGCTAGTCCTGCCACGAGACCGAGTACTATACCGGTGTTATACAACTACCGAGGAGCAAATTTCAAGATAAAAATCATGCATGACAATATAGTACGAGTGTTCTACCTCCAACACACGTAATGAATATGCATCTACGCTAACAATTTAAGAAAGCGTTTAAAAAGCCATACGTATATATACTTTATCAAAGAAAGACCCACTCACTCCTCACCTCAAGATAGTCGGAAAGCCTAAGTGCACGTCTTCCGACGCCAAAGGTCGCCAAAGCCTAAAACTTCCCGGGAGTTCCCAACCCAACGTGAGACTTCCGTAAAAAAAACAAGCACCCTAATCCACAAAATTTGGGTCCACAAGCAATTTGGCCCAAAACTCCTGGCTGGCCAACCCATCCACTTCTTCACAAAAAACAACACCATTTTCCAAGCCTTGTCACCAATTGCTAGCTACACCCGAGGCCCAAAAACTTCTCACACAAAATCTGTCCACTTTCGATTAAAAGCATCGTGCCCAAACTTCATAACCAAACACCCCACAAATCACAACTTGTCCCCATGTGTTAAATAAATATTACCCGAGGCCCCCGCCAAACACCTAGCAAGAGCCTCAAGGTTAAAGCCCAACACGCTGTTCCCAAAATACTTCAACAAAACACAATCTCCCCCGTGTACCACCGAGTCCCGTCGCACAAAATTGAACCTTACCGACTAAATGAAACAAACACAAAAAAACCAAACGTATTGTGAAGTGCCCCGCCCGACACCTCCCCGGGTCTCGGGGTACGAAGGTTGGTGTGCGTCGGTGTCGCTGGCCGTGATTCCCTTCTCCACCCCTCAACGTTTCTTAGCAGCCTCCCAAAGGGCGGTGCTGAGTTGTGCCGCGCAGCGCCAACCCGCCCGTCCTCACGCCTCAAGTAGCCGCTGGTTTGACCGGATTTGAATTGAAAAAAAAAAAGATTCGTGTTGCCGCAACACACCCCAGTTGTGTTTTTCCTCGAAAATTGGCGTTAAATGCAGGGAAGCAGCTAACGTCCCGGGTGGCTTGGCACCGAAAGCAAGACCGGTTCATGTGGTCGCAACTCATCCGCCTTGCACAAATAGAATTCCAAACGAGCCCAAGTGAGCTTGGCCATGAAAATGGCCCGATGAACACTAGGAAGAAAGAGAGCAAGGCACGGTGCCAAGAGTAAGTCCAAGAACTTCTGGGTTTGCCGGTTCAATTTGGTCGGGCCAGAGAACCATAGAGGGACAAGAATGGCTGCTTGATCACCAAGAAGGTAGAAGGAATCACTGCTTTGTTTGGCAGAGAAGGAAATGGCTGGGTGTCCCGAGTAAATCCTGTGATTTTGGGTTTGTTTGTTGATTGAAGAGTTTTTGGTTTGTGCGCCCAGCCAGGTTACCCGAAAGGAGAAGAATGGTTGCCGGCCAGTTTTCTGCCATGAAAATGGCCGGGTGTGCCTCTAGCGCAGAGAAGAACAAAAAGGAAGATGACAAAAATAATTAAAAAAAATAAAAGCGGGGATGAATTTGGATGAAACCTCGGCCAAAGAATTGGCAAGGTCTGCACTTCACACATCCCACAAAACGTGGGATTGCAAAAGCATTGGTTTGGCCGCCAAATGGGCCCCACTAATATAGCCAAAATGTTCTCAAAGCTTAATACCTGAACGCCGAAAATCAACGTCCGTAAAATATTCGTTCGAGTCCGATCGACGCATGGCTCGCGTCTACACCCGTAACGACGCAGTGCCACGCCAAGAAAATACAGTGATGCGTCGTACGAGTTACTTACACAAAAAGTCAACCGAAAGTCAACCCAGGCAAAACGTCATTTGCACCTCCGGGAATAAAATAAATTAAATTTTTGAACGGGATGTTACATAAAATAGGGTTGCCGATAATTGATAAGGGTGAGGCATATTTATACAATATATCTTCGAAACTTTGGACATATTTCGGTAATATCGAGAATTTCGATAAAATTTTGATATTTCGGTCCAATATCTAGCCAATTTGATAGATTGTAGAGATATTTTAATGGAAAATTTGGCGCAATTTTAATCATGCATGTGTTTGCAATTTTTTTATTAAAAAAAACTTATCTCATATCATATATCAAGAAAAGAACGAAAACCAAACGAACTCAAATAAAGTAGGAAGGAAAAAAAAAACAAAAATCCAATAAAAAAAAGATAAAACAAAAAAAAATGGAATAGGGTACGATCGGTATGATACTACCCATCATAACTTGGAAGAGTCGGGGACTTACTACTGATTCTCCCCTTTTTCAATTTTTTTGGGGCTTTTGGTTTGTTTTTTTTCCCTTGCCATAACACCAAATTATCCTTCATATTCTACAAAATGTATTTTTCGGTGCAAAATCTCTTGTAGTCCATGTTTAAACACTCGAAAAATAACGATATAAAACCTAAATCTAAAGAATTTTGAATCTAAACAAGTGAGTTAAAAAAAAATTATTGTACATTAGACTCATGTTACATCCCATTCCAGAAAATAGTAGTATTTTATTCCCGAAAGTGGGAATTGACGAAAATGCCCTTGGTTGACCTTTCGGTTGACTTTTGCGTCGTAACTCGTACGACCCTTCCCTTTGTATTTTCTTGTCGTGCTCGTCATTACGAACGCGTGGACGCGAGCGGGACGTCGTTCGGAGTCCAAAGGAATATTTTACGAGCGTCGAATTACCGACGTTTCCCGTAATTCAATTTTTGGGACTGTTTGGTAGTTAGGCTGGGGCCCAAATTCCTGTTGGCCCATGTGGCCTTGTCCCTTATTTCCTAGATCTCTGTCCCTGTCTCGGTCTCCCTTCTCTCTACAACAAACACACAAACCTCTATGTGCACCCGAGGTCTTCCTTTACCCTCCTCGAGCCAAATCTGTGGCTCAACCACCATTCTTAGTCAAACCCAAACTCAAACTGAACCCAGCTGTGCTCAACCATGCAACCCAGCAACCCTGAAAACCCAGGAAACCCAAAAACCCAGTTTGAACCCCGACAAACCCGAGAATTTCTCTTGGCGAGTTCTTAGTGAAATCGAGCTTAAATCATCTCGAAACCACCACTATTGAGTTCCTGGATGTCCCTAGGACCTTGCTCGAACCTTGGATGGCTGTGTTTGGCCAAGAATCGACGAAACCGAAATCGACCTTTTTCCTCCGTGGCTTTTCTTTGGAATTCCAGTCAACTCCGGCCAGTTTTTGGCCCCCAAAATGGTAAAATCTTATTCCCCTTGTTCCCAGCTTCATTTTGACACTTGAATCGTGCAATTTGGCTTTGAATTGGCTGAGATATGTTGATTTGAAGTTTTCCGGCCAAATTTTCCAATTTCCGGCGACCGGCGACGGCGGCCGGCAGCAGCGCTGGCGATCGGAGAAAGGACAGGGATGATCGGCGCTGGCGACCGGAGAAAGGACAGGGATGACCGGCGCTGACGTCAGCAAACCGGTTCAGACCGGTCCTACTGACGTCAGCAAACCGGTTCAAACCGGTGATGACGTCAGCGATGACGTCAGCAACCAGTCCAGACCGGGCTGACATCAGCGTTGACCGTTGACCGGGGCGTGACATGCGCGTGCGGCGCGTGGTGGACTTCCACCGGCACGTGGAGGCGCGTGGGACCTCACAGCCGCGCGTGAGGCCATTTGGCAGTGTGTGGCGGCCCGTGCGGCGGCGCATGGCGGCCCACGGCGACGATATTGGGTTTTCCGAACCTGTAACTCTATTTTTGGGTTTCCGAACACCGTTTTCTTCGCATTTTCGAATACTTTATTAATTGTGGGTGTTCTAAAATAGGTTTGGCGACCCGTGGAGTACGAAGAGCGTATAATTGGGCTATTCCGGCAAAGGTTTATGTGAGTGGGCCCCTTCCTTATTAAATTAAATATTTCATGTGTTTTGGAATTATTTTTAGGCTATGCCTATGCTTCTAAATGGTATTTATCATGTTATACTTAGTAAACTTTAGTATATTATGTTTATACTCGGTTTACTAGTATTGACCCGGCTATATTTTAGGGGTTTTGGAAACTATTATTATATTGCCTATGCTTTTAAATGGGATTTATATTTATACTTGGCGAACATTGCTTTATACTTGGCGAGCCTTGGGCTGTATTTTGGTGAACCTGGGGGTTTAATATTTTTATCATATCTTGGTTCACTTAGTATTTTATTGTTAAATTGGTATTTTATGTCCCTTGGTACCTTGTGGTATATACTTGGCTTAGTATTTTAAGTATTTTGGTATACTTGGTATTTCGGGTACGGCATCCGTGAATACCTAATTATACGTTACTTCGAGGCTTATTTTAGAAAGGAAATTACCCCACCTTATTTTATTAGAAATATTCCGTGGTATGTTTTTACACGCTCAATTAGGAATGCTTACACGGTGTCAGTAGTACTGTCCGGGGCCAGGACCAGCTTCACGTGGATGTTCACACGCACCGACACGCTCACTTTGGATCCATCATAGGTGCCAGCCTGTTCTAGGTCGCCTTGGCGACTAGACTTGTTGTGACGCGCTTAGCGCCAGCTTCACGTGTATCATTATTCATACACCCAGCCTGTTCATGACAGAATACCTCTGTATGAACTCGTGTGTCTGTCATACCTAACAAGCGTATACCTTATTGTTTTATATTGTGATTTTACTATCGGATTTCACTGATACCACGGAGGCTTCTATTGATTTACGAGTTTCCCGTACTATCTTATTTTATACGGATTTTCTAGTAAAGTATTTTTACTAAGCTGTGGCTTTCTGCCCGTTTTGGACGGTAAGTACATTTCCATACTTACATTGTTTTTCCACCTACTACTGTAGTATGTTTTCCAGAAAGGTTTTCCGAAACTATTACTTGTTTTGACGGCGAGGGGTTATTACTTTCAGAAAGGAAAGGTTTTACAAAATAATTACTTATGGCCCACTCACCCTTCTGTTTTTGCGCCCCTCCAGGATAAGTGGCTTGGAGCTATCGACGTCGAGACGCGGTGGTATGACAATGTAGGAATTCTTGGTACTTGTAATTATTTAGTATCCCGTATCTTGTACAACCAGTTATTATTTTATTATTTCTTTCCGCCTGCACACTTTCGTGCACTCTGACCTTCATTTAATTCAATTTGCTTAAATTATTCCTTATTTCTTCTAAATGGCTTTCATCACCCCACGTGGTGTCGCCCAGCACACTCGACTTTTGGGTGTCCACCTGTACATCCAGGTCGGGGTGTGTCACTCACCTCAAACTGTGGTTCCAATGGAAACGACGCCCTTATGGCGCAATTGGTGGCTGGGTAGGAGTTAGACGCACTCTAAAATCACCGCATGCATACTGCTAAGTCCTCTACCAAGATAATAGATTGGAATTTCTCATGGATTGTAATTGTTTTTTCTTTTGAATTTTTGCATTGGAAACTGGTTGACGCCAAAAATCGGGGCTACGTCGAGGTACATTCAATCATGAAAATCGATTTTCTTTGAAAATTAAATAGTGTTCAAGAAAATTTGGTTGCCTTTCTGTAGGTTTTCATTGACTTGCGGCTCCATCAGTTTGAGACTCTCTTCAAAGTGAGCTTATCAAAAAGCTCATTTTCAACTAATCACTTTTGAATCAGACATAGTCCTCTATATCATAATTTTAATCTGTTTCAAGAGCCAAGGTCTAAAACTAGAATTTTAGTTCGATCCTATAAGCGGTGTGCATGGATAGTTTTGCTTTGGTTGATCATATGCAATGCGCATTTCGATTGAAAATTCATCTAGTACCGCCATATAAAGGATTTTCAAGTAATGGGGTACAGCCTATCCACTGCCAAGGTGCTGCAGAAACCCTGAAATTTAACATGGCTATGATTCTCCTCTCTGTCTGTTGGAATAATACAATCAAGTGGCTTCAGAAGAACCATTCAACTCAATCATTCCATTCGGTGACAACATAAATTTCCGCAAAGTGTGGTACTCAAGCCACTTGTTCATTCTTGTGTATGCATTGCTCATTTTTCATTCATGGTTTTAACGGTTTTTTATTGCTCATTAGAAAAATGCATAATTGATGAAATTTTTGTATTTGAGAAGGAAACCTAGAACCTTGAAGGGGGCCTTTTTGAGAAGTAAGCAGAAGGACTGCCAAAATGATTATAAATCTTTATTTTGGTGATGTTGAGGAGCGCCTGTGTAATTGAACATGCAGTGACGAACCACACCAGTTAAAAATCATTAAAGACATCTTCAAATAATTGAAAACTAAGTGTTGATTTTTGAATGGAAAATGAATGTAGAAACCCAAAAAACAAAAAAAAAAGGAACAATTTAAAATGTGTGAATACCTCATGAACTACATCTTCTTATGAATTGTGAAGAAACAAACTATCAGACCAAATTTGATAATTAAGAGGGAGAAAGTTTATTAGTGTGAAGACAGATGTAATTTGAAATTGAAAGGCAATAAAAACAATTGTCTCAACTACCATGCACGTGTTTGGTGGTTGAGACAATTATTTTTATTGCCTTTCATGACTTAATATTTTAAACTGATATCTTCATCGATATCGATATATTTATCAAAATTTCTCTAAATTTGGGCTACCGATATATCTACCGAGACTAAAACTTAAATCCTTGGTTGAGAGTAAGAATCTCACATCTGAAAAAGAAGAAATTTTGCACGTGCATATAAGTAGTCGAGTTACTCCTCATATTGTCAATTGGTTTCATGGTACAACCTCAACTTCCTTCAATTTAAATGATAATTAAGAAAATTAACATTTTTGATTATAACATTTGTGCGATTAAAATACGTCAATTACAAGAAGGTGCATTGATAAGGTGGGCACAAGTATTGTTTACTTCTATAAAAACACTTTTTAAGTATTTGATCATAAAATTTCCTTTTTACAGAAAGAGTATAGCTTTTTATTTTATCTTGTTCTTTAAGAAACATGGCTTCTTTTCTATGTTGAAGAAAACAAGTTCAATATGACTGCCATCCTTTATCAAAAAAACAATACAAACATTGCCAAGTATTGGAAAATCTAACGGGAAAAAGAGAGAACTTTTCAATTGTTACAAACAACGAAATTTATGGGTATGGTGCTGTTCCTCTACATCGGACACCCTACCCGATGAACAAAAGAGAATCTCATTTTGAACTCCTACTATGTTTATTCTTTCTTTGGGTACCTAAGAATTCTCGGTTATGTTTTAATTTAACACTAATTGGGTGGTCTAGTTGAAAGTAAGTAAAGGTTTGGAATCCTCAAATTTTAGTTTTAAATTCTACGGACGCATTTTTTGGGGTCACCGGCTCTGCTTCAGTGTATCGTTTGACCCGAGGGTCAAAAGTATACTGCCGCTTCATGTGATACATGTGCTGCATGGGAGGAAAATTAGTCTTCCATCAATGTGTGATGGGATACCTTGTATATTCAAAATAAATACAAGATAAAAATCAGATTGACTTTTATATATCCACCAAAAATTCAATTAAAAGTGTTGTGACCTAAATATAGAGAGAGAGAGAGAGCGACAAGAGGGAAGAGAGAAAGAGAGAAGGACTTGAGGAATTGTTGTACATATTCCTCATGCCTAGTGCCTTTATTTATAGTAACAAGAAGAGATAAACTTGATCTCCAAGCAAGTACATACCTAATAGGATAGAATCACTAGATTTACAGTAGAATCCTAATCCATATCTACTTAGGATTTACACAATCACACTATGCCAATATTAATTGTAACACTCTCCCTTGAGTGTGAAAATACTCAAGTAGATATCACATAAGATCTTCATGGATGATGTAGAGATAGTTGATGAAGTCGTCTCGTAGGCACAATAGAGAACACGCGAGTCTCATATAGGGATTTGTACATAAGAGTAAGTCTCACCAAAACCGAGCTATGGTAAAACCCAAGGTGGGACAAAACTCATAGTCTAAGGGAAAAAAAAAGTGATTTAATGCAACATGTCGATACTTAACATCTTCAGGGCGTAAGTAGTAAAACGCACACAAGGGTATGACCAACCCAGGATGGGTGCCTTGTCAAAACCTCGTCAGGCAACAAAAATCCAATGGGAAAAATGATCCTGATCATTGCAGGCATGTTTGCAGTTGGTTTGTGTGATCTCGTTACTTTTGCTAAATTAGAGAAAGAGTTTGGAGCAAAACTCTGAAATCTAGAATACGGGGATCGAAATGAGACATAGTGGGGACGTCTACGATAATTTGCGTTGTTCTTCAGGAATGATGACCTTCTTATCTCCCCTAACGGCAGGAAGACTATCTCATCAAAGTGACAACCACAAACTGGCGGTAGAGAGATCGCGTGCAAGGGCCCTACAAAGCTAATTTTAAGGAGAATCATAATAGATCAAGATTCACATTCTTCTTTGAGGACCCACATTGGTACATTGCGGTGGCGCAATATGGCATAAGGTGCATACCTAAAACGCGCAAGTATGAAACATTAGTTTCGTACCCAGTAACCAACTGTAACACTAAAAAGTGTCAGGTAGCAATGAGCCTTAGACGAACCAACATGGTTGCATACAAGATTGCATAGCCCTAGCAGAAATCGAAAGCTTGGTGTGTTCACCAAGGTCCAGGCAGTCAATTGATAATGCGCTTTATGATCGCTTGTGTGAGGCTGTTTGAGGGTTGAACATTGGGAATTCAATATTCAATTTCAAACCCAAAAGACATGCAATACTTTATAAAAAAAAATCTTCAATATAAACTCTCCGGCATTATCCAGTCTTCTAGACTTTATGGGATAATTAGGGTGGTGAGCCCTTAAGTAAGAAACAACCAGGAGTTTAGCAACAATGTATGTGGACAAACATGTGAGCATTTGTGTTGATATATCAACCAAAAATTCATATTTACATGGTCTACATTTTGGTTGGATGAGCCCACAACTATTCCCTTGAATCCATTGTGAAAAGAGGGTTATGTAGTATCTTTGCTAGGGATGATATAGAAATCGAATTTCCTCAACGAGCAGGTTTGACAAAGTGTGCTTGTAGGCACAAAATCCTTACTTCATGTAAGGTGATGCGTTGTGTAAAACGTTGCATTGTGAATATCCCAAACGGTCATGCCAAAGCAAGTAAACTGCTCGAATCACCCCGCTCCAGGGCGGCTTATATGTGGCATGTCCTAGTTGGGAGGTAGCCCATTGGCCCCAAAACATAGCTTCAGGCTTTATATTTTGGAGGTGATGCAAAAATACTTCACTCTATTTTCTACAGTGGTTTCATAATCATTGTCCTGTCAAATATCCTTAAAACTCATTTTGGCCCCTTAATGGTAATTCAATACTATTAATACAACGAGGAGCGGTGCCAATGACCTTAATTAGGTTAGATAGACCTAAATTCGTTGCTAGAGAGGTGATTTAGGTATGAAGTTAGTGTGCATAGTAACACATTCATCCAAACAACTGACTTCCCCACATTTATACCTAATCACGTATTAATTGAATTCGGTCACATGTAGACAAAAAACATGATTCAATTAACTCATATTCGAGGACAATATTCATAACTAAAACAAACACCAAACTTGAATCTGGGAACATAAGAAATTGTTCACAAAGTAAACCAAATTTGGATAGGGGGTTCGACCAACATGGCCTTCCATGTCAAAATTCTGCTTTTCCATATGTGTTAGGTAGAGCAAAATTAGTCTCACAGATTGGCTACAGGAGTGGTACTCCTCAACAACATTGGTAGAGGCATAAACAAGTGCATAACCAGTGATCTCTTCCTTCAAAGCTGAAGTAGATTTTGCACGGCTGAGGCTCGGGAATACTGTCCCTTATTCTTGAAGTTTTGGGTCTTAGGTGCCAAGGGATCACGTGTTTGGTCATGATGCAACCCCTTTGGTAGACCCTAATTCTACCACTATTCGGTACTCTCTAGTCGAAGATGGATGAGCATATTCAGTAGGCTTCTGTCGAAGCAAACCTTTTGTTCGGTACATCTCTACGAAGCAGAGTGTGACTTTTGGTACATCCCTGTCATAGTAGAGCATTCCATTTGGTGAGATGCAGCTGAGACTGGAGCCCAGCTTCAGTACATCTCTGACGAAGCAAGGCTTGTACTTCAGTAGACTCCAACCGAAGCGGATCACACCTTTCTGTCGACTCTAGTCGAAGCTGGGTCTATACCGTTCGGTACCTCCCTGTCGAATCACTAGGGTACCTATCTCACTGTTGTGCTTTTCATTGAGTAATGTGATAGTAATCAAATCGAAAATTTAGTGAACCTCCGCTTCCTATAATGTTTTTTACAATACTACTTCAGGAGCATGTTAAGAAGCATGGAAGGACGAGAAATATATTCTCGAATCAAAATTCAATTGGATGAACTTCAGAATTGTACCTATTCACGGATGAGTTTCAATCATGTCTTGCGTCAGGCAAGATATGTCTTGCTTCGGGCAAGATCATCTTTTCATGATTGGAACGGTCCGTAGAGCGAGTTAAAGAGCCATAGAATCCTCGTCATCGAGGTACTTCTGTTTATAATGTTTCAGGCATAAGTCTTCGAATGAATATTATGGCGGAGACTTATTGAGCTCTATACACGCCATTGTTGGCTTCAATGTTTCTCAGCTTCTTGGTAGTCAAGTGGAGCTTCACAACTCATGCCCACGTGAAGTAGTTTCTGCCAGAAACTTCCATGTTAGTGAAATCGAACTTGTTATAGTTCGACAATCCATTGGATGGAGGGAACAAGATTGTGGTTGGTGCTTATGAGAAATAAATTCTCCATAAGCATGAAAGTTAGAACATTTGGGTTCTAAGACATGGTTTGGTTTAGCGGATTAATCATGGAGGACTTTGGGTGTCTACATGAATGGTGAGTTTTAGGAAACATAAAAATGTTTGTATGGCACTTTTTCGAAACTTTGGGTTAGAATTAAAAACATGAACTTCAAGTTCATGGATACCTGCAAGCAAACACAATATATAGAACAACATATATATAACACAAATAGGTAGATGATCATAGGTCTACAAGGCACATTGGGTGTGAATGTCACGACCCAAGTAGTTGGGTGGACTAGGTTTGGAGCTGCGGGCCCAAGGTTTAGGGCTGTTGGGCTGCAGGCCAACATGAGGCTCGGGCAGAAGGCCCAAAGCCCAACTGGGCTGTTTGGGATGTTAGTAGGCCAAGCTTACTGATGGCTGAAAGAAAAAAAAAATGAAAACCAGGCCCAACTAGGGTTGGTTTGGGGAGTGGGCCAAGAAAGCATTAGCGGCCCAACTGGGGCTGGGTTTGAGATGTGGGCCGAGCTACAAGGCAGGCCCAAAAGCCTCGGGTGGACTTATGCAAGGGCCCAGCTGGAGATGGGTGTACTTTTCGTCAGAGAAGGATTAGCAGCGGCACTGTTGGCGACCGTGGTTGCAGACCAGGGGCAGGGCAAGCCTTGGTTTGCAATGGAAAACCGGGAAATCAACAGGGAACATGGGTTCTCGACGTCAGGGTGTCCAAAAATCGTGAAGATCCAAGTTAGGATCTCAGAAATCCATGGGATTTCAATTGAAATCTTCTTAATCGTGGTCAATGACGACTGGATCTAGGGAAAGAACGACTTCAGGTCATTGGAGGCACAACAAGGTGGGTTCCAGGCCACTTGGATCGCGGCGTGGTCCGAGAGGAAGAAGACGCACGAAACGACGTCATTTCTAGACCTGGATCCTGGGCAGGGGCGGCTCAGCTGAAGTTGTGGCTCAACTCGGCTTCAGGTTGTGGCTCACCAGGGTTTTTTTTTTCTTTTCAAAAAATAAAAAAAAAAACCTAAATTTTTTTCTTTTGTTCACACAATCATCAATTCATAATAATATATAACATATATTAAGTGCGAACACAATATTTAGCAGAAGATTATAATTCTTTTAAAAGCATAAAAATTGGGTTCATATATCATGGTGAAGGTTCATGCATTCAAGGCTGAAAAAGTATTGAAATTGAAATTGTGTTTTAGAAGTACTTGAATTGCAAATGATGATGGTGGATCGATTTGTAGTAGAATTGCCTTCAACTCCGGATTTCCATCTTCAATGCGTTGAATCTCATTCAACATAAAATAATAAGGAGAAAATTAAATCAATAACAAATATATTAATTCAATAAAAAGAAAAAGTAGATCATAAAAAGAATAATTGAAAATAATACTCCCCATGAATGAAAATGGCCAGAACTCCAATATAATTCTCTTTAGCATAGTATAAAAAGCGGGCTGATAACGTGTTGTGACCTAAATTTAGAAAGAGAGTGTAGCAAGAGGGAATTGAGAAAGAGAGAATGGCTTGAGGAATTGTGGTACATATTCCTCATGCCTAATGCCTTTATTTATAGTAAACCACAAGGAGATATAAACTTGATCTCCAAGTAAGTACATACGTAATAGGATAGAATGTTACATCCCGTTCCGGAAATAATAGTATTTTATTCCCGGAGGTGCAAAATGACGATTTTGCCCCTGGTTGACCTTTCGGTTGACTTTTTGCGTCGTAACTCGTACGACGCATTCACTTGTATTTTCTTGACGTCATCGGACCGGGTTGGACCGGCCTTGCTGACGTCAGCAGACCGGTTCAGACCGGACTTGCTGACGTCAGCATTGACCGAACCGGCTTGAGCCGAACCGTGTTGACGGCTTGAGCCGAGCCGTGTTGACCGGCTCGAACCGAGCCGCGTTGACCGGCTCACCGGCTCAGCTGACCAGCTCGCGCGTGAGCCGCGCGTGGAGCTGCGCGTGGAGCCGTCGGCTCCGATCTTCAAGCCGCGCGTGAGGGCGCGTGGAGGGTCCAAATTGCAATCTGTTTTCACGGGTCGACTCGTGACGACGTGTACTACCTCGGGGTAGTATGCATGTTAATTTTCTAGGTGTTTTGGACCTCCAAATTGAGAAAAACAAAGGATAGGTTTAATTAATTAGTTAATTTATTACCTTTACGAGTTTAATCATTTTACCGATGATATCTCATATAGGTTGGGCCAAATGGCGGCGTGTGGCGGCGTGTGCGACGGCACACGGCGGCCCACGGCGGCGGTTTTGGGGTTTCCGACCCCGAAACTCCGTTTTCGGGTTTCCGAACGCCGTTTTCTTCGTATTTTCAATTACTTTATTAATCTTGGGTGTTCCAAAATAGGTTTGGCGACCCTTGGCGCTCGGAGGACGTACGTTTGGACTTCCCGCCTTCGGTATTTGTGAGTGGGCCCTTTCCCTACTATTAAATGTGTTTTATTTTGGGAAATTATATTTTGGTTTATGCTTACACTATATTGTGGTTTTAAATTGATATTTATATCGTATTTTTGGTAGACCTCGTACTTGTGGTATTTACTTGGTTTACTAGCTTAGCTCGGTAATCTGTTGGGCTTTGGATATTAGTGGGCTTTGGGCCTCTAATTCCATTTGGGAATTTCACCATATTTTGGTGAAATTCCGTATTGATTCTCTACGCGTATTGCTAGTATCGAACCGGCACTATTTTAGGGAATTTAGGGAATTAAGTATTTTAATTCTCTACTAGTACCTATTTGCGATTATGAATTTTATACCTATCTGACGGCCTTGAGCCGTATTTGGGTGAACCTTGGATATGGTAAATTCCTACCGTATTTTGGGTTCACCTAGCTTGCCATTAAGTTGGTATTTCTATACCTTGGTACCCATGTGGCGTATTCTGGGTATTTCACGTATTATAGCTATATGTTTAGTATTTCGGGTACGGCCCCGAGAATACTAAATATATATGGAACAGTTTGAGGGCATCCCATATCGGGAAATTACCTCACATTGTTTTATGTAGAGTATTTCTGTAGTATGTTTTCATACGCTCAACTAGGTTGCTTACACGGTGTTTAGTGTACCGTCCGGGGCCAGGACCAGCTTCACGTGATTGTTCACACGCACCTATACGCTCGCTATGGACCCATAGCAGGTGCCAGCCTGTTCTAGGTCGCCTAGGCGACTCGAACTCGTTGTGATGCGCATACGCGCCAGCTTCACGTGATTGTGTACACGAGCGTACTGTTACTTATACACCCAGCCTGTTCATGACAGAATATATCTGTATGAACTTGTGTGTTTGCAATACCTAAACGAGCATCTATCTTGTAGTCTTGGATTATGAGGCCAGGACCGCTTTCACGTGATTGTTCACACGCACCAACGCTCACTATGAATCCATAGTAGGTGCCAGCCTGTTCTAGGTCGTATGGACGACTCGAACTTGTTGTGATGCGCAGATGCGCCAGCTTCACGTGATTGTGTATATGAGCGTTTATCTTATAGTTTTATTTTGTGGTGTTTTCACCAATTTTCACTGATGCCACGGGGGCATTTATTTGGTTTACGGGTTTTCCGTAGATCCTTATTTTATGAACTTTTTGATAAAGTATTTTCTGCCGAACGGTGGCTTTCTGCCCGTTTCGGACGGTAAGTATATTTCCGTACTTACCTCGTTTTCTACCTACTATTATAGTACGTTTTCTGAAACGGTTTTCCAACCAACTACTTGATTTTGACGGCGAGGGGTTACTATTTTCAGAAAACAAAGGTTTTTACAAAATGACTATTATTGGCCCACTCACCCTTCTGTTTTTGCGCCCCTCCAGGTTTAGTGGCTGGAGCTGTCTACGTTCGAGGCGGTGGTATGACGAAGGTTCAAATTTCTTGGTATTGTAATACTTCGTATTCTGTACCATGTACAACTGTGTTTGTATAAATTCTTCCGCTTGTACATTTGTGTACACATTAATCTTAAATTATTCAAATTAATTCTTATTTCTTTCAAATTGGCTTTCGTCACCCTACGTGGTGTCGGCCAGCACACTCGACTTTTGGGTGTCCACGTGTACATCCGGGTCGGGATGTGTCATAGAATCACACGATTTACAATATAATCCTAATCCATATCTACCTAGAATTTACACAATCACGCTATGCCAATATTAATTGTAACAAAAAGTTAATTATCCGTAGAAAATTATTGAATCTTTAATAAGAGTTAGTACTGCTCTAAAATTAAATTTAAAATCAGCCAAAAAAGGTGGGAATATATTTCATTTGAAGGAGATTCCACTTACACTCAAAGTTTTCGTCCTCATGCACCATGCTTAATTTTGTGTTCTTCATTATTGTTTTAGAAATAATTGGAAACAATTTTTGTTTATCGAGTAAGACTTGTAGGCAGTGGTGGATCCAGAAATTTTTTCTTGGGTAGGTGAAATATAAAAGTTCTCCATAACCGCTAACCAATCAAAATACAAATCCCCTATCAATTAATCAACAAATTTAAATTAATAATTAATCTTATGCATTACCAATACTCTCTTACGTACAAAATCACAATTAACAAACACATTCATCATATTCCACAAAATCACAATTCAAGTAAGCATAAATTTATAATCACCAATTCATTATCGAAAACCTTAAAAACTAATAAGAGATATTCAAAAGAAAACACTCAAATTGACACACCCCGACCCGAATATCCACGTGGACTCCAGAATTCGAGGCATGCTGACCATCACTCCGAAAGAGTGACGAAGTCATGACATGAAAAAGATGTAAGAATTGAATGAAAAAGTTAAAACTGAAGTTTGAATTTGCAAATTAAGAAAAAGAAGAGTGCGCAGAGTGGGGTTGAACTTTTATTACAGGCATGGAAGCATAGAAAAGCGCAGTAAAAGAAAATAATATTCCCATCCCGAGGGATGGATACTAACACAAAGTAAGGAAACACTTCCTACATTATGAGAAGTACTTGTCAGCTAGTGCCAATAATTCTCGCCTGCCAAGCTCAGTTCCAGGGAGCAAAAACATAAAACGTGAGTGGGCTGAAAAGTAAAAGATTTATGAAACCTTTTCTGCTTTTCAAAAATAGTAACCCCTCGCTGTAAAACCCGTAGTAATTTCCAAAATACATTTGTAATAAACTAATAAAATAATCACCAGGCATTGGAAACAACACTCCAAAGGATACGGGTACTCATATAATAAAACAACATAAGTAAAATAAGTTCGCTTATCAAATAAATATAGGCACACGAGTTCATGCAGAAAGTAGCCACATGAACGGGCTGGGTGTTATAATTACACTCTAGTACTACATGCACGTGAAGTTGGCGCTAAGCGCATCACAACAAGTTCTAGATGCAAAAACAACTAGAACAGGCTGACACCTACGATGGATCCAAAGTGAGCAGGTCAATGTAATGTGAGCATACATTTGAAGCTGGTCCTGGCCTGGACAGTACTAACACTGTGCAAGCATACATGATAAGCAACAGTGATAAATGTATAATCATGCCAATGGTACTTTCTAAAATTCATGTAAAATGAAGTAAGGACATTTAATAAAATCATTTCTATTTTATAAAAAAACACAGCATGATATACGATAGTTCACAAAACACATTTCAAGAACACACACTATAATATATAATTTAAAACAAACAAGCTCACTCACAGGTAAGTCGTTGGGTCGTAGCCGTTGTATCTAGCATGACCTCGGTACTCATCGAGGTGGGTCTCACCTATATGAGAAATTACTAAACTACTCATTAAACAAGTCAAATCCAAGTTTTACTAAGAAAAAGACTTGAAATCCCCTTTGTTTGCTCGTTTCGGGAGTTGAAAGTATTGGAAAAGTGACAAATGTGCTCGCGCGCGCCGCCACAAGCCCTCACGCTCTGCCACGCGCTGTTCACGCTCCCTCACGCACCGACCCAGGGTCGATTACATGTGCCGTTAAAGTTAACGGTTCTAGGTTTTTAATGGAATATGCTAATGGCATTACGGAATATTCCATCGCCGTTAGGGAATATTCCGTTACAACCATCAGCTAGAAAAGGAATATACCTTTAGAATATTCTCAGTCTGACCGAATCTGGAGTGGGTTTGTTGACGTCCAGACTGGGTTGGCTGATGTCAGAGCCGGGTTGGCTGACGTCAGCTTTCTAGTTGACTTTGAAATTTTCGGCAGCCGTTCGCCGCCGTCCGCCGCCACTGTTCCTTGCCGGAAACTGGAAAAATTCCACAAAACTTCATAAGGCCATAACTTGGCCATTTCTCAACCAAATTTGACGTACAAGCTACCAAAATGAAGTTTGAGATGAGAAGAGTTCAAATTTACCTAAAAGAAACTCGAAAAATGGCCGGTAGTGGTATAAAAATCCAACGAAAGCTCTTGGCCAAAAGTGGAGGGTTTCTTTTCCATTGAACCCGACACAAATCTTTGCATGCAAGGCCTGGAAATTGAACTAGGCCTCACTGGGAGTCATTTGACAAAGACAACGAGATTGATTGAGTTCCGAATTGACGAGAACTCGTCGAGAAAATTTGTGAACCTTCACTGGAGTTACTGTACAGTCGAGGCTTGGAGTTTGAGTTGCAGAGCTTGGCTATAGGGTAATGGTGGTGAGTTGAAGAGGATCATGGTGGTCGTTTGTGAGTTGGACTACAAGTGGTGGTGATGGTGGCTCATGGCAAACAAATGGGATATGTGTGTGTGCAGAGCACGGGGAAGGGAGACACACAGAGAGTGAGTGACAGACATAGTGAGTAGAGAAGGAGAGATGTTCGGTTTGAGTTGGTGCAATCCCAGAACGGGAAACAATTCCATTTAAAGAAAAATGAAATTATAAAGAATTGCATGTAGGTTTGTCCACAAGCAAAGTTTGAACATTGTTTTCATAGTGTGCAGAACTCTCGGGTTCCTATACAAGCACACAGAACTCAGCCCACATGAAAGCAATACAAGAAATGGCAAATTACCATTTTGCCCTTGCACATAACTTGTTCATTACAAGCCTGAATGACGTTCTGTTAGCGCTCACGTGTTTGAATGAAGGGTACTAAATAAAGATCACAAGAAAAGCACAAAATTACGAAGACAATTCAAAAGTCCACATAGGATTCCGCTTGGCCGAACAGGGGCATTTTCGTAAATTTACAACTTCGGAGAATAAAATACAATAAAGTTAGGGACGGGATGCAACACAAATCATATGAAAAAAGTAATGAAATTTTGTACGAAACTTTGAAATTAGGGATTTAGGTTAAATTATAGATACTTGGTGTAGTGTTTTTGCCTAAATTGCTTTGTTGGTGAGCGGGTCTTAGAGATAGTAGAGCCGGAGAGATTGAGGAATGAAGTGGAGATGAAGAAATTTGAGTGAATGATGAATTTAAGGTGAAAAGAGATTTTTTTTTTCTTTTTTTTTTGATAGAAGGGTAAAACTTTACCCGAAACTTTATTAAGCCACAAATGGCATTGGTTGCTGCGGGTTGAAAAGGGAATTTGAGATCCCAAAACGGCGTCGTTTTGGTGGGTTTTAAAAAATAAAAAACTTTCTTTCTCCTTCTTCTTCCTCGCGCAGGCGCTGCCATGGACATCCCACACCTTCAAGTCTATTTTGGGCGATCTGGGTGGGCAAGAATAGATCCAATAGGCTAAAATTTTATGCTCTGGTTGGGCAACTACCCACTTTTGCCACAACATGCGTATGCCATTGCTTGTAGGTCTAATTGATAGAAAACACTTAGCTCATACCCAAAGTTATCCTATGTTTAAGAGAGGAACTTTAAAGTTTTATAAAACTTAGATTAAATTTGTGTAGAAGGCACTACAAAAATTGGATATGAACCTGAAAATAACTTAGTGCTATATATTTGAGAGAATTTTCAAATGATTCATTAAAATGTGTCGTTTGAAAGTTCTTTGTATTACATTTGTAGTGATTTAATAATAGTTTTTAATGCCCTTGTAGTTCATTGGTAATATTTTTCTAGTTCGTTTTCAACTACTAAGTTTAAGTTTCATGGAACTTTGAAAGTTCCTCATCCAATAATAGTGTTAAGAGTAAATATCCTCCTTTCTCTTTTAAGCCTCTTTGGTATAAAGACGTTTAGATGTAATAATGTGTTGCACATCTTTTATTTAATATACGAGTATGGATAAAAGAGGAGTTCCTCTTATTTACCTTCAAACCATGCAATCTTTGTTGAGGAGTTAATCTCACATAATTCTCTAAATTGCATTTTAAAAAGAAAAAACTAATAGTACTATTACATTGGTCCTAATAATTACATTAATGTAAGTTAAGTAACATGAAAATGCATATGATGACGATGAGTTTGATCATCACCAACTCCCGTCGCATTCCATCTCTCACCGAAGGTACCACTTGTTGATGGTTACGGGTCAAGACAAGTGGATCCGAGGTGTCTTTCCTTCCTTACCATCTCCATCTCCATCTCCTATCCTATTCCTACCCACTTCCATTTCAAACCCATGAGCAATATCACTTTTTTTGGGGTATATTTTTTGACGTGCACCTCCATAAGCAGAAAGATAAGCAATACCAGATTTATACTAATATTAATGTTTATCATACTACTTTAATGTGTTGTTTGGGTTCAATTTTTTAAAGCATTTTTCGTATTATAAAATCGTGTAAATTAACGATATTAAAAGCAATTGATAATATGTCACTAGTATTACCGTCTAGTAATATTTATATTTTATTATTTGTAAGCAGGAGATATCAAATTTGATTTTCATAAATGATAAGTCCAATACTTAATTGTTTTGGCTAACTCATTGTATAACTTAACCCAAATTTCCCACTCCTTTATATAAACTATTATTGTATAAAAATAAATAAATTATAATACTGTAGCGGACACAACAAAAAAAACACAACTAAGTTAACATATTTCTATTTTTATAAAAGGTAGTTACCAAAAGAGAAGCTACTTTAGTTAAATAAATCAAACAAAATAAGCAAATTTTCCCCTTTTATATTCTAAAGATTTGGGTAAGATAGCATGTTTTTGGATTTTAAAAGTTTAAGGTAGGCTCTATATCTCGACTACAGTACAACATTAATATAATCCCATAACATGTTAGTTCCAACAAATTCTTCTTGGCAAGGATTAAATTAATTTTGCAACAAATATATGAAAAAATTTTGAGTGGTACGCAGGGGCAGCCTTGTGGGAGTGCAGGTGGTGCACTTGCACAGGGCCCCCGAATTTTTAATGTGTATGTAATTTATATAGGTTATGTTATATATATTTTTGTACAATAAATTAATTAAATTTATAATTAGCAGAGGTGGTTTTCGTAATGCAACTTTCACGTGAGGTTGTGGGTTTAAACCTTGGTGGTTTGCATTTTTTTTTATGCAAAATTTAAGAAAGAAATAAAAAAAAGTCCAAAACAGCATCAAAGCTGTTTGAACCCAAGATCTTTTTGAAAAAGTCAAAATTCATTTCCAACTTAACTGATTGTATTTGATATATTTGTTTTGACATGAATTAAATTTATATAAATCTGAAAAATTAATCTGTAAGTTTAATTTATGATGATTTTTTTTCTTAGTAAGGCCTCAATTAAATTTTCATGCAGGGCCCCCGAAATCTCAGGGCCAGCCCTGGTGGTACATACCATTCAATGGTCCGGCCGTTGAATGGTCCTACATTAGTTTGCAGTGAGTCTCAAATGAATCTTAAATCATTCAACAGTACGTACGACACCATTGAAGTTTGACCCCAAATATATACTTAAACATGTTAGTTCCGACAAATTAGCCATTATATAAGTTTCAGAGGCCAGCAAACCAAGGGCGGCCAGTCTCAATCTGGACCCCTCCACTCCATGCACTGGGTAGTGGGCTTATAGCTATTGATCGGAGATTTGGGAGAGATATACAAATATCAGGCAACAACTCGCTAACAATAAGCCTTCAAACAACAGGATCTTCAAGTTTTACAGGTCCTAAAAAGTTTATCAGTATTCGCCCATGTTTTTTAGTACTTACGTGTACTCAATATGTCGACAAATATTTAATTGTTAGAATTGATTTATGACTAAAATTGGGTAACTGATGATTGTTAGATCATATTCAACAGTTAAATATGTATCGACGCTGAATGACTATAGATACTCAAAGACAAATTGTACAATTCACATTTGCAAATGGTGTGGCATTACAATTTGCAAAGACATGGACATGACAATCTATGCAGGACCTCATAATAAAACCTTTTGAATTCATTGTGGAAAAAGTATAATTTCTCTCCTAGCTTATTTGGCTTTTTCCTATTTTTCTTCTTCCACTAGGGAAATTTTCACATAGAAAAGGAGGACGGGGACCATTCCTCATATCCTAAAAAAGTTGTTGCTTTAGACAAAAATTTGGATGTGAAATTCTGAATGCCTGATTGACTTGGACTCGACACACAACCCTTCCTTCCTGCCGAAATGGAGTTGCAACTTGCAAGTGGCCCTTTATTAATTTATCACGTAAACGATACATATATGAAAATGATCCATGATATTATATTTTGGTTTTTATCAAAGTTGATCCTTAAAATTAGACATTTCAATTAAAATGGTCTCAAAAATCGAAAATTCATCAATTTGGTCCTTGAAATTGGGTCTCACAAATCAATTTGGTCCTTCCGTTACATTTTCGTCAATTTTTCTGTTATGTGTTGACGTGGCACAAAAGTGGGTTTCACCTATCCAATTATATGGTGCCACGTGAATTAACCATAAAAAAATATTGTTTCGAAAAGATTTGGCACCATATAAAACAATTTTTTTCCAATTTTTATAAAAACAATTTTTTATGGTTAATCCATGTGGCACCATATAATTAGATATGTGAGACCCACTTGTCTGCTACGTCAGCACATGACAAAAAAATTGATGAAAATGTAATGGAAGGACCAAATTGATGGATTTTCAACTTCAGGGACGATTTTGATTGGAAAGTCTAATTTCTGGGACCAACCGTGATAAAAACCCTTATGTTTTAGATACAAATTTAAACACAAGTTTTGAGCACTAAATAAACCGATTATTAATGACTAAGATTGAATTACACTGCTATTTCTCTGAAATAATTTAATTTTTTAAATATAAATAATCCTCTATTTTCGGCAATAATTACTCTTTTTCTTTCTCTACTCTCCCTCAACTAACGAGAAGTATAAAATATTCTTGTTTCTCCTTCAAAATCTCACCACTCCATTCACCGAATGCCTTTGAAACAAAATTTGAGTAGCTTCATTCACAGCTTCAGATACAATTGTATACTTTGGGGTCGATTTCCTTTGGGATTTTTTAGATAGGGTTAATTACACTAACATCTTCTGAGGTTTTTTGAGTTCTCACAAAACCCTCTTAGATTTGAAACATTATACTAACACCCATTGAGGTTTAAATTCGCTTTCACAAATACCCCTTTCGGTAATAATATGTATATAAAAGGACAAATTTACCCTTATAATTAATTACTTAACAAAATAAATTTTTTTTATAAATAAATAAAAAAAGAAAATCAAATTAAAAATCACATTAAGCATTAAAGAAAAAAAAATGAAAAATTGATAGAATCCCTCCATCATCTCTAAATGCATTTTCTTGACCTTCAATTGCACAAACAAATATTCGATCTATTTTTCAATTATATGAATTCTTCTAAGAGAACAAATAAGATATTCTCCAATAGCTTTAAGTTGTACCGAGAGATTAAACGGACTAGAAGAAGACGAAAAAGAATCGATTTTATTCACGAAACTGGAGAGCACCACCAGTTCTCCGCTATCGCCTCCGTCCATGTTTTGCAATGCCGTTAACGACATCGCCATCTCTTTGGTTCTGAAATTTTCTCGTCGACATCACCATCATTTTCGCTATATTTATCTTAATTTCGTATTTTCTAAGAAATCTTCTTGTCGACATTGTCATATCTTTTATTCAAAGCTTTGGGATTGTTCAACCAAAATGAAGATCGAGAGGGGGTTGCTAGAAATGACGGGAAAGAGTTTGTGGGTCTGGTGCATGTTAGTGGTAGTAGTGAAAAAACTAACAAGAGTTAAGTGTTTGATTCCAATGGAAACCAAATTACAAGGAAAAAGAAGATCGAGGATTAGAAGATGTGGGATTTATCATTCTTTTTTGTTTTTTAATGTTTAATGTAATTTTTAATTTGATTTGATTTTTCTTATTTATTTATAAAAGTTTTTTATTTTGTTAAGTAATTAATTATAAGGATAAATTTGTCCTTTTATAGACAAATTTTCACCCAAATGGGTATTTGTGAAAGTGAATTAAAATCTCAAAGGGTGTTAGTGTAATGTTTCAAACTTGAGAAGGTTTTGTGAAAACTCAAAAAACCTTTGTTAATATAATTAATTCGTTTTTAGATTGTTAAGTGTACTGCATCTTATACTCCATAGTGCTGCTCTCATCACCACAAAAATACAGTTTGGAACTCATCATCTAGCAAAGACTCAAATTTCCAAAACTAAATTTGTGAAATGACCACTTTTGAATCGTATTATGGAATCAAAAGATAAATAAGTTATTACACTTTACTTTCCAGGAATTTTAACTTCTAGTTTTTATACCGTTTAATTTTTAGATCCAAAAAATCAAAGCCATTAATAGCAATTAATTTGCATGCACGGTATTGATATGGATGCAAAGCCACCCATCTCTATAGCAATTAATTTTACATAAAACAAGTTGATTTATAGCCTGCATCAAGGTAGGATTATTTGGTGGGAGCTGATTTTCACACACAATTTGTAGCTTTTTATACAACTTTCTTTATTTTTAGCCATCAAATTGACTAAATCAAACAAAAATACGGATAAAATTAAACAAGAGTGTGTGAGAGGAGAAAAGTTATATGTTTATATTTTTCCTATTTGTTTGTAGGTATGATGGCCACTTAGTACTATTGTCTTGTGGTATTCGCCGTTACGTATAAGTGAGAGGTCTTAAGTTCGAATATCGTAAATAGCGAATTCATAACTAATTTATTCCCTTAACTTTTAGTGTAAAAATATCGTTGTATGAAACAATTAATGGATGAGTATGAATGATCGATGAAAAACAAGTCTTCACAAAAAACGTACACTTAAGAAAAATCACATGCGAAAAGGAATACAACTTTTCTTGGTTTGTTAACTATTGTCTAGTATATGGAAGTTTAGAATTTTGTAAGCCACGACCCAAGGGAAGAGGAACGAGCTCAACTCAGGATGTCCAAAAAGATGCCGAATAATTGATAGAAGACTAATACCCCAGTACGCATAAGCCAAATGCCAATATGCAACCGACCATCTCGACACAATCAACCAAACAATTGACCAACCATAGTAATAATTAGAATTTAGATATCAAACTCATCATCCATAAGAGTTAAATTTGTGATTTCCAACTTATGAGTACAGAGAAATTGTTGAAATACATAATAAAACAGCTGCATGGTACATCGGGATGATCTGAAAGCTGCATCGGGTTGCTGTGCTCTCATCGGGATAGTTGTGCTCTCATCGGGTTGGTTGTATAACCCTCATCGTGTTAGCCCTCTGACCACTGGGTTACTCACAGTTATCTGTTGCGCTGATTTTTTCTCTGTGTCAGACTGTACCAGTCAACTTCCCTTGATTAAAGGAAGATGACTAATTAGTGGCGTGTATTGTTATTAGTGTAATCTCCTTGATTTAAGGATTAGATTACAGCATAGGTTTATCCGGTCACTAGAAGAGGTTTATCCGGTCACTAGAAGCCACCCTGGTAATTGGGTTGCTCATTTCTTTTCTATATGTAAAGCATACTCGTGTACATTGAACCTTAAGAAATACAAAACTATTTACACTGAAGATTTCTTCATGGTATCAGAGCAGGTTCAATCTTAACCTGACTCTAACTTTTTCCGCTGTAAAATTATTTCTTCAAAAATGGCTGAGGAAGGATCTGTAAATTTGAGAGGGGAAAACTCAAATGCTCCTCTCTCAAATGTTACCTACTCAGATACCTCAAAATTTGAGGTAAACACCAACCAACGACTGTGTTCAATTCTTTTGAACGAGTTTAATTATCTACCATGGTCTCGAGCTGTTTCATTGGCCCTTGGAGGTAAGGGAAAGCTCGGTTTCGTAAATGTAGGCATGGAAGTTCCAGACGTCTCTTCGCCTTTGTACAGTGGATGGCTGTGCAAAGATCAACTGGTTATGTCTCTCCTACTTAACACTATGGAGAAGCATATAGCTGAGATTTTCAGCTATTCTAATTCCTCTCAAGAATTATGGAAAAGCTTGAAGGAAATGTATGGAAACCAAAACAATTATGCGCGAGTGTTCCAACTAAAGAAAGACACTGCCAGCCTCCAGCAAGAAGGTAAATCCTTTGTTCAACATCTCGGGAAGCTCAAAACCCTGTGGAATGAGCTGGATGTGTATCTTCCACATACCACTGATCCTGCAGTGCTACTCAAAAGAGCAGAGGAAGACAGAATCTACCAGTTGCTGGGAAGTTTGAGCCCAGACTACGAGGACTTGAGAAGCCACATTCTAATGAGCCAAGAATTACCTTCCTTTAACAATGTTTGTGTTATAGTTCAGAGAGAAGAAGTACGAAGGAAGGTAATGAGCATTGAACAAAGCTCGAGGATGACGGAGTCTCGTGCGTTCGTGTCTCATGCCAAGCATACTGAAGCAAAGGTGTACAGGGGCAGATTCCCACACCTAAAGTGCAAATACTGCAATGTTGTTGGGCATACTGAAGATAAGTGTTGGGAACTCCATCCAGAGCTTAAACCCAAGTTCACCAAAGAAGGAAAAATCATATTGCGGTCCTCTCAACAAAGTCACTTCAAGGCTCAAGTTGCTACAGTTCAACCTTCTTCCTCCACATCCCATGGATCAGCTGAGTTCATGACCAATCCGCTTACTCTCATCAACGAGTTTGCGAACTACTTACAGGAGTAGGGATGTGGAGGTGCTTCTAGGTCAACTAATGGTGAAGGAGACCAACATACAACTATGTTGGGAAAATTTGCAGGATTCCTTTCTGGAAATCAGAGGATACCGAGTAAAGAGGCACCAGGTATTCTACAAGCTTTTTCTACTGCATTATTAACTAGTATTGAAAAATATTGTTGGATAATTGATTCTGGTGCCACTAATCATATGACAAACAAAATAAAAAATTTAAAGGATTTTAAATCTTTTTCAAAACCGTCACATGTGTCTGGTGCGAATGGAAAAACTGTTCTTGTTTTAGGCACTGGAGAAATTAACATTTTTTCAACCAAAACATCTTCCAGTGCCTTATATGTACCATCTTTTCCTTTCCAATTGTTGTCTGTTGGGAAAATCACCAACCATTTAAATTGTCGTGCAATTTTTTCATCCAATAATGTAATATTTCAGGATATGCTCACCAAGAAGACGATTGGTGAAGAGGTCTTCATAAATGGACTTTATTATCTGTGCAGAAACAACACAAAAATTCAAGCCTTGCAAGCCAAGTTAAAGTCCATAGATGAAAACCAGTTATGAAATAGGAGACTAGCTCACCCTTCTGAGTTTGTAATGTCAAAATTTTTTTCAAATGTTTGTGAGCCACTCACTGACTGTGAAACATGTAAATTGTCGAAATCCACCAGGTTGTCATTTGGCAAATCCCAAACTTCGACATGTAAACCATTTGAACTTATACACAGTGATGTGTGGGGCCCTACTATTGAATCAATGGAAGGTTTTAGATACTTTGTCTTATTTGTTGATGACTTTACTAGAATTAGTTTCGTTTATCTGATGAAGTCAAAAAGTGAAGTTTTCAATATTTTGAAGGATTTTCATATTTACATTAAAACCCAATTTCAATCAAATGTCAAAATTTTCCGATCAGATAATGGCACTGAGTTTATGTCAAACAATATGTTTCAGTATCTAAGTGAACATGGCATCATCCATCAAACAAGCTGTGTAGGTACTCCTCAATAGAATGGTGTTGCAGAAAGAAAGAACCGGGATCTCTTGGAAAAAACTCGATCCCTCATGATACATATGAATATTCCCAAGAGGTTTTGGTCATTTGCTCGCCTTACGGCAACATACCTCATCAACAGACTGCCGAGTTCAGTGTTAGGGTTCAAATCTCCCTATGAAGTGCTAAAAGGCAGGAAAATTGACTTTACACACCTCAAAGTGTTTGGCTGCGTTTGTTACGTACACATTCAAGCCAAAAATCGAGATAGGCTTGATGCCAGAGCAACTAAATGCATATTCATTGGGTATTCCTCCACTCAAAAGGGATATAAATGCTTTGATCCAGTCACCAAGAAATGCATTGTGTCTAAGGATGTCCAATTTGAAGAAAACAATCCTTATTTTGAGCATGCCACAACTCAGGGGGAGGAAGTATTCAATTTGTTACCACTGCCTCAAACTTTTATAGATTCAGTGGTGCAAGATGATTCTACAACTAATCTATAGAAGTTAAGAGAACCCCAAGATGAATCAATCACCTCGGAACAATCTGACAACAGTATAGAGAATGAGGAGATCAATTCCAATCAAGAAGCTCAGGTGATCAGAAGAAACCCTCCCCATGCAAGAAAGCCTCCAGCAAAATTACAAGATTATGTGACTTATGCTTCGCGGTATTCAGTCACATGTAATTTTAGTGCAATGTCTCCTTCCCATATTGCCTTTGTAAGTGCTCTAGATGAGCATTTTGAACCAAAGACATATCAGGAAGCAGCTCTCCTTCCCCAATGGAAACAAGCAATGGGAGAAGAGCTCAAGGCTTTGGAAGATAACTGCACGTGGAGCCTTGTTCAACTTCCTCAAGGAAAGAAGGCTGTTGGAAGCCGATGGATATACAAAATCAAGTTCAAGGCTGATGGCTCTGTAGAAAGATACAAGGCTCGTCTTGTGGCTCGTGGTTTGGAGAGACTTCTCCGTGGCGATAAACACCGTGAGGGTCCTTCTCTCTGTGGCGATAAATAATGGATGGTCTCTCTATCAAATGGATGTAAAAATTGCATTCCTTCATGGAGAACTTCAAGAAGAAGTCTACATGCAACTTCCTCTAGGTTATGGTCCTCTAAAGGATAACCTGGTGTGTAAACTGCACAAGGCAATATATGGGTTGAAGCAATCACCTCGAGCTTGGTATGCCAAACTCAGTTCTGTGCTGACCAAGATCGGTTTCACACACAGCAATGCTGATTCTTCCCTGTTTGTCCACACAAATGGGAAAGGAAAACTTATGGTTCTTATTTATGTTGATGATTTGATCATCACTAGAGATAGTGCTGCAGAAATTGCAAATCTGAAGCAAACACTACAACAAACCTTTGCCATCAAGGATTTGGGGAAGTTGAAGTACTTTCTGGGAATAAAGATGGCAACATCCTCCAAATGACTATTTATCCATCAACGAAAGTATGTGATGGATCTCCTCAAAGAAGAAAAAATGCTTGATTGCAAGCCTGCCACCACACCAGTTTATTGTAAGCTGAAGCTCAACATTGATGGAGAGGCCATACCGGATGTAAAGCACTATCAAATACTGGTGGGAAGACTCATTTACCTCACAATCACTCGACCAGATATCACCTATGCAGTTAGCATGGTCAGTCAGTTCATGCATGCCCCCACTGTGCATCATATGCATATTGTTAAAAGAATCCTGCGTTATCTCAAAGGTTCCATCGGTCGAGGAATTCTTATGAAGAATAATCAGTCTACTGATATTTCCGGTTATACAGCTGCAGATTGGGCAGGAAATGAAGTCGATCGAAAATCCACAACAGGCTACTGTACATTTGTTGGTGGAAACCTTGTCACCTGGAAGAGCAAAAAACATGTTGCTCGCTCAAGTGCAGAGGCTGAATACCGGGAAATGGCGGTCACGGCGTGCTAATTAATATGGCTAAAAGGTTTGCTTTCTGACCTAAGCTTTTCTAGCTCTACATCCATGTCTCTTATGTGCGACAATCAGGCAGCTATTCACATTGCTGCTAATCCTGTGTTCCACGAGAGAACCAAGCATATTGAGGTGGATTGTCATTTCATTCGAAATCAAGTTCAATCTCAAGTTATCAGCACCGTTTTTACGAGAAGTCATGATCAACTCGCAGATCTTTTCACTAAACCATTGTCCTTTATTCACCTTCATCGTCTTTTAAGCAAGCTTGGATCTACTAACTTACTAGATCCAGCTTGAGGGGGAGTGTTGAAATACATAATAAAATAGCTGCACGGTACATCGGGATGATCTGAAAGCTGCATCGGGTTGCTGTGCTCTCATCGGGATAGTTGTGCTCTCATCGGGTTGGTTGTATAACCCTCATCGGGTTAGCCCTCTGACCACTGGGTTACTCACAGTTCTCTGTTGCGCTGATTTTTTCTCTGTGTCAGACTGTACCAGTCATCTTCCCTTGATTAAAGGAAGATGACTGATTAGTGGCGTGTATTGTTATTAGTGTAATCTCCTTGATTTAAGGATTAGATTACAGCGTAGGTTTATCTGGTCACTAGAAGCCACCCTGGTAACTGGGTTGCTCCTTTCTTTTCTATATGTAAAGCATACTCGTGTACATTGAAACTTAAGAAATACAAAACTATTCACACTGAAGATTTCTTCAGAAATAGAGCTAGATCGTAATGCTAGTGATAAAACTCAAGGTACTTGAACAAAATGTTAGTGAACATTTGTCATTTTTCAATAAACCCACATGGTAGCGATATTGTGTTTTATCCCCTAAAACCCTCATTCCATTTGGTCAGCCGGCCGTTAAACTTGTGATTTGCGGCTAAAAATTAGGATAATGCAGCAATTTGGTTTGTATTACCTATTTTGGTTTGGAATCCTATTTAGGCTAGTTGTGTCCTATTTAGGTTGGATTTTTTGTTTCCTTGTTGGATTCTTTATCCTTGTAAGTAAGGATTTGATTTCCTTACCTATTTGGTTTTGGATTTAATATAGGATTAGGATTCACATTGTAACCTAGGTCCTATACTCTATAAATAGGACCTTAGGATTAGTTTATTTTGTGTGCCGTCACCATTAGTGTAGAGAGTTCTCTCTTTTGAGTTTGGGGTGGAGGTCACTGTTTCGAGTTATGAGTGTGTGGCAAATTCATGGTTCATTTGTTTGGCAATTTAATGAGAGTCAATTTGTGAGTTTGTGAGTTAGAGAGCAATTTGGAGAGACTTCTCCGTTTGTTTTGGGTCTTGTACTCATTTGGTTTAGGGTTTGTAATTTGTGGGATTTGGGTTGTGAAAGTTAAACACTCTTTTTGTAATCTCCGTTTGTTTAGTGAAATTCCTCACCATGCTTCGCCTGTGGATGTAGGCTTTATGCCGAACCACGTTTGACACTCCCCGACCCAGATATCCACGTTTCAATATCAAAGTCGAGATATGCTAGCCGACATTCTGGGAGAGATGACGAAAGCCACAATGTAAGTGTAGTGTAATAGTACAAATAAATTAAAACTAAAGTGTATTTTGAAATTAAATTCAAAATAGAGTGGGAAGTGCTGGGCTCAAATTACAAAGCAACTAGTGTCAGAGCATAGCTAAAGTGTAGTAATAGTATGAATATTCCCATCCATGGTAGGATGGATAATACACAAACTAACAGGAAATAAATTTCCCACACTAGCGGAAACGGATGTCAAAACCTCCGAAAAAGTCTCGCTCGCGACAAGTCCAGCTATTAAGTCCTAGAAGTGCGCAAAACATAAGGTGTGAGTGGGCTAAATTAAAAGTTCTAAAACTTTTACTTGTCGATATGCTTCAAAACTCCACCAAGGTATACAAATCACATACGGAATCTCATCTATTCAACGAGACGAGTCTAATGGTGGTGGTTAGAAGCCTCACCTTGGCCGAGAATGGCAAGAAACTAACCTGGAAAGCTCAGTTCTTCCGTGTGTAAGTTCCACCGAATTTGTGGCTAGTTTGGATGATCGGAGAGTACGGTTGTGCTCAGGGTGTTGAGGCGATAACGATGGTGGTGGTTGTTTGGCTCGGTTCGCAGGAAAATAGAATGTGGCTTTGTCACTGTTTGTCTGTGTGTGTGTTCTCGGCAAAGAAAGAGAAAATGAGAGAGACAAGAGAGAAAAGTTTCCAAAATTAGCAGGAGACAAGGGTCCTCTTGTGGCATGCAGATCAACATACCCAAACAGGAAAGGAAGAAAAATATTCCTGACAAAACGTCAGTGGGTGCAAAAATTACTATTTTGCCCCTGAATGTAAACGTACGTAACGTTTTCGTTACATGTCTGATTGATGTCCCATTTGCTCTCACGCGTTCGTAGCGACGATTACTATAAGAATACATCAAGTAAGAAAACAAAGTATGAAATGAGCTCAAACGTCCACGTAGGATTTCCACTTAGTTCGTTTAGGGGCATTTTGCAATTCTCTTATGTTGGTCTTGTGCAGTCTTTAAATTCTTCTTGATCACCTGAACCTACTATGTAGGTTCAACTTTTGACCAACACACCAGTGTTCAACACGGTTTGTCGTACAACACCTCGAATGGTGACAAACCAATACTCGAGGGATAACTATTGTTGTAAGCAAACTCCATCAAAGGTTAGTGTGCATGCCATTTGTATCCGAACTAAAGAGCTGAGGACCTCAACAAATACTCAAGGGTGAATAGTTCTCTCGGACTGTCCGTCCGTCTGAGGATGGTAAGCAGTGTTGTAAAGTAGCTACAAACCCAACGCGTTGTGAAATGATTTCTAGAATTTAGAAGTAAATCGGGGGTCGCGATCAGAGATGATGTTGATTGGAATGCCATGGTACTTGACAATTCCAGTGATGTAAAGTCGTGCCAAGTGGTCCAAAGTGTAGTTCTCGCGAACTGATAGAAAGTGTGCTGACTTGGTGAGTCGGTCGACAATCACCCAAATACCATAATACCCTCCCTGTGCATGAGGTAGTTTATACACGAAATCCATGGTGATATTTTTCCACTTCCACTCTGGTATAGGGAGTGACTGTAGTAACCCATACGGTTTCTTTCTTTCTGCCTTGGCCTGCTGACAAATCAGGCATCGGCTCACATACTCAGCAAGAAGAGGGAAGGAGAGAGAGAAAGAGATATAAAGAGAAATGAGCTGAAAGAGTTAAGGGTTTCTAAAAGTAGTAGGGGAACAATGGGTCCCTTAGTGGCACACAAACCAAGGCACCCAAATAGGAAAGGAAAAATCTTCCTATGATAAAACATATGTGGGTACAAAATTACTATTTCACCCCCAAATTTAAACGTACGTAACGTTTTCGTTACACGTTGAATTTACGTCCCGTTCTCGTTCACGTGTTCATAGCGACGAGTACTACAAGAATTCAACAAGTAAGAAGATAAAATATGAAATGAGCTCAAAATTCCATGTAGGATTTCCACTTAGCCCATTTAGGGGCATTTTGATCAAATCAAACTTTTGGAAAATAAAATACAGTAAAATTAGGGACGGGTCGTCACAACCTACCCCCCTTAAGAAAATTTTGTCCCTAAAATTTCTACATTACACAAGAGTAGAGTCAAAGAATAAATATGGATAAAGAGCTATTATGCGTTCTTCTGTCTCCCAAGTTGTTCCTCAACTGCATGATTCCTCCACAAAGACTTTCACTAGTATGACAGTTTTATTTTGTAGAACTTTCTCCGTCTAGTCGAGAATCGTCACTAGTACATCATCGTAGGTCAAATCGAAGTGGATCTCTAAGGGCTGGGGTCAAATCACATGCGAAGGATCAGAGACAAATCTCCATAGCATAGACACGTGGAAAACATTGTGCACCCTCGAAAACTCAAGAGGTAAATCAAGTTGGTAAGAAACCTCACCAACTCACTCAATGATCTGGTATGGACCAATGTAGCGGGGACTTAGCTTTCCCCTCTTCCCAAAGCGTACAACACCTCTCCACGATGACAGCTTCCGAAATACCCAGTCACCGACTGTGTATACTCTATCTATAGAATGTTCTTTTGCAATTCTCTTATGTTGGTTTTCAAAACATCACTTAAAACAAAGAAAGAATCACTCGATTTACCCTTTTTGGATGACTCGCAGTCCTGTGCAATCTTCAAATTCTTCTTAATCACCTGAATGTTCTGCGTAGTCTCGTCTACTAACTCTAGATCTACTAGACCTTTCTCGTCGACTTCTGACCAACACAATGGTGTTCAACATGGTTTGTCGTACAACGCCTTGAATGGTGACATACCAATCCTCGAGTGGTAGCTGTTGTTGTAGGCATACTGAAGAATTGAGGACCTCAACATATCCTCAGGGGTCTAAATAGTTCTCTCGGACTGTCCGCCTGTGTGAGGATGGTAAGCACTGTTGTAGAGTAGCTGCAAACCCAAGGCTTTATGAAATGCTTTCCAAAATTTAGAAGTATATCTGAGGTCACGATCATAGATGATGATGACTGGAACACCATGATACTTGGCAATTCCAGCGATGAAAAGTCATGCCAGTCGGTCCAAAGTGTAGTTCTCGTGAACTGGCAGAAAGTGTGCTGACTTGGTAAGTCGGTCAAAAATCACCCAATACCATCATAGCCTCCATGTGTATGGGGTAATTTGTACATGAAATCCGTGGTGATATTTTCCCACTTCCACTCGGGTATAGGGAGTGACTATAGCAACCCGAACAGTTTCTTTCTCTCTGCCTTGACCTGATAAATCAGACATCGGCTCACGTACTCGGCAATTTCTCTTTTCATCTCTGATCAATAGTAGAAAGGTCAAATGGTGTGGTACATCTTAGTGCTACCAAAATGCATGACATAGGTTGAAATGTGTGCCTCATCAAAAATCTCCTGTTTCAACTCTATATCATTCAGCACAAACATCTGGTCTGACTTGGAAGTTAGCTAACAAGGCTATTGTGTGATCATATCCCAAGATTGCTCATATACTCCTGAGATCTGACAAAAAAGGAATATGACAGACATAGAGAGCATTATGTCAACCATGAGATTTCTTGTTAAGGGCATCTACTACTACGTTAGCACGACCAACATGATACTTGATGGTGAAATCGTAGTCACTGATCAACTTCATCCATTTTCGTTGTCTCAGATTAAGATCCTTATGGGTAGGAAGATATTTGAGACTCTTGTGATCTGTGAAGATTCTGCATGTTTCCCCATAGAGATACTGCCGCCAGATTTTCAGAGCAAAGACAATAGCTGCTAACTCTAGGTCATGTGTAGGGTAGTTCATCTCACATCTTAGACCACTCAGTGATGCATCACTGTAGACTTCAAAATTACCACTGTCATCGAGAAGTGACAAGACAGGTGCATGAGTGAGACAATACTTCAGTTGTTGGAAACTTTGTTCACAATCATCATCTCACTCGAATTTTACTTCTTTTCTGGTTGAGAGGTAAAATTATGGCTGAGAATTCCTTCACAAAGTGCCGATAGTAGTTTACTAGACCAAGAAAACTCTGTATTTCAATAACAGTCTACGGACGCTCCTAGTTTTCAACCACATTATTTTTAGAGGATCGACAAGACTACCTTGAGTTGAGATCAAGTGCCCTAAGAAAGACACCTGATCTAACCAGAACTAACATTTGCTGAATTTGGCATAGAGTTGATTCTCCCTTAACTTCTTCAAGACCAAGCGCAGGTGTTTGGCATGCTCAGCCTCACTCTTAGAATACACCAAAATACCATCAAAGAAGAATATCACAAACTTGTCAAGGTACAGACGGAATACCCGGTTCATCATGTCCATGAAAGTCGCTGGAGCATTCGTCAATTAGAATGGCATCACAAGAAATTCATAATGACCATAACGAGTTCTGAACACTGTTTTAGGAACATCATCACTTCTGATCTTCAGTTGATAATAACCAAACCTCAGATCAACTTAGAGGAAAGCTTAGCACCACGGAGTTGGTCAAAGAGATCGTCGATACGAGGCAAAGGATAACGGTTTTTAATCGTCACTCTATTCAACTGTCTGTCGTTGATGCATAGCCTCAAAGTTCCATTCTTCTTCTTCACAAGCAAAATAGGAGCTCCCCAAGGTCAAGTGCTGGGCTGGATGAATCCCCTATCTACAAGTTCTTGCAACTGGGTTTTGAATTCTAGCAACTCTGCTGGAGCCATGATCTGTACTTGGAAGTAGATCGATGGTGAACTCCACTTCTCGATTTGGTGCTAAGCTAGGTAGATCCTCAGGAAAGACATCTGGAAATTGGTTGATCATTTGTACATCCTTAACTCATGCAGAAACATCTTTTTTTTTTTTATCACTACATGAGCTAAGTTACCCAGAGAACGTTTCCTCAACATTCTCTTTGCCTTCCTGGCAGTATTTAATCCATACCTCAGGCCACTGCGTTCGTTGGTGAAAGTCACAATAGGCCAGCCAGTTTGTTAGCAAGTGACCACTTTCTGTCTACAATCCACCAGAGCAAAATTTTGATGTAGCCAATCCATCCCCAAGATCACATCGAACTCCACGATATCTAAAGGAATCAGATTAGCTGGCATCACTTCACTGTTAACAAGAATAGGGCAATCCTTGTACTCCCACTGAACTAGACAAACTTTGCCTCTTGGCATTGCAATTCCCATATCATACCCGTTAGGGGTAAAGTATGGTTGAGTCAATTGAGCAAACAAATGTGATATGACCAAGTGGGTGGCACCCAGATCAAATCAAGACTCTAGCAAAGTGACCAACAATATTCAACGCACCCATAATCAAATCGAGGTTTTTCTGTGCAACCTGCTGAGTGATGTGGTTGACACGGCTGTGGGTCTGCTGACCTCCCATGTGGCCTCCTTTATTACCCTGATTCTGATTTCCTCGGCCTGGGTTAGTTCGACCCTGGTTGCTTCGACCAGTTTGCCTACATGTTCGTCCACTGCCTCACGTTACATCTGTAGTTTAGTATTGTTCGGTATCGCAGATAACCTCCCTAATAATGTGGAACACCTCCCTTGTACGGTATGGTACCAACCGGATACTGATAAGCACTACCTGGATATTGAGTGGCATCGCCCTGGTAGTGGATAATACCTCCATACGCAGGTTGCTGGTAGTGACCGGATCTCATGAGTAAGTTTTGATTCTAAAGGACTGGTCCCATGAGCTAGTTCTGCTGGTTTTGGGGACACTGGCTAGCCTTGTGTCCCAGCTGTCCACAAGAATATCATCTCTTGTTTCCCTGTTTACATTCGCCAAAGTGACGAGTATTGCACTTGCAACAGAATTGAGCACTACAACTGTTGGAATTGCTTTGAGTGTGGAAATGAGAACTACTGGTGGATTTATCACCTACTCGGGGTGTACTGGGGTTAGAGCCCTCACTGGAAGATCTGGAATTGTAATCGCTCTTCTTAAATGATTGATTCTTCCGGGAACCAACAGATGACTGCCCCCTGTTGTTTCTCCGCTGATTACTATTACCCTCATCATCATCATCACCTGGACTGTTCTAAGAGTCCTCAACATGCAATAAAGCCTCATAGAACTGCTGATAATTAACATACACCTCAGAAGCTACTAAAGAACGAAGTCTCTTATGGGTTCCCTTTTTAAACTGATGAAGCATCTCAGTGGGGCTGGCAGCAATGGCAGAACAATAACGGGATAAGTTCGTGAACTTCCAATGGTACAGATCTTCTTTTGGATTCAATAGCATATGGTTCTCCTCATAGGTCCACCATGAGTTTGTTGTCTCTCGTAGGAACCACGTTGTCGTGCAGACCCACTACTCTACTTGAAAGTTTCCTTGCTTCTGTATGATATTTGAACGTCATCTTGACATGTTTAAGCCAAGCATCAGTTGTTTCGGAAGTCTCTGTACTCAGAAAATGTTTGACATGTTGTTCAAAGGCAATCTCTAAGGCATTTTCTGAGTAGACGTGTTGATGTCTGAAGGCATTGGTAATAGCCTCACTAAGTTGCCCAAAATCAAAAGGTAACATAGTTGGTGCTGTTGGAGCTGTTTGAGCTAATTGCGCTTGTGTAGCTCGACGAAATGAGATGGATCTGACATAAGAAATTCAAGAATTAATGGTGCTTGCATCGTATGTGTGATGAATACGGGACTGTCTAAAGCTATGTTCTGATACCAGTCTGGCACACGCCGATCCGGATATCCACATGTCAATATCAAAGTCAAGATATGCTGGCCGACACCTCGAGAGGGATAACGAAAGCCACAATGTAAGTGTAGTGTAAAAAAACAAATAAATTAAAACTAAAATGTATTTTGAAATTAAATTCAAAATAGAGTGCGTAGTGCGGGGCCCAAATTACAAAGCAACCAGTGTCAGAGCATAGCTAAAGTGCAGTAATAGTGTGAATATTTCCATCCATAGTAGGATGGATAATACACAAACTAACAGGAAATAAATTTTCTACATTAGCTGAAGCAAATGTCAGAACCACCAAAGAAATCTCGCTCGCCACAAGTCCAACTACTAAATCCTGAAAGGGCGCAAAACAGAAAGTGTGAGTGGGCAAAAATAAGGGTTTCTAAGACCTTTGCTTTTCGTAACATAATTAACCTCTCTCTGTAAAAACCTGTATAATTTCCAAAATCATATTACTTATAGTATGAAAACCACAAATACAATATAAAGGCAGTTATGCCAAGGATACGGATAAATCACAAATATCTCAATGTTGAAGCATAAAAAAATTCAAGGTGTCGAAGCCCAACAATAGAAGGGGTTAAGACCCAACATGGTTCAATATACAAGAACGAAGGAACAAAAGCCCATATTTAAATTCATATTGGCCCCTTAACTTAGTCAAGAGAAAAGTATTTATCTCTTACAATTCAAAATATTTCAATTAAAACAAAAAAAGAGATAAAGATGCCATATCCAAACAGATAGCCAATTTGAAAGTACTGTGGAAGTATGGATCCAAAACAACCACCTAATCTAAAATGCTAAACCCCAGCAGAAACTCTTGTGATAAATGTGAAAAGAAACAGGAGATAAGTACATGACTGTTTCAACAAACTCGAAGATCAACTCACTTTAAATTTTGAAATTTAAAGTCCTCCCTCCAATCTGCAAGGGTTGGCCTCCTTGTCTATAAATAAAGGATCGAAGTGCGGAGTAGAGAGGAGGACAAAAACGGCAGAAAAGCATTTCAGAGAGAAAATTGTAGAGAAAGCATTTGGAGGAGAGACTGAAAGCTGCAGAAATTGTGAGGCATCAGGAGAAGAAAGAGCGCTAAAATTAAAGGTTGCAGAAAGCAAAGTCGAGAAGCAGGAGAAGAAGAAGTCAATCTCTTGCTCTTCAAAAGAAAACCCAATCACTCCTAGCAAAAGGAATAAATTCAAGAGGCTAACTCTACACAAACTGAAGGTATAAAACCTATATTTTCTTTGTTCTCTTTTTTTGTGTGCAGGAGATGCTCACTGCTTTCAAGTCCTAACTCACGTTGGATATACCAACTCAAAATACACTGAAGTTGTCAAACAATACCCTCTGCAATCAAGCTTCCTTGTTGTCAAACTCTCTAACAAAGTTCAATGCCAAATTCTCTGCTGCCTACTCCACCCATCGCCAGTGACCAAGCCACTGAGCAAGAAGAAGAAGCAGCAGCAAACATGAACCAGGAGAAGAAAACGAAGGCAACAAGTAACTTGTATTCGCTGCCAAGGCACTCTCAAAAATCAGACGAACAAGATTGGATCTCCTGGCGTTCAGAGTGGTTCAATATAGAAGAGTTGCTGCCCAAGTACACCAATTGAAAAGAAGACTGCAGTACTCGACCATACAGACATGGAGATTCCTGGAAAATGACCTATGTGTGGTTGTTCAAAAGCTGCTCATCATGAAGTTTTCTGGCATAGCATGTTTGCATGCAGACATGGGGGTGCCTAGAAAATGACTTCTGCAACCAAGCCTCTTTGCTGCCAAATTCACCGACGAGACTCAATGTCAAGATTCGTTCCAGTTTCAACTGTCAACCAGTGACCAAAGTTGCGGAGCAGGAAGTTACAACCAACATTGAGTCTGAAAGAGCAAACCAACAACGAAGAACAACAAGAACAATCCCCATCTCCGAGCTCGGAAATAACTTATGGCAGATAATGTTTACGCACAGACATTACTGCAGAACATTTGACGACTGTGGCGTTCTTGCCTTCCAAGCAAATTCAAGGCTGAAGCCAAACTTTCTAGACGGAAATAAAATTCCTCTTTCCTTATTGCTCAATGACAAAAAGAAGTACAAGTCGAGACGGTGCAAATGTCCTGCAGAAAAATCAAGTAAATAAAGGGGAGAAATATTGCTTTTGCAAAGCTAGACAAGCGGTGGCTCTCATCAAATTTAGTCAGGGCAAAAACAAACAAAAAGAGGTCTTTTTGCACAAGTGTTGCTTCTGTCATTGTACAAGAGAGAACCCTACTGTTGAGCCTACAAAATATTCATTCACAAGAAGAAATGAGAGAAAAGAAAGTTGAACTTCTAGCTAAACAAAGACGAGAGAAAAGTCGATCCAATCGACTTTAGGCAGGATTTGCAATGGCATGGTATTGAATAAAGTCAAGCTTCCAAGCAAAATCATCCTTATGTGGTGTGCATGGTTATCACCATCCTTTTTCCATGATGTCAACAACAAAGGCAAAGAAAGGATAACAAGCCCTACTGCATGCTGAATCAATTTGCAAATGGCTGCAGTAAAGAAACAAAGGGAAGGATTCCATGCAATTAAATGGCACACCAAAAAGTGTTAAAGCTTCACAGCAGAAAGCTATCCAATTTTCGATGGGCTCTCAAGTCAGATAAAACACCCATTAAAGAATCAAATATTCCAATTATCTATTAATTGGAATAAAATTCAATCGAAGTTCAAACAGACATCTTTTCCAAATTAAAGCCGTCCACCCAAAGTTCCAATGTATCAATTCACAAATAGTTGATACAAAAATACTAATCAAACTCCAAATTCAAATCTCTCAAATGGTATAAAACCACACAAATGAACTTCAAAGATAACTCTGAACTACGTTGGTTTGATCCCGTTATGGGTACGTAGGCAATCTAGTACAAAATTCTAGATGCAACAGCAAAGCCCAAACACCAAATCGAATCCCTAGTTTATTCCAAACCAAATTCACTCAAACACTCCAACCCAAATTTTCCAAGAACTACGAGTGGCTTGATTCCATTTGGATATGTAGGCAATTCGGGGTTTTTCTCGAGTGCAGCTACAAAATTAAATTAACCCACCATCCCTTTTCAGTTAGAATCAAAAGGTTTCTCTTTGAAACAGAGGAGTGTAATTAAGAGGCATATTTGTTTTGAATGGGTCGAACTCGAAATTAATAGAACCCCATTGACATACGATGGTGGTGAAATTATGTTGAGTGACAAATTTTCGTCAACACTCAATATATATTATACAGTATGCTCATCAAGATATGCAGATACACAAGCCCATATAAAAAGTAGCTACATGGAACAAGCTGGGTGTAAGAAACATACGCTCAGTACTACAATCACGTGAAGCTGGCACTTATTTAGCCATATATGAGTCCTAGCTGCCTAATGCAAACTAGTACAGGCTAGCACGTACAATGGATCCAAGGTGAGAGTAACGGTGCAAATGTGAACATACATGTGAAGTTGGTCCTGACCCAAACAAATACTAGACACTGGGTGAATGCATGTATGATGAGCAAATAAAATACGTATGATCATGCCATCATAATTTCATAAACCTATATTTAGATTAGCTTTTGACCGCCGAAATATTTGTTTTGGTATTGGGTGTTGTCATCTTTGTTATGGGATTGTTATAGTTTTAGTTTTGTGTGACGTTGTTTTAGTTTTGTGTGATGTTTTATGTAGCTTTTCTGATTTTCTTTTTCTCAAATTATCGCTACCCTATCCAATGAAATGTCATCGATATTATATATAATGGAGTGGGAGGATAATGAATAGAGAGAGATAGAAAAGAATTAAAATTATTACCACATATTCTTCAATTTCCTCTAATATTTTTTTTCCAATTTGAAATCCCATTCTTCGTCTTATAAAATATATAATTTATTCTTTATTCATGCTACAATAGAATCAATCGTGTACCACTAGTACAAAATGGTACATGGGCGACAAAAAAAATTTTGTTGCCCAAGGTAGCCTTTCGTTGCCTAAACATTTGGGCGACCAATAATTTGTCGGCCAAAATTCGTCGCTCAAAGTCCGTCGACCAACCATTTGGGCGACGAAGGAAATACATTCGTCGCCCAATTCACATTCGAGCGACGATTTTTGGCGACGACAATATGCTTGGCAATAGAGTTCAAGCGACGAATATATTTTGTCGGGAAAAATATAAGCCGATAAAAATTTTTTCGTCGCCCTAAGTTATTGTTACACTTTAAGCGACGAAAAAAATTCGTCACCCTAAGTTATTGTTAAACTTTAAGCGACGAAAAGATTTCGTCGCCTTAGGGTTTAGGCGACGGTTGTTGTTTCGTCGCCCAAAGTATTTAATTTTTAAAATTTTAATTTTTTTTAATTAATTGGTATTTAAAAGACAATACAATAAAATAAACAATGTAAAAAAAACAAATTAGATTATATAAAGAAATGTACGTACAAAATATTTAATAATAAAAAGAAATGAAAATCCTAAAACGGAGTAACTAGTGAGGGGGCTGGGAATCGGATGATAGCATATTCAATGGAATGCCAGACAACTGGAGGGCGTGTAAGATTTGGCTCATCCGAGCGTCCTGAGTCGCGAGCTAGCTTTCCTGAGACGCGAAACAGCTTTCCTGAGACGCGAGCTTCTGCTCCAGGTCTTGAACTTGTGCCTTCAACGAGGTGACCTCTTCCGAATTGTTGTTAGAAGATGATGTTGGAAATGTGCCCTAAAACCAATCATATGATGATACTTTACGGAACATTTCAAATGTTAAACTAATATAGTTTAATATAAAGGCAATGATTGTTTAAAGTAGTCTCATATAAATGTTAGTATGCTTAAACAATAAGTCCAAGGAATATGTGCTTATGAGAATGTAATCTAAACAAGCTAGGTTCATGAGACCATTCTCGTTCATAGACATATCCTTAAACGTTCGATGAATAGGATTGCCAATTGGGCATTGATGTTCTAAGACTCGTGAGGGAGCTGTTATGTCTCTCTCTCCGGAGAGTGACTAGTCCTCGAGTCATTGGTGTAACCGACATCAAGATAAGCATGTAGGTGCTCAATTGGAATGAGTTCACCGAACGCGATCAACGATGAGTTTTCATAATCATGTCACATGAGAACTAAAATTGTATAGAGGCGAAATGTTCGAATCTTTATTCTTTGGAAAGAATAAAGAATCACAAAGTTGTTGAGGTTAATTCACTTTGATGTTAGTGGTTTGACCACAACATAATACTACTCATGTCACATGACATTCACCGAAGACGCTCTCGGTTGGACTATCGTGTATTTTGAATAAACACAAGTCCGAATACTTTGAAAAATGGTTTCAAAGAATTCAAGAATGTAAGTTGATGAGTATGATGTCTAAAGTATTACCTCCTTAAATTCTGATCTAAGGAAATATAACACTTAGGAAGAGTTTCCTGATAGATATCAAGGAAAATTAAGCATCATAAGATAATAGTTTTCTCCATTAGGAGAAGAACGAACCTAATAAGATTTGTCTTGGATATTATCAAAATACCCATATATATAAGGTATATATAGATCTCCAAGACAATAATGATTGTCAATTAGAATATCTTCCAAAGTTTTCATGACTTCATAAGATGTAGTTGGAAAGAAAGACAAGCCTTAAGCAGTTAAGATTTGGGGTTGTATGCTAATAAGCAATATTTGTTGAGAATAATCTTGTAGGATATCCTAAGATTAGTCTTTGGATATCACTTCTATTAACCAACCAACAAATGTTGTTTGTTGGGTAGTTCATTGAAATTCTACACTAGGATTTGCCTAAGATAAGGCAAGTGAACGAGAAATAGAATTCAAAGAATGTGTTCTTTGAGGTACAAGATGATAATCAAATATAAATAACCTAACTCAACACTAATAGCTCCAAAGTAATCAAGAAGGGATTTGTAAACCGCTCCCGCTTGAATGGTTTGAACTTTATGACTATGTCATAGAGTTACACCCTTAATTCGAAAGAATTAGGGAATGAAAATCCTTATGATTACATTGAGTATGTATTCGACATATACTCAAGGAAATGGTATAAGACTCATTTGACCTTCAAATGTGAAACCTACATAGCTAATTGGTAGCTTAAGGTGACTACAATCAAAGAGATTGGTTGACTTAAAGAAACCATCTTTGATGTAGTCTTGGTTTCTATTAATTGATCTGTTAGCTACAACTTAACGATGATTCAATGTTTGGACATAATATGGGTTTCCTAAACCATTATCAAGATTGTCTTGATAATATATGTCTAAAACTAGAAATCACATGACATGTAAAGTTGTAGAGATTCATCCATCTTGAATCTTAGCAAGCTAATGGGAGCTATAAGCATTTTTTTTGAGAGAACATCAAATCGTTTGATTTCATAAAGATATAAATGAATCTTTGTCTACAAGGTTTACAAAAGATTAGTGGGGAGTTAATCATATATTTAAATTTTGAACATATATGATATATATTAATTTTGGAAATGAAAGAAATTCTTCTCTTCGTTAAAGTTATGACTTTAAACAAAAGTATATGGGAGACATAGTCTATAAACATGGGATGGAAATCTAATGATAAATTTCAGATATAATTGGATTATATCAATCCCTAATAATAGACGAAAGATGCTAGGAAGTTTCTCATGATGATAAGCTTCAAACGTAAGGACAACTCTAGTAAGACTAAGAGATTGCCTTCTCAAAGGGAACATACCCTTTGACTCCCAAATAAATAATGCGAAATAGGAATCCTTTATGCATAATGCTTAAAGGTGATTTATGTATTTCATATTGTATGAAAAACGTTGATATGAGTTGTACCTAGAATGGTACAAGACGATATCAATGCAAGCCCAGGATCGAACCATGGCAACCTGCCAAGTGAATCCCTTAAGTCTTTAAGAAACACTAAAGGATGGATTCCTCAAGAATGAGGAAGAGTTAGAGTAACGCAATGGAAGCGTAAATGTATTAGATTATGAATCTAATCCATCATCGAATATCTCTTTATTTTGAATTTTTCAAAGAGATATTTAGGTGAAAACATTGGGTGCAATGAATTTTAGTGTGTTTCATCGCACATGCAAAATATATAGCCATATAGAAGCTTACAACGTTGTTGTTTGGATGGGAAAGTTATGAACTTTCTATTCGGTTCCAAACTGTGAAGTGTCTTTAGTGTGCCGACACTCGACACTAATGGGGCGATAGCTCAAGCCAAGGGAATCAAGGTCTCATCAAGATCCGAACTCAAATGAGAGACTAAACCACATGATTGAGAATCATGTATAATGGTGAAGTCGTTAATCTAAAAGCTGCTTTCTGTGGGATAACACAGAGAGATATTCACTAGGCTTACTTACCAAACAGTTATGAATGAATTGCCAAGAGGCATCATCACCGGGACAGACCAAGCCGATTGGCTCTAGTGCAAGTGGAGATTGTTGGAAATGTGCCCAAAAACCAATCATATGATGATACTTACTGACATTTCAAATGTTAAACTAATATAGTTTAATATAAAGGGCAATGATTATTGTTTAAAGTAGTCTCATATAAATGTTATATGCTTAAAACAATAAGTCCAAGGAATATGTGCTTATGAGAATGTAATCTAAACAAGTTAGTTCATGAGACCATTCTACCATAGACATATCCTAAATGTTCCCGATGAATAGAATTGCCAATTGGGCATTGACAACTGGCTAAGATCCGTACATGTTATGTCTTCTCCGGAGAGTGACTAGTCTCGAGTCATTGGTAACTCGACATCAAGATAAGCATGTAGGTGCTCAATTGGAATGAGTTCACCGAACGCGATCAACGATGAGTTTTCATAATCATGTCACATGAGAACTCATAGTTGGGATAATGCAAATTAGTCCTTTGACCCGAGGCATCACAAATTGTCTTGTGGTGAGGTCCTTAATCTTTGATTATGTCACAAGTAACCCCATCCGAGGGTGTCCACGGCATGTTGGGGTTAAGCTATTGAAGCATGGAGGCAAGTGGAATGCGCAACAAGTGGATCTCTAACCTTCAAACCGTTTGAGGGAGAATACTCTAAGATATGATTAAGAATCTTCTGCTGTGCATGAATAAGATTTAGGAAGTCGTGCTCCAAATCATATTCAAGGTAATCATATAAGTAAAGGAATCACATTGGAGTAGTAGACATGAATAAACTATCAAACCAAACAATGTGGTCGGGAGTATTGTGTTAGAGAAGGACCGTATTGCATTGCAATCCTAATCGAATAGGTTTCTCCACCCTCTTCCTGACAGCTTGGGTAGCCATGACATACCGGCTAGGTGTCACCATGGTTTGTGGATGCCCTATAAGTGTATAATCACTTTCATGGGAAGAATTGAAAGTATGTTTCAATTCGGAATTGATTTGAAAGAGTTCTAATCCTCCACCGCCCCGGCTAAAAGGAACCTAATGGACGCACAATCGCAAGGTAGAGTTTGATGCAAAGAATGGAGATGAGTAAGAATAATTAAATGGTTTAATTTATTTATGGCAAGGGATTAGTTAATATGTTAATTAATCAAATGAATAAGTCTGCTAAAGACCCGGGTTGTTTTTTAAGCCAAGGCCCAATGGGCTTCGAACGCCAAGCTTCATTGACTTAAGTTGTATGACAACTTAATGGCTAATAATAGATTAGGGCCCAATAGCTCAAAGAACCCAACATGGCCGGCGTGGAATGTATAGCAAACTTGCTTTAATTGCAAGTTTGCCACTACATTATGGAAAAAGCTATAAAGAAACTTTGTAGTATTTTCAACTTAAGGGTTTTCTTTGTGAGAATGGTTGAGCACGAAAATGCTCTCTCTTCTCTCAAAGAGGTTAGCCCCTAGAGGAATTTAGCTAGCAATCTATTTCCTCTAGGACACTCATCTTCTCTCATCAAGACTCTCCTTGGTGAAGAAACTTAGAGGTTCCCTACTTTGGGAACTTGAGAAACCACCTCTTTGATCATCCTTCTAAATTGTTCATGAGCAAAGAAGCAAGGGAATGAAGGCCCTCTCCATGGGTGATTAGCCTTTGCTTAGGCAAAGAGGAATCTACAAAGGTATAAGATTTCACAACTCAAATTGTGCTTGAGTTTTATTCTTGGTTCACCATATCTACTAGGCTTTGAATTTCTTGGGTTAGTTTCGTTTTAAGTGCATAGAAGCATGTTTCCGCCTTTTTTAATTGTTAAATGCATGCTTAATGATGTTGCTTAATGAACTCGGTTAATCCGCAAATTTCCCTTCGCATGAGGCACCTTTCTCTCTGAGTCGCAGCTTTCCCCATCCCCGATAAACCCTACTCAGCTCACGACCAAGGGTCCGGGTCTAGTGTCTCCGTGAGTATACGAAGACTAGTATCCTCGCTTGAGTGACGTCCTCGATAGTGGTCTCGGGGGAAGCCTGATGTTACTTTCCCGAGAAGAGCATTGCTCTTCTCCACCATAATGGCTCGTAATAAGAAAAATATATTATTGTTTATCATAATTATAAAAGGAAGAAAAGTAAAGGTGTAATTAAATAACTTTACATGGAGTTGATGTCGTCTCATCACCAGAAAGATGTATAAACTTCCCCAACATGTCAATCTCCTAAACTTTGAAATTCATAAATTAAAAAAAAAAAGGGTTAAAATTTAAAATTCATAAATATTAAATTATATTAAAATTAAAAATGTAAAGTTTTTTACCCGTCGTCATCTCACCTGGGCCTATAGGAAAAGCGCTTCGAGCCAAAGTGGTGGAGAAGCATTCTTTTCGACCCATTTAGCGAATTGGTTTGAGAACGACCGTTGAACCCAAAATTTGTTAGCGTATATTAATTGTTGAGTAAAATGATAAATTAAATGTGTAAACTTACCAAAAGTGGGAGACAAAATGGTTACATAACCACTCCCACCCGTAGATCTACTCCACCAACTCGCCGAGATTCTTAATCATATCATAGAGTACTTCCCTCAAACCGTTTGAAGGTTAGAGATCCCTTGTTGCGCATTCACTTGCCTCCATGGCTAAGTAGTTAAACTCTAAACGATGCCTTGGACACCCTGATGGGTGCCTTTGACATAATCAAAGATTAAGGACCTCACCACAAGACAACCGTGATGCTTCGTGTCAAAGGGACTAATTTACACATCCCAACTATGAGTTCTCATGTGACATGAACATGAAACTCATCGTTGATCGCGTTTCGAACTCATTCCATATTGAGCACCTACATGCTTGTCTTGGTGTCGCTACACCAATGACTCGAGACTAGTCACTCTCCCGAGAGAAGACATAACATCTACCGATCTTAACGGGACTGTCAATGCCCAATTGGCAATCTATTTGAAGCCTGTGTGAAACGTTTAGGATATGTCTATGATCGAGAATGGTCTCATGAACCTAACTTGTTGAAGATTACATTCTACTAAGCACATATTCTTGACTTATTGTTTAAGCATATAACATTTATATGAGACTACTATAAACAATAATCTATGCCCTTTATATTAAACCAAATTAGTTTAACATTTGAAATGTCCGTAAAGTATCATCATATGATTGGTTTTAGGGCACATTTCCAACACCCCACTTGCACTAGAGCCAATCGCCTTGGTCAATGTTGATGATGCCTCTTCCGAATTCATTTCATAAACGCACAGTAGAATAGGTAGTGGATATCTATCTCGTGTTATCCATTGTGTAAGCAAACTTGAGATTAACGACTTCACCATTATACATGATTCTCAATCATGTGGTTTAGTCTCTCATTTGAGTTCTGGATCTTGATGAGACTCGATTCCCTTTGGTTTGAGCTATCGCCCCCATTAGTGTCAAAGTGTCGGCACACTAAAGACACTTTCCTGGGTTGGAACCGAATAGAAAGTTCATAACTTTCCCATCCAAACAACAACGTTGTAAGCTTCTATATGGCTATATATTTGCATGTACGATGAAACACACTTAAAGTCATTACTTTTTAATGGTGTTTTCACCTAAATACTTTTTAGTCACACAAAGAGATATTCGATGATGGATTAGATTCATAATCTAATACATTTACGCTTCCATTGCTACTCTAACTTTTCTCATTATTGAGGAATCCATCCTTTAGTGTTTCTTAAATACTTAAGGATTCACTTGACAAGCTGGCTATGGTTCTCATCCTGGGCTTGATATCGTCCCTTGTACCGTTATAGGTACAACTCATATCAATGTTTTTCTATACAATATGAAATACATAAATCACCTTTTGCTTATGCATAAAGGATTCTATTTACGCATTATTTCTTTGGGAGTCAAAAGGGTACATTTCCTTGAGAAAAGCAATCTCCTAGTCTTACTAGAAGTTGTCCTTCCTTTTGAAGCTTATCATCATATGAGAAACTCTAACATCTTTCGTCTATTATTAGGATTGATAGAACCACTATATCTCAAATTCCATTACTATAGATTTCAATTCCATGTCTATGACTATGTCTCCCACATACATTCTATCATTATAGATTTGTTTAAAGTCATAACTTTAACGAAGAAGAATTTCTTTTATTTCCAAAATTGATATATATCATATGTTCAAACTTAGAAATATAATTAACTCCCACTAATCTTTGTAAAACCTTGTGACAAAAGATTCATTTACATCCTTATGAGAAATCAAACGATTTGATCATTCTCTCATAAAATGCTTATAGCTCCCATTAGCTTGCTAAGATTCATGATGGATGAATCTCAACTTACATGTATAATGATTTCCTAGTTTTAGACATATATTATCAAGTCCATCTTGATAATGGTTTCGGAAACCCATATTATGTCCAAACATTAAATCATCGCTAAGTTGTAGCTAACAATCTTTTGAATTAATAGAAACCAAGACTATATCAAAGATGGTTTCTTCCAAGTCAAATCCATTCCTTTTGATTGTAGTCACCATAAGCTATCAATTAGCTATGTAGGTTTCATTATTTCAATGAACGCTATTGGTGTTGGAACTAGGTTGTTATATTTGTTGAATATCATCTTGTCTCTCAAAGAACCTATTCTTTTGAATTCCCATTTCTCGTTCACTTGCTCTATCTTAGGCAAATCCTAGTGTAGGATTTCATCGAACTACCCAACAAACAACATTTGTTAGTTGGTTAATAGAAGTGATATCCAAGGCTAATTTAAGGGATATCCACCATGTAAGTTCGGGTAGTGGGTTCAAGAACAACCTCACAATGATATGATGTTGGATCATTCTCGTTACCTACCTTCACAACATCAAGTATGCATATAGAACCTCCCGAGTGGGCATGTACTTGTACTCCCCATGATAGGGTGAAGTCGGTGGGTAGTCACAAACGATTGAGCCTACCATGGTGGCCACAAGATTATTCTCAAACAATATTGCTTGTTAGCACACAACCCCAAATCTTAACATGCTTAAGACTTGTCTTTCTTTCCAACTACATCCTATGAAGTCATGAAAACTTTGAAGATATCTAATTGACAATCGTATTGTCTTAGAAGTATATATATATATATATATATATATATATATATATATATATCCTATATATGGGTATTTTGATAACATCCAACGAACCAAATCTTATTCGAGTTCGTTCTTCCTAATGGAGAAAACTATTATCTTTTGATGCTAATTTTCCTTGATATCTTCAAGGAAACTCTACTAAAGTGTTATATTTCCTTGATCAAATCTAAGGAGGTAAATACTTTAGACATCATACTCATCAACTTACATTCTTGAATCTCTTGAAACCATTTTTCAAAGTATTCGGACTTGTGTTTATTCAAAATACACGAGTAGTCCAACCGAGAGCGATCTTCGGTGAATGTCATGTGACATGAGTAGTATTGTTGTGGTCAAAACTACTAACATCAAAGTGAATTAACCTCAACAACTTGTGATTCTTTATTCTTTCCAAAAGAATAAAGATTCGAACATTTCGCTCTATACAATTTTAACAAGTAAGCAGCATTGGATCCTGATCTACGGACCAAAGCATCCATCTATGACCAACTCGTAATTTATGTTTTTGAGGTGTCATAAATTCGTTGGATAGTCACTACTTTGTAACCTTTGGGTTTTAAGCATCGTTATATTCTAAATCAGCTAACACTACCACATCATCTCTACTATGTAGACAATTCATTAGATTACATTAATCCAATATTTTGGTAGTTCATATGTGGAAGTAAGTACTATCTCGCTTTCGCAGAGATCAATATTTGATCTAATGCCCGAATGTGAAGTACTTTCTCTCTCATTAATCTTCTACTCTCTATTTGCCACACATTTACAACGCATTGTAAACATAGTCACAAATACGAATCAAGCATTCAAGTAGAAGAACCAACTCGGTCTTGAATTATTCAAGAACATAATAACACCTTCGAAAGATGTGTTCTTGACACTTGCAAAGTCATTACTTGCAAATACCCCTCCCAATGTCCATCCTTTCATAAAAGAAAGTCTTGTTCCCTTGGAGTTAATTTGCCTTCATGTGACTTCTCCATTGACTACAATAGTCATGGTCCCTAAACTCCCACTATCTCTCTTGAAACTTATTTCAATTGTGTTTTACATCAAACGATTTTGAGAGAGGTGGTTATTGTTCACTATATAGTTTACAATAAACTTAGTGAACCATATGGATAGAGACTCAAAGGTGAAGTCCTTGCCTTGTTTCTGCCCCATTAAGTGATTTATCACTTCAATATTCAATGGATTCAAAATCATTATAAGTCTATCTTTATGGACTATTTTTTGTCAAAACAACCATTATGTTCCCAACATAATGTCCAACTATCAAAAGTTGTTCTCTTTTGATAGATAGACTATCAATATGTTCTTCCAATGATACGTTATCAATAGGAAGATAGAGAGAATGAGACTACTTAGGTACATATACAATCCATTCAAGACAATCTATGGGATTGTGGTACCAAGTCCTGAAACTAAGGGGCCTTCGGCTTTTGCTTGTCAAGTATTGGATAGCGTTTGCAAATATATCGGTAAATGAATACATAACAAAAATATAAATTGATTGATTTTAAGCCATTTGATCCGGGGTCTTGGAATCAAATAAGCATCACCCACTATTTTAGCAAATTCCATATCCCTCATCGGAATTCGAGAGTTTTGGAGGAAACTCTTAGTAGGGTATGGGAGGCTCATTTTCATCACTAAGCCCACCTCACAATGATATGATGTTGGCTAGCACACACAATAATGAGAGAGTACGCTACTCATTTACATCTAATGTAAGTACTCCATCTAATTTGGCCTCTAGAGAATGACACCTCACAATGATATGATGTTGGCGCCATTGCACTTAGTTAAGTCATTCCCACCATGCAAGTTCGGGTAGGGGTCCAAGAACAACTCTCACAATGATATGATGTTGTCATTCTCGTTGCCTACCTTCACAACATCATGTATGCATATAGACTCCTCCCGAGTGTAAGCATGCACTTTGTACTCCCCATGATAGGGTGAAGTCGGTGTACAAGTCACAAACGATTGGAGCCTACCATGGTGGAAGGCCACGAAAGAGTGTTCAAAGCACTCACGCTTATCAACTTAATAATGATTTGAGGGTTTTTAGGTCTCATCACATATATTATCATTTTAATCAAATTAAAACAATTTGGTCCTTATTGCAACTATCGGTCCATTTGATTGATTTAGTAGTATATGATACTCCCACTCAAGCTTGTAAAACTGCTTTTAAAGCAAGAGTATATGGTACTACTAACATAAAGTTTGCATTCGTTTAAGGACTATATAGTTGCCTTAGGCCTTAGGATGACTATGAACTCTGATTTGATCCAACACTTGTTTCCAAGTGTTGGATCACGGACTAGGGACTAAGTGATTGGATTTTAGTTATACGTTTAACTATTAACGTGTGTTGTCTTATTGGGCGTTGACAACTACTCCAATTTCATGCATATCAAATAAAACAAGAAAGGAGTACAATTAAATTGAAAGAAGAGCTTATGTTTTACAACATTTGATCAAATCAAATACAACCAAAATCTAATCTACACATTCCCATGGTTCAAACAAATTTGAAACGGCCTTTCACATAGCTCAATTATCGTAGGCTTAGGTTCATAATCACCCTTTTAATTAATTAACACTTTAACTAATTAAACAAGAATGCAACATTTTCATTTGGGTTTTTTGTATCCATAGAATTGATTTTAAGTGGAGCTTAAATGAAATGAAAATCCAATTCTCATTTAAAGAGACAAAACAATTTTGTTCTCTTCCACTTGGGCCAAAATGCAATAACCTCAACTATTGGGCCATATTGCAAAAACATAAACTTTTGGGGTCACTTTGTAATAACACATAAGTCCAATACTTTATGTTATTACAACTAGAACCCAAAAATTCTCCAACAAACACAAAACTTCATTAAAGGAACAAAACAATTTGCCCTTTAGTGATTTTGGGCCTTACGTAAAACGTGAAACTGGTCAAAGTGCAAATACACAAAAGTATCAAAACTTTATGTAATTGCATAAAAGCTCCCAAAAGTACCCACATAATGGGGTGGCCTATTGTGGAGAGGAAATAGGAGTGAAAATTTTGGGTGGAAGACAAGGTAAGGTGTTTGAATAGTGAAAGGTAAGGTATGAAAATTTGATTGGTATGGGTTGTAAGAAAAGAGGTAAGGTGTTGCCACTCTTAAAACAAAAAATTCCATCACCAATCAACCATAAACCAAAACTTTTGTAAAACAACAAACAATTTGAATCAAACACCAAACCTTGTTCTTGCCAAGAACTTAACAAGAACAATGAAGAACATCCATGAAAATCCATAAGAACTCCATGAACATTTTTCATCCAAAAACACCTCCAAAAATGTCAAACTTAAGGGAAATAACATATTACCATAATAGGGCACTTAGGGGGTTCCAAAAGTCACTAAACGTTTTAAATAAGTCAAAATAAGAACCCAAAATCCAACCTTGATTTGGCCGAATTTCCTAAATCTTGGCACTAAAATTTTAGTTCCAAAATTCATGCTCATATGAACTACATCTACAACATTTGAGATGGCAAATTTTCCAACAAAATTTACATTCAAAGAAGCAAGAATAAATCTTGTAACAATTACAACATTTAAATCACAAAGCTATGAAATCATACTCGCCGTAGATTCTTAATCATATCATAGAGTATTCTCCTCAAACCGTTTGGAAGGTTAGAGATCCCTTGTTGCGCATTCACTTGCCTCCATGGCTAAGTAGCTTAACCCCAACGATGCCGTGGACAATCTCTGGATGGGGTGCCTTTGACATAATCAAAGATTAAGGACCTCACCACAAGACAACCGGTGATGCCTCGCAGGTCAAAGGACTAATTTGCATTATCCCAACTATGAGTTCTCATGTGACATGAACATGAAAACTCATCATTGATCGTCAAAGAACTCATTCCATATTGAGTACCTACATGCTTGTCTTGGTGTCGGGCTATACTAATGACTCGAGACTAGTCACTCTCCCCGAGAGAAGACATGGCCATCTACCGATCTTAACGGACTCGTCAATGCCCAATTGGCAATCCTATTCATCAGAACGTTTAGATATGTCTATGATCGAGAATGGTCTCATGAACCTAACTTGTTTAGATTACATTCTACTAAGCACATATTCCTTGACTTATTGTTTAAGCATATAACATTTATATGAGACTACTATAAACAATAATAATCTATGCCCTTTTTATATTAAACCAAATTAGTTTAACATTTGAAATGTCTCCGTAAAGTATCATCATATGATTGGTTTTAGGGCACATTTCCAACACTTAGGTGTCTTCAATCTTTATTTTCGATGTTTAATGCTAATTATTTCTATTTAGTTGTAATTATGAGTAACTAATTTCTTTTTAGCTAGAGGCGAATTCAAAGCCATGAACATATATGTGATATGAATTGATTACATCCAGTTATTATTTCATGAATCGTGAATGCAATTTGCTTAACTGAGTTATCAAAACTTATTCTTGTATGTTGATTGAGGATGCATACTTAGTTTACTTGCATGAATTTGATGCTAGAATATAAGGGACTTTCACCTAATAGTTAGAAACTTATATTCACAAGTAGTGGAGGTTGCTGGTCACGATCGTGTTAAGTGAATTCCTGGTAGGAGTGTCCTGCTATCATAGTCACAAATACCTTGTCAACGCTTATGGTTTTCATAGAACTTAATGATCTTTGAGATGTATCTCTAGTATGCTGTCATATAGGGAACTTGATAAGAATAATTTGGTTGTGGCGCTACGTCCAATTCAATGAATCTAGGAAAATCTGAAGGTTAATTTAAGCAGACCTAATTAACTTGGGGTGTTGAGATTCATGGTTTATAGAAAGAATAATTGGAAATTGATTTGTGTTGTATATGTGTCATGTGTGGAGAAGGACCTTTTAGCTATCCATTCACCCATTCAATTCACCAATTTCGTGCATAATTGAGTCTAGTTCACAATTCTGTTTTGTTAAGTTTAATTTCGTTCAAAACCAATCCCTTGCTTTTAAATTGAGTTAGTTTAGTCTAAATTCGTCAAAACTTGTATTTTCTAGTCTTTTGAGTCAATTTGAGTCTTAAATTCGTCCAAGTCAATCTTAGGTGTTAGTTTAGAGTCTAGTTATTTGTTTTTGAGTCTAGTTTAGTATTTTTAAGTTTAAATTGTGTTGATTAGCATCCCTAGTTAATCCCCGACCTAGAACGATCCCTACTATCACGTATATTATAATTGTCAACAATAGGGTTTAATTTGTGTGTCAAGTTAATTTTCACATCATATCAATTTATTTTTTCTTGGCCTTGCTCAACGGATAGAGGTGGACAAAAGCAAATACTATTTTAGAGTGGCAATCCCTTGCCCTTGCCCACCCCAACGGGTGAAAATGCTCTAAATGAACATAACTCGACCAAAATGATAGTTTTGAAAACGTGAGGAAACATTTGTCATTTGTGAAATTGTCAATAAACCCACATGATAGCGATATTGTGTTTTATCCCCCCAAACTCCCATTGGCCTGCCGGCGGTTTAAGGGTTTAAGCGGACTTTCCCCAAACACCATCACCTGGTTATGATGCTGCGTCGCGCCCCTTATGCCCAAAGGCTTCCTCTGCTCTTCCACAATCCCCCCAAAGGTTCTCTCTCTCTCTCTCTCTCTCAAATTTGCATCTCTCTAAGGAACACGGTAAAGTGAATGTATGTGCAGTGAAGCCATGTGAGCTGTGGGCATCTCCATTTGAAGCCCTTTTCTCCACTCACATTGTTGGCGAAAAACCGGTTCTTGTAAGCCATTCAATCACACTGTCATTTTTCATGTGTAATCTTTACATTATGAAATTTAAGAGAATGGGTCTGCTGCTGGAATTAAAAAGTTTATGAATTCAATTGGGCAGGTTCGTGATTTCATTCATTCGGCATTATATGATCCGAAACATGGGTATTTCTCTCAAAGATCGAAATCGGTTGGAGTGCTTCAGAGAGCAATTAAGTTCAATCAGCTTGCAGGTATCTAAGCTTAAATGTATTAGTGTTTCATTTTGCTTTTTTGATTTTGGCGTCAATTGTGTGTTGAATTCATAGAATTTATAGATTTCAAGCATGTTAGCCATTATGCCCGAATGCATTTGTATAAATTTTAGTGGGTTTGATTCGTTTATGTGATTACGCGTGAAGTGAACTATGTCGGAAGAATGATAATGGGAAGGAACATGAATTGGCTATTCTCAAGCCGTTAAGTTGAGAGCTTTGTTGAGTTTTCTAGCTTTCTAAATAGTTAATCAATGTATCCCTTAGTATTGGACATATCTGCTAATCTAGATTGGCTGAAAAGGCTAGCAAGTAATATCCTTTGCCCAGTACATACGATAAAATACATTGAAAGTGTAATTGGAAAAATTACGTCGACTTCCTGTTTCACTAGTTTGACTAAACTTGTCAAATAGTTGGTCTCAAATTGTTGCTGAATTGACACATACATTATTGTTTTCCTGTAAGTTATATTTTATTTGCCCAATTTCTGAAATGAATAGAATTTTCGTTATTGGGTTGAATGATAGTATCATAAATAACACGTGTTTATGAATAATATAAAGCAATAGTGTTTGGAGAATGAGGACCAATTACTTATCAGCCGATTCTATTTAAAGTAACCATCCCTTGTAGTAGCTGAAGATTTGTAGAAGGGGATATATACTGAGATCTTTGATATTACAGGTAGGAAAGCTTATATGAAATACTTGGAGAAAATTTACAAGGAAAGTGACGTATCATGGTTCACTCCTGTGGAAATATTTAAGGTAATCTCGCTCACTCTCCCTTGTCGGTCTGCTTTCTGCATTAACAATCTCAAATCCTAATTTCTAGAGGCAATTCATTGTTCAACGGCTTCACTTTTGGCACAAAATCCCAACATAAACACGCAAAGGAAAGATAGAAAGGACAAAAAGAGAAAAGTGGAAGAGAAACCAAACAAACACCAGATGGCTAATTCACATAAAGCACACAATTAGGTTCCCACCTTTTCTTGGTCACTGAAAATACATGATTTCAAAGTGAAATGATGTCCTGTACTTTTTTTTTTTTCAGGATAATTCTTTACATGCAATATATTTTTGAATGCTAAAATATTTGATGTTTTAGATAGAAAGCTACCTGATTGTTATACATTTTCTGTTTAATATCTGCATAAACAAGCTGTGGCCTTTGTATCATTTGACAACTTATGAAGTCTAATCTGTCATAGTATTCCATGTTTTCACATAATGCATGTGTAGCATTTATTGATTTCGACGTACATTACTGTGGTAACCACACAAAAGTTATATTTAATAGTGCTTTATATCTTCTCGCCCAAGCTGCTCTCAGACTGGCATTTTAATTTTTCATCAAATGCATGGCTTTTCAATTTCAATATTTTCACTTTCCTTGTAGCCTTGGTATGCACATGGGATTGCTGAAGCCATAATGCGTACTGCTAACCTTTCTGTTCCCCTAAAGGTAAGGTTCCTCTTCTTAGAGATCAGCCAGCGGACCTATCACTGGAGAATTTTCTGTTGTTGTCAGATTGAATTCTTATTGTGAAATCTATAATTTCCGTGCATTCCCAAGATTCTAGTCTTCACTCTGCGCCTTTCTAATTGAAAATATTGGTGATACCTCGAATGAAAAGGAAGCTAAGTGAGGCTATATCCTCAATGCTGTCTAGTCAACATTTAACATTTTACTACAGTAATAGAAGTCAAGTGGTGATTTTTCTGTTTGGCTTGATGTGATAAGTTCCAAGATTTTTGTCGTCAAACTTACAACATGAGTTTATTCATCTTTTTGAAAAGTGATGCAAATCAATGGTTTATAAATAATTGACTGAAAGTTAGTAATTTTAATCAAAGACACAGGGATTCTATATGTAATCTTCCTAAATACTTTGGTTTCTGAATTACAAGATGATGTCCCATGAATGCTTCTAGTTTTCAATCTAGCATTGCAGGAAGGACATAGTAATTTGCTTGCAACTTATACAGTTTAAAAAGTTTTGTTTATGTTTCTAGGTGGCAGATCTTTTAATTTTTTTTTGAATATATGTTAATGTTACTCTTATTTTGGTGATAAATTAATCATTCCCTCAAATGTTCCTTCTAACTGTTGCAAATGCATCCACTTGCTTAATACACGAAGACTACAATTTAATCTGTCATTTTATAATGTGCACTCAGATATATGAAATTGGTGGTGGATCAGGAACTTGTGCAAAGGGGATTATGGATTACATCATGCTGAATGCACCCACAAGAGTTTACAACAATATGACTTACATGTATGTCCTTGATGATCATTTTTTACAAGTTTATAATGGTGTTAATTGAGTGAGTTTTCAATCCTCATTGATACGTTTGTGTATCTTTGCTGACCATAATCATGTAAAACTGTAGCTCAGTTGAAGTCAGTCCCTCGCTGGCTGAGATGCAAAGAGTAACTGTTGGAGAAGTCCGTAGTCACTTATCAAAGTTTCGAGTAGAATGTCGTGATGCTACCGACCGGAGTGGATGGGGTATGGTGTCTTTGGCTTTTGACATTTTATTATCTTCAGTTTGTCCTGTATTGAACTAAGCATTGTATATATGTAACTATCTGTACTTTGATCTTTGTGTATGTAGTAGTATTGCATGATGTAAACATTGATAGGCCATTGCGAGACCCATCAAAGGAGTAGTTCGCTAGGAGCAACTTTACCATATTATGAATTCAATTGTTTCAATAAACTCCCCAAAACTCTCCCGTTGGACTGCTAATATTTTTCCTGGAATCATCATCCCTGGATTTCTTTTATCATTAGGGCTTGCTCATCGTAGCTCAAAGGTTTATTGTTTGATGATGATTCTACTATGTACAGACTTGCAGAGTGCAGCTGTTCTGTGTGGCTAATTTTCATGTGTTTGATTATTTGATAGGAGAGGTGGAGCACCAACCATGTTGGGTAATTATGCTTGAGGTACTTTCTGTCCTGGATTGACTCTTTTCTGCCTTTGCTCAGTAATTGTGCTATTAGAATAGTAGGATGTAATACAATAATTTGAAATAGCTTCTCCTAAGTTAATTGGCTTTAATTTAAACATGTTTAATGATTGTCAAACATGAAGCAATGTGAATGGGACATTTGAATTCAAAAGTTGTTTCTAATAAGATTCCTAAGCAACATCTATCATCTACCTGTAAGTGAATATTCCTACCAATAATCATTTATAACGTAAGGACTACTACTTCCTGGCTTTCTGTCTCACAGATATAGGACATAATACCTTTATGTACTGATGTAAAGACTTCTACCTTGACATTGATATATGTACCACGGTATCTTTTAATGAGGACCTTTCTTACTTTCTTAACTGTCCGATATCTCTTATGGACGGCTTTTCTCATTTGCCTGCACAAACCACTAATGATATAGTGACTGCACAAATTTGTTTACCCTCTCTCTCTACTACTTACACTAATAATGACAATGAGTAATATTAGTGGACGATAAGGATTCTTATGGGGAAGTTTCTATAGTTTCTCAGTAGGCTAGTTTCAGTAAATGAACTTATGGTCCAACAATCAAATTTGTCTCGTCATATTTACAGGTACTTGATAATCTTCCACATGATCTTATCTATTCAGAAAATCAAGTTTCCCCATGGATGGAAGTATGGGTAGAGAAGCAACGAGATAGGTAAGCAACATCTTGCAGATCCGTAAAATCTGGCAGTATTTCTATCTAAAGTTAGTCAACCAAATGAGTAAGAATCTTTTTCACATCAGCTTTGTTAAAGTGATTGTCAGTCTGGACTTCATTTTTCTGAAGTTTTTTACTTATTTGCGCAAGGGAATATACATGCATCTTTGTATTATTGTTTGGCTAAGTTATGTTTTTTCCCCTGCTGAGGTTGTTAGAGTTAATGTAGATAGAAAACTTATGGAGGATCAGTTGATCAAGATTTATATTCTGTTACAATTTTAAATTCTATTGGTTATTTTGATTACTCATTCCAGTCTAAATGGAAGTTAAGTCGATGTAGAACCGGCATAATTTAGAATTTAGGAAGGGGTTCCAGAAGAAAATTAGAATTAGGATTCAAGATATGTGAAATAGAAGAATTTTAGAACAAGAAAACAGAAGAAACTGATAGACCAAAGAGAAATCTAGAATAGAAGGGGAGATCAGGGTTAGAAGACAGAGAGCAAGAGATCACTCGAGGGAGATAATATCATTTATCAATCAAGTCCGTGTAAATTGAATAACAAAGCACATGTATATAATAATCTAATCTTGCAATAAACAGAGAATAATCCTAAATCTACTAGGAACAGGACAGTAATCTAAACTCAACTACAATCAGGAAACGAAATAATATTGGAAGCTAAATAAAATAATCTTATTCTGCATCGTAAGTCACTTTGTTATATCTTAGTTTACTTTGTTTCCAACTCAAGTAATTGAATATCTTTGCAACTATACTAATGAGTTAAAGCGGATGCTCCAAATATGGTATGTGAGAATATACAATATCAGGATTAGAGGTGGATATATTTCAGCTTAAGTATACTCTGAAATCAGCTTATATAGCACCCAAAATACATTTGTACTCCATCATGTCTTTCATTGAACTGTTCACTGTGGGACAGAATTTCAGTTTCACTGATTAAGGTTTTGGCTATTAATAGGGAAACACTGTCTGAATTGTATAAGCCATTGCAAGACTCACTAATTAAGCGATGTCTGGAGATCATCGATTTAGATAAAAAACATGATTCCCAGAGCAGTGCAGTACTGAAAGCAAAAGGCATTTGGTCTAAAGTCTTTCCAAGACCTCGAAGATGTTGGCTACCAACTGGTTGCTTGGTGAGGGACTGTTTGACATTTTATTTTATTTATTTCATTCCCTAACAAATTTGTGGCAATGATGTTGTCTTTGAACATCCAGAAACTGCTTGAAGTTTTACATGGAGTGCTACCAAAGATGTCTTTAATTGCTTCAGACTTTAGTTACCTACCTGATATAAAAATACTGGGTGAAAGAGCTCCATTGGTTTCAACCAAGGTATAACAACTGAGCATTTCCATAGTTATTATGTTGTTTGACACTTTATCGTAACATTTTATACTAGTTTGACACTTTGATCCTTTCTATCTACAGAAAGATGGCAGCAGCTCGGATTATAACAGTTACCTGGATGCAAGGGTATGCTATTAATCTGATTTCACTTTAATATGTCCTGGTTGTAGACCATAAAGAAAAGGGTCATGGTTGTACGAATTTCCATAAATGGACTCAGATATATTGCTATAGTGTTTTTGGATTAGGGATGTTCAAGTGCCGAGGGATTTAGGTTAAATTAGTTAGAAATGCACTACAAGGCATTAGGTAGAGGGGTTTGAAATGACTAAGATGCAATGCACTTAGAGGGATATGCAAATGACTACTTAAAAGGAGTAACTTGAGAATCCTTTGTTTAGTGGCTTTGTAATGTTCGTGTAGTGCATTTCTAACACACCACTACTAAGATTACTGCTGCTGCTGCTACTACTACTACTCCAGTTCTAAAGGTAACCAGCTTTTTATGATACAAAAGTTAATTATTTTGGTTTGTTTGCAGGGAGATGCTGATATCTTTTTCCCCACTGAATTTTGGCTTTTGGAACGTATTGAGCATTATTGTTCTGGATGGCTGAAACTGCAGAAAGACATGTCCTCCAAGGAAGGGAAGAAGAGACGAGCAATTACGGTGAGTTCAATTCTATTGTCATATGGCGGTTTTGTTTTCAGAAGCTATACGGTAAATTACAATTCATGAGGACACACTCATTTGGTCCTAGGTAGCTTGTTTTTACAAATATATGGTTTAGAGATCAGGGCAATCAAGTTGCCCTTCACATATCAATGTTCAATGTTGGGAAAGTGCACGTGGTTACCTAAATCTTGGCTGGGATTTAAAGGGGGGTGAGGGGACCGTGGGTAGAACTCTGGTTCAAACTTTCCGGACCATGTATGAAAAAGAATAAAGATAAAAGGAAAGTACAAGATATGGATAATTACTATTGAGGAATTGCGAGACTTGTTCACTTATAGGCATGCTATGAATCCTACTGCTGGATTTGTAGTTTGCCTCAGGGTTGCTAAAAAAACTGTTGCCCAGGAGAGCAGTTCTCTCTGTTCATATAAACATCAATCACACTGCATTTTTCTTAATCAAATTTACATAATGATGCAGCTTGATACATCGTCATTCATGGAAGAGTTTGGCTTGCCCTCGAAGACAAGAACCAAGGACGGATACAATCCACTCTTGGATGACTTCAAGAATACGAAATTTTATCTTAGTGTTCCAACACATAATACCCAATAGATACTTTTGGCCGCCACTTTGTTTACAAGAACGTATCTGGTCCTGAATGTTTGGAGTTGGCTTTGTTGTCTTTCTGGGCATCTGAGCAGCATGGCTCGCGAACCAGCAGGTCCTCTTTTACATGTATTTGTCTGCATTCTGCATGATCAGAGTTCTACTCTACAGGGTAGACTTCGAAGTCAGATTAATAGATATTATACAGATCTTCAGTGAAGTAGTTAAAAAGATGATATCACTTTTACTCGAAGATGGATTCGATGCAATGTGATGAGCTATTCATGCATGCCCAAGATTAGAAGAAATTCAAAGATTAAGACCCTGCAAAAAAGAGCATCCCATGGAAACTGGATCATCCCAGTTTTGTTTCATTTTTTAATTTAATTCCCTATTTATTTTGTTTCAGTTCTGAGAGCAAGAGCTCATATTGTTATAGCTCACCCTGCATTTGAAGTTTTAAGAGCTTTTGATAGAACCTCAGTGACTAGAATAATTCCAAAATTGTTAACTTCTTTCAGCTTATGAACTAACTTGTCACTGCAAAGTTACCACATTTGTTGTTTTCTTTAAAAAAAAGTGTTACTGCTGTTGGAGGAATGCTAGCAACCTTCTTGGCTCTGTCACATCCTGCAATGTTTGCACGATCATCTGAACCAAAAAAATTCACAACTCTCCCTTTCAGGAGAAGTTCTTCTGTTCTAAAACTGGACTAGGGTCAATGAAAGAGAGCGTGAGACACGAGAGTGGGGTAGGTGTGGGCCTGAAAATCAAGGGGGTGGGGTAGGTGTGGTTTTTTGTGTCTCGGTCGTATGGCACATATGGTCCAAGTGTTGGACTTTATAATTTCTCTTCTTTAGGCTTCGCCTCTCACATAAAGTTACTGTTTCGACATTTGTACAACGCGAATAAAAGAAAAAATCTTGAGTGGTATGTACCATTCAACGGTACGGCTATTGAATGGTCCAGATTAATTTGCAGTAAGCCCCACATGAATCTTAATCATTTATCAGTACGTACTATTCAATGGTACGTACCACTGATGTTTGACCCCGAATAAAAGGTCAAAACATGACTTTCCGTAAAATTGGAGAAATGAATAAATAACTTCCCAAGTGGGGATAAACTAATAGTTATTTGAACCTTGTACACATTTGACATGAAAATTCACGAGCTATAATGCAATGGTTGGAATGCAGAGGACAAGTGAAAATGTTTTAAGATTTGCAGACGAAAATGTTTCTGCTAAAAATTAATGAAAAAAATAAAATGAATTTATAAAGGCTGGTCATTGAGCCATCCATCAGTATTAATAAATTCCAAGCTTGCAAAGTGCTGCACTATATCCCTGCTAAGCTTCTTTTCCCAACCCACTCGCTTTGAAGTGTTAGCTCCTGGTCCATAGCACCCATGCTCTGCGTACGTCAATTGCTCCCTGCATAACACATAAATTGTATACATTTAAGCACCAAAGAATGTTTGTCGATAGTACTACGGTCTAATAGTATTCTCTTTTACTTGTAAGAGTGATGTCTCAGCTTCACTTCCAATTAATAGCAAGTTCAACATATACCAAACTATGGTTGACTCATGTTAGTTCAAATTTCACCTCTCAGAATATCTTTTGGCAACTCTTGTGATTATTACCAAGGGAAAATGGGTTATGCAAAACATGCATGACCATGTTTAATTGATTCAAATCTAAGTCAAATATAAACATTATTTACCACAAAACAAGTAAGATATTCATAATGCATTGATATATTATCTGGTGAATAAATTTAGTTGATTCAAATTTAAGTGAAACATATAAACATTATTTTCTGCAAAGTAAGAAATTGGTAATGCACTTATACATCATTTCGTGAATAAATTTAGTTGATTCAAATCTAAGTCAAACATAAATATTATTTATCATAAATAAGATATTCGTAATGCGCTGATACATCATTTCGTGAATGACGCTTTGGAATGATAACATTTACAAAAATGAAAGGATTGGTGAATTCTGATGTGATTAAGGTTAGTGTAGTAGTATAATAAGGGGAGAGATCTTACTCGTGGCCAACCATATTCCAAGGAGCCCAGCCCTCAGGAACGATGACGTTTGTGAAATTAGAGTTGTAGAATATGACCCTTGAATAACCTCTCCATGGCCTCCCCAAGAAGGTTGAACCAGTACCAAACACTTTGCAATCCTTGAACACAAACCCATTGGCATCATTTGGATTCTCCCTTCCCTGTGCTGTGATAAAACCCGCCACGCCACGTCCCAAAGCTTCCCCAAGAACTGATATGGAACATTTCTACACATGTGGAACCAAAAAAAAATCGCCATTCAATGTTTCGTCTTTCAACAAAATATTGACAATGTATCATGTGCTATAGATTGTTATTAATTGGAAGTTGTTATGTGCAAGTACTTACAGACACTCAATACTGACACATTTGATAGTTGGTTAGTTGGATCAAATCTAACGATTAAATATGTGTCGTCATTTGAGTGCTTGTAGGTACTCAAGAAAAATTGTTCTAATGTGACTCAATTCTTTCAACAACGTATCCACAATCCTATATATGGGTGTACATTGGGTCCCACAATATCACAAGATTATTGTATCATGTGGATAATTGTTCGTCGTTGATGCACGAATGCATGCTAATGAAAAATGAAGTTTGAAGTAACCTCAAAAATGGACTGGCCACTGCCGAGGATGAAATCAACGGCACCCTGGATGGTGCAAAGCTTATAGTAGTGACGACCAGTAACATCCCACAAAGTGTCTTGCAACCCAAAGAAACCACATCGATAAAATGTCGATTTGTCACCGGCTATCATCGCCGCCACTGCCGGCATTTGAGGGTTGCTATTCACAGGATTGTTGTATGAATTCTGCATATAATTAAAAAAAATGAAGAAATTAAACAAAATTAATAGAACAAATTAAAGGGAAAATACATATATATCACAACAAATTAAACCCTTCAAATTCAGTTATAATTACCACAAAGGTGATGGATTTGGCAATGATATTATCAGCGAATGAGGCAAAAGTAGGGCTTTGAGCAAGTGAGTCATGATCATCCCAAACAATCTGTGTTTTGTGCTTATTTTCTCCTTTGAGAATTATGTAGGGCTTTTCTCTCGGGATAGTCACTTTTTCCCTGCAATATTATTCATATATACAAAAATTTACAAGAAATTAGATAAAGGGAAATAATTTCCACACATTTTTTTTATTCTTTTATATGCACACTCCTGATTATTTATGTGATTATGTATCTTGATTCTCCTTTAATACGTTCAATCTAAATCCCAATGATAAACAAAGGCGTGCTGATGAACGAAAACAATGGTGTCGAAATCACTTCTCTTTTTATAAATTAGTGATTTAAAAAAGAAAATGAAAATACCTATATGTGCCAGCCATGATCTTGATAGAAACCCAGTGCCGGTTGTTTTGAGGAACAGCATCGATGGCAGATTGTATGGAGGTGAAATCGCCACGGCCGGATTTATCAACGGTGATGGTGTAATAAGCAAGCTTCTTATTGCCATATACTCTATACAGTTGGGCATCTGCTTGTCCTAATAATTCGAGGCCTACTAAAACTAGGGCAACAACACACTGAAAAAATGACATCTCTGAGACTAATGAAAATTAAAATTGTAGAAAATAAAACAGTATATATATAGGTCTGCTATATTCTCTCTCTCTCTCTCTCTCTCTCTCTCTCTATATATATATATATATATATATATATGCCTGTGTGGAGAAGAAGAGAAGGGGAGAGCAGAGCACAGAAGAAATGTGTTTTTTGATATTTGTTTGGTGCATTGATGTGTTTGTATTTAAAGCATGCCTTTGAGAGAGAGTGGGATTTGGAGGGAATGTGGGAAAGTCAAAGGTCTCCATAAAAGAATGTCCCATAATTATAATAAATTTATTATTTGATTTTCTTTCCTTCCCTGTATATTTTATGAAGAGTTTAAAAGGGGAAAAAATGCACCTGCAGTTGACATAAAAGTGTACGGAAGCAGGAACAGATTTTATTGCAGAAATTAGAAGATAGAGAAAATCGACAAAAGATGGAAACACAAAAGTAAAAAACCATGACTACTTTGAACTTGTCACAATGTAAAAATTGATCTTTTTAAGTAACATAATTAGAAATTTCATCCCAAATAAAAAGTTTAAAGGAGAAAAAATGTGGACGGAAATCTATGACAATTGCTACACATTGTAATAAGTTTAGGGACAACCCTCATAGAGTTTTAGTTCAAATTTCGAATTAACTCTAAAAACAAATATTACAAAATAGAAAGTAAATCAAAAGAATACTGCAAAACAGACAATAAATTAAAAACTACAGTTGGCTATATATAGAAAGAAAAGAAAAAAGAAAATCCCATGATTGTAGGTACTGATTATAAACATTTTAGGAGCATTTTTTCTAATATGAGCTAAACCTGCCATGTAACATCCCGTTCAAAATTTAACTTATTTTATTCCCGGAAGTGGGAAATGACGTTTTTACCCCTTGGTTGACTTTTTGGTTGACTTTTTCATCGTAACTCGTACGACGCATCCAACTGTATTTTCTCGACGTGCTCGTCAATACGAACGCGTAGACGCGAGCCGTACGTCATTCGGGCTCCGAACGAGTATTTTACGGGCGTTGATTTTTTTCGACGTTTTCCGTATTTTAACTTTTGGGATATTTTGAATTATTTGGGCTGGGGCCCATTTGTCAGCTGGCTTTGTGGCTTATCCCAGATTTTCAGGGACCTTGTCTTGATTTTTGTCTGTTGTCCCAAGCCTTTGGCTCTGCAAGTCCTCTTCTCCTTTCTTCTCGGCAGAACAACAACCTCACCATTTTTTTTTATCACACCGAGGCTCCTCCCTCCTCACTAAGCCATTTTTATGGCTGGCCAATTGACCCTTTTGGTCATCCTCAAGTGTAGTCCCTCTCTGGTTCTCTGCAACTGACCAAATTGAACCAAAACAAAACTAGAAATTTCTCAAGGCACCCGTGCCTTCATCCTCCTCTCCCCGTGTGTTCACCAGGCCATTTTCATGGCCAAGCTCTCACTGGCTGCTTGAATTGGTCCCTGTTCGTGCAAACTGAATGGGCTTACTGGCCACACTAGCCTTGCTGACTTTCACCTCCATCAACCGAGCCTGTGTGCTCGATTTGGAACCCAGCAAACCTGTTTCACTCAACTGCTTATCTCACCCAGTTTGGGCCACCCAAATTGGTTCTTCTTCTTCTCTGTCTCTTTTAGTCTCGAACCCAGAAGAGCTGGGGTGTGTCGAGTCAACACAGATCAATCCTTCCCAAACCCTCTGGCCACCAGAAACTGGCTTTGGCAGCATGACTCCTCCACGAACCCTGGAGCTTCCCTGCTGCACTGTTTTGCTGTGTGACCCCGACTTGGCACGGTGTTGGGTGCCCCTGGAAATGGTCTCAAATTGACAAGTTTTGATGATGTTGAAGCTCAGTGAAAGAATTGGTGTTGTTTTGTGTACAGCGTGAAAATGAACTGGTTTGCTTAGTTTTGGGCTGCTGGTTTGGGTGCTGAATGAAGTGGGCTGGTCTTTGATTTTCTTGAGCCTTGGGTGTATTAAGCAATTGAGGGCTGGCGAGTGTTGGTTGATTTTTGGGCTTCGAGTGCATTTAACAAAAGTGGTATTTGTGACAATTGTAGTTTTGGGCTAGTGCGTGAAGTCTTTGGGCCTCGGGTGTATTTAACAATTGTTGACAAGGCTTTGGAAAATGTTGTTGTGTGAAGAAAGTGTTTGGATTGGGCCATTAGAGATTTTTGGGTCAATGGCATGTTACTCCAATCCATAGCGGATTTATTGGTCACCCTCGCTCAACCGTGGTTTTGGATGCTTCAATTTACGGAAAACTCCGTTGGGCTCCGGAAGCTTTAGGCTTTGGCGACCCTTGGCGTCGGAGGACGTGCACTTGGGCTTTCCGACTATCTTCAGGTGAGTGAGTGGGTCTTTCTTTGATAAAGTATATATATATATACGTATGGCTTTTTAAACGCTTTCTTAAATTGTTAGCGTAGATGCATATTCATTACGTGTGTTGGAGGTAGAACACTCGTACTATATTGTCATGCATGATTTTATACTGTTGCTCCTCAGTAGTTGTATGACACCCCAGGTATAGTACTCAGTCTCGTGGCCAGGACTAGCCTTGACGTTAGGAGCTGTCACTATCAGTACCGCTACGCAGCATTGGATCCATGTAGGTACTAGCCTGTCTTAGGTTGCACTAGGCAACTCGGACTTGTGTGACGCACATTTGTGCACAGTGGTTAGCACTAGACTCGCGTCATTGGAGTACTTAGCGTAATTATTTATACCTAGCTTGTTCATGGTGGGATTTAGCCCCGTGGACATGTGTGTTTACATACGAGCGAGCAAATACAGTAAATGATGTATCGGGGAGTACCCGAATGTTTTAAATGGTAGTGTTTTGAGGATCATGCGTACGGGCATGACTTATTTTATCAATTATACTTGTTTTCAAACGAGGGGTTACTAGTTTTTGAAAACAACGGCTTTTAGCAAACTTTGCTTTTTGACCCACTCACCGTTTTATGTTTTGCGCCCCTCCAGGTTAGTTGGCTGGGAGCCTTGCGACGTCGATGGCGCGGTGGTATGACAATGTAGGGATTTTCTACGTTTGTAGTATCTTTGGATCCCTTACTCTACTCACACTGTTTACTGTGTATTCTAACAATTCTTACGCATTCTGTTTTATTCATTTAAATATTCATTATTCTTTATTTCATCCTTCAACTTTCTTTTTGGCTTTCGTCACGCTAACGCGTGTCGGCCAGCACTTCCGACACCTGGCTCGTCCGAGATCGGGATGTGTCATGCCATGTCCCATAAAGATGGAGGATACTGCAAACTCAAAAATAGTAAAACAAATATATGATTGACATATTGACACAAAATTATCAGATTTGTATAAGTAGCCTTCCAACCAAAGCATATTTTGTTCCCGTATTAAAATTTGCTTCAATGCAAAAACTTATTGTTTGTATTACGTGGGTTATATATAATATCCTTCCCATTACATAAATTTAATTGGTATGGTAAGATCGTAAATGACCATTTTATTCTACAAGCAATATTTTGTACTAACGTCATCTAAATTATATGGAGCAAGATTCGAACTTGAGTGCAGGAGTAACACATTATTCTAGCCAACTTAATCGAACCAAAGAAGAGACACAAATGGAGTTGTAGATAGATTAGCTAGATATTGGTTTAACAAGTGTACAAGTGTTGAATTGGTTTGAAGAACCACCGAATGTAATTTTGAATTTACTTCTTGAGGATAGCTCAAATTGATTTGTTTGATACATGAACTATTTTTTCCTTAGACTGCGTTGAAAACTCGGACAAATTTTTTGCGATTGAGGGCCTCTTCATTGCAGAGCCACCCCGATACAGATTGAACATTGAAGCTTAAGTCAAAAATCAAAATGCGGCCTTCTTATTATTTATTATTATTATTGCTCTTGCAGCCTTGCTGCAAAAATAGAAGCCTCATGTGAAATCTTTACATTATGTTTTTTGTTTTATATACTGTATAATAAACACTTATTAAATTTTGAGACCTTACTCCAAGATGTGGCCCAAGGCATGGGCCTTGCTCGCATTAGGTCTGAGCTGGCACTACTTCATTGTACCTTATCATCACTTGTACGTATCATTTCATTAAGCTAATAAATATAGTAATTTTCTCTCAAAAATTAAGCACAAGTATGCTTTAAGAAAATTCTTTGTGGCAATCAAAATTGAGAGTGAAAATCAATGAGAAGTGATTTTCACACATCTTTTTAAGCTTCTCACACACCTCTCTTTATTTATGGACATCTAATCGAATAAGTCAAACGAAATCAAAGACCAAGATTAAATAGAGATGTATAAGGGGTTAAAAAAAATCTGTAAAAAACACTTCCCAAATCAACATGTCCACCTTCCTAAGCAAAAACATCCGAGAAGGAAATTTGGCCACTCTCCAATTGGAAAGTCTCTTCCTGAATGAGTCGATCAATCTAGAATATTATCGTATTTTGTACGAGGAAAACGCACTATATCTATATCAAAGTGTGGTAGGTACGTTTTGAAGAAATTTGCTTATAACTGTAGATTGTGAGGTTACCTACTCTCTTTCTCTCCCTGCCTAATTGAATTGCTAATTTGGTAGAAATTTGTTAAAATAGTAGTGTTGTCTTAAAAATTTAGAATTATTTTTTAGTAAGTAATTATACAAATCGTTTTCTGGTATAATTTCAATAACTGTCATCTCTTCAAGGGTTATATTTCAGTTATTTATCCATTAAGTGTCAACCCTTGCGCTTCACACATTAAGGCCTCCAAACATGATCCCATGTCCTAACAAGTGATGAAGTGAAGGATAGCACGAAATAAAAAATAAAAAAAATGATAAACACACATCATTCAATAACGTTCGTTGTTTTCGTCTGATTTATTAAATAATTTTTCTCCTATTTAATTCTTGTAGGGTTAACTATAATAGTTGAGAGCATGTACTCCACAAAAATTGCATGCGTGGAGCATGTGTAAAAAAAAAAACCAAACTCCCCACAATCCCAAATCTAGATGGAACTAAGAGATACAATCCTCAAACAACGCAACCCTAGCTAAGTCAGGGGTTTCTCAAATCAACTCCCGCCTAAATATATGGTAAAACCGCTTTGAAATGGCATTTGTTCCTGTGTTTTGGAAGTTGGTTCCTAGTTTTTCATTTGCTAAATACATGTGAAAATCATTGAATTATAAGTCACTAATTAGTCATTTCACAAGTTTAGCAAAAACTATCATGAAATTCATGCAGGACATTCTAAAGATGTTTTGACTGCCGAAATTTTACGAGTATATACATTTTTAATTTCTTGTTTGGTGGCACAAGGTTCATTAAGAAAACACTTATTGAGCTCGATATATGGTAAAACCGCTTTGAATTTGTCCTTATTGCGGAAATAAACGATCTTAGCAAAACTCAATAGTTGAGAGCATGTTTCCCAAATGTTTCCGATCGGATCGTTCCAACAATTGCCCCTACTCTCTTGCACTCAACACTCCCAAATGTTTCCCAAATGTTTCCGATCGGATCGTTCCAAAACCATAAAATACAGCTCTTGAAAGTACTTTCCACTAACAACACAACCATTATTTAAAGTCGATTACCGAATTAGATGTTAAACTTAAATGTCGATAGGGGTATTTGTGTCAACCAATTGTGTCCTTGTAATTTTTAAAAGCAAAAGAACTGAATTCATAAAACAGTGATTCAGCCATTTCATAAATACCAAATCGCATACAAGTGAAAGATATCTATCAGAAACAACAACTACGCAAATACTTATCCATTACAACCAACAACGGAGTGTCATAACACGAACAAAATTGAACTCTGCAACTCAATCGTCAACAACATTATCATCTTAAAACACAAATCTCTACTCATCAATATTTAATAGGGGCAATGATCTCCAGCTGAGGTCCTAGTTTCTCCTCGGCAACCTTTTCTGCTTTCACCCTCAGTTTGTTCAACTGTTTCTTCCTCTCATAAGCAACCTGGGCCCTCTCCTTTCTCTTGTTCTCAAGCTCCTGCACACATACATATTCATTAGTTTAGCACTACCAAGCGTAAGAGTGAAACAAAAACGCATGAACTTTGTGCTTCTCCATTGCCTACCAAGAGCGATTTACAAAAGATCCCAAGAAAAAAACATGAGCACAACCTGATACTGAACGATTTGTTTCCATGGACTTGTGTTCAATTTAGGCTCTTGGTGATGCAATAATACAAACACAAGAAGCACTAGATGTAATTTACTTAAAAGGTATGTTTAGATGTGAAACACAAATATCACAAAAAGTACTAGACATAATTTACATTAAAAAAAGCATGTTTTGATGTGAAACTATCCTACAAATATACACAAACAAACAATAAACCAGAAGACCATGTACAATAAAACAGTCATGTTTTAGCATGAAGTGTGAGACACCAAATTTTCTGTACAAAGTGTTGGTACACAAGTAGATCAAAGCCGAGGGATAATAAACAATTGGAAATAAGAACCAATATAATCAGCTTTAACCAGAACTTAAAGAACGGTAGGTAAAGACCAATATTGATGATTGACAAGGATAGATAACAAAAGGTGTGTCTTGCTAATAATAATACAAATACTGTTCGCCGACTCCACCACTCTGACATGCAGCTTGAAGCATATATCAAGCATTGTGCAAAGCATAAAAACAGAAGCGCTAACAACATTGTGCATTTAAGAGGGAGAAACAACAGAAACTATTACATTGTGCAAACACAATTAAGATGCAATTTGACTCAATAGGATACACTCAAGTAATGAATACTACTATGAACTACAATAGAAAACTACATACTTTACCCAAACTATTATAGAGAAATCACAACACAAGAACACAAAAGACTCGGTGAAAGCAAACAAGGAAAGCAGCAGATTCTCACCTTGATGGTCTCATAGTGGTTCCATCCAACCTCAGAAGAAAGCTTGCCCAACAAACAGTACTTGTGTCCTGCTTGAAGCCTCAAAACCCTGAAGATTTCCGCAATACAAAAACAATAAATATTCACTTCATGAAAAACAGAACAATCTAAAGTAACAAGACAGCATTTAGAAAATGAAATAATTGGAGTCAAAAAGCTTACTTGAGTGCATCAGGAATGACCATCCTCTTAATCTTGTCATATGGAGGTGGAATACCCTCATATGCCTTCAAACGAGCAAGTGCGGCAGCACCACGCTTAGTCTTATGGGGAATCATCCTGCAGAACAAAGCAATAAAAAATTACGTCAACATATCTACACAAAAACTCTCAGGAAGTGGAATAAAGCAGAAGAACCAATAACTGTTTTGTTCAAATGACACAACAACTAGATCACCCACTAACAAAAAAAACCCTATCTTACTTATAAAATCAAAATTAGCCAAAAGCCAGATATTCCAATATAAGTACCAAATGAGATACAGGTTCTGGTTATCAATGGCAAAATGTTAAGTTCAATCAAATTGTGATGAACTTATTTGTTTTTTTCAGCTCAGATAAACATAAACTAACAAAATGTATTCAAAACAAAAAAAAAATTCAGTGATCATTTCCTACAAATCCAAAAAAATTACCAGAAAATAGACCAAGAAAAAACTTTACAGCTCCTACTGAATTAAAACAATCAATTTCATCATCAAGCAAAAACCCAACAACAATAAAAACTAACAAAATCCAAAAATGGGTTTCATTCCATTGATTTACATAGAAAATGTAACCTAATCAAACAAACCAAGAGAAACCCACCAGCTCAATCCCATTAAAACATGCATAAATCAACAAATCAGCAAAGATTGAAATAAACGACGACGTACCCACGGATGGTGCGCCAGAGGATCTTAGCAGGGGCGCGGAAGTGGATAGGACCATGAGAGGGCTTGGTGTTCATGCGCTTACGCAAGAACCTCATGTACTTCATCTTCTGCCTCACCAGTCCACCGGAGATACAGATCTCCTCCGCGCGAACCACCACGACCTTCTGCCCATTGAGCAGCTCCTTGGCGAGGATCGAAGAAAGGCGGCCGAGCATGTGGTGGCGGGCGTCCACCACTACGCGCTTTGCGCAGATACCTGAGCCAGACACCATTGTTCTCGAGCTCTGTAACCCTAATGCGGCTCTGAAGTGAGAAATGGGAGCGGAAGGGTTAGGGTTTTGGTAAGTGTGGTTTATAAAGGAAGCTTATATAGGATGCGGGTTGGGATTGGCTGGTGGCGGGTGTACGTGTGTATATGGTGCGGGAAGGAGAGGTTAGTTAGTTGTTGTGTCATCTGGGCTGTAAGGATAGCCAGGCGGCCCAGGTATAGGCCCAGGCCTTTTTCCGATCGACAAACAGGGCCTTCCCACGCTGAACCCATAGGAATTATGATTTCGATGAACACCTTGGCCCGGTTTTATTCGAATTTTTTACTTTTCGCAAATTTTGGTTTGACTTTGACATGTATGCCACCCGCTAAGAGCAGTTCCAGTCCATGTAGTTGCTCGGGCAATGTGGGTGAAATAGCTGGGGGGATTGGATTGCATGGGCTGGAGTAGTGGATTGCTGGGGGGAAGGGGGCTGCTCGGGGGAGAGGCCCGTGGAAAATTGACAGCCCAAGCCACCGAGGTGGCTGACGTCAGCCACGCAGTTTAAATTTTTTTGCGCGTGGCGCGTGCAATGCACGCGCGCGTGAGGAGCGTCGCCGACAAGCCTGCAGAAGGTGGGGCCCGTTGTCGGCCACTTCGAATCCAACCGTTGGGGGAAGCCACGTGGCTTCCCCTGGACCGTGAGATCTCAACGGCTATTTAATTTGAGCCGTTGGATCTGCAACGGTAATAAAAAAAAAATAAGGATTTAATATCAACCGTTGGATCTCAGATCAACGGTTGACATTAATTCCATTAAAAATTAAAACAAAAGTTTTAAAATTCAGAAAAGTTACCGTTGTGACACGTGGCACAATCTGGAGCGTTGAAATTCAAATTTTTTTTAAATCCAACGGCAGAGATTAATTAAGGGAATAAAAAATTTTAAAAAATTGTAAAAAATCTGTAAAAATCGGAAAAATTTTTTTAAAAATTTTGTAAACTTTTTTTTTTACTTTTCTATAAATACCTTGACAATTTCATCTACCTTACACCACAATTCCATATTTTCTCAACATCTTTCAAGCTTTCTCCTATCTTTCTCTCAAAGTTTCAATCCATTTTTTTTTCAAAAAAAATGACAACTGGTGCAGGTACGAACTGGACGCTTCTTGAAGATGTTGCGTTGTGTGCTAGCTGGGTTCAAATCACTCATGATTCAATTTCAGGGAATGAGATGCAGTTGCGAGAAATGTGGAGTCTTATTCATTCCGCATATATTGAGAAAATGGGTGGCCAAAGAACCAAAGATTCATTGTCCAGTCGTTGGAAACTACTTAGCCAATCGTTTAGTGCGTGGAGAGACGCCTTGACACAAGCTAGTGCTAATCTTCGAAGTGGAGAAAATTGAGCAGATCAGGTAATAATATATTTATTTCTTTATTTGTATTATTTAATTGTTACCTATTTTCATTATAATTATTTCTTTGTATTATTTATTTGTTACCTATTTTTAATATATTTATTTAATCTCCCACATTGTATAGGAACTTCAAGCACAAGCTTGGTATGGTGCTCAAACCAAAAGTAAAAATAAAACATTCACCTGCCATGAATGTTGGAATGTTGTCAAAGATTGTCCAAAATTCAGAGTTGTGCCTGTCGGTTCAGAAGTTTTCATGAACAGCACCCATCTACACTCTACACCCGGTGAAGATGAAGATGATGCAGAAGATGTGCCAGAAACGCCTCCCGTTGAACAAGCTTCGGGGTCGACCCGTTTTCCAATTAGGCCCCAAGGTAAGAAAGCTTCAAAGAGAAAAGGTAATGCTTCCAAGAGTGATTATGCAAAGTATATGGAAGACATTGCCCGTCAAGGTGAATTGTCTTTGGCCCGGGAATTGGCTAAATTTGAGGCTGATAAGGCTAGAGAGGATGCAAGGTCTGCAATGATTATGCAAAAATTTGAAGCTGATCAGAGAGAAAGAGAACTACTTCGGCAAGAAAGAGAGCAGGGCAGACAAGAAAGAATGGCTCAACGAGATCGTGAGATTATGAAGGAGCCTTTAGAAGGGAAGTCTCCAAACTCTAAATATTTTTGGCAATCAGAGAAAGCGGACGTGGTGCGCAGGAGGCGTGCAAGAGAAGCGAGAGCAAGAGGAGATGGTCCTAGCACCACAACATAGGATCATCCTAGCAACACAGATTGGTTAGGTGGAGAGTAGCCAATCACTTTGTTATAACCGGAGCCCATAATTTTCCAATCAATTTGGGTTGTAATTTCTTATTCATTTAATAGAGTGTTGTATGTTGTTTCCAATTTATTGATTGTAGCCCATAATTTAAATTAAGAATATATTTATTTAAAGGTGGAGAATTGTTATTCAAAACACATTTTTATTCAAAACACCAAATAAAAATTACATCAACACACCAAACACACCAAATAAAAATTACATCAACACACCAAACAAAAATACTTCAACACACCAAATAAAAATACTTCAACACACCAAATAAAAAAAAAAAGGTAATGAACTTAAGCGTCTTCAACACCCCTTTGCACCCACTGGTGCTCTATCAAGTCAATTTGGCGGGCATTGTGCATATATGGCCGTTGAAGTGTAGTATATCGTTGAATGATCGTGTCATTGTAACGTTCATCCCTTTCTAATGGGTCGTGTTGCACAGGTTCTTCGGTAGCGTCATGAGCACAATATATTTGTGTTCTGGAATTGTTCATCGGGTCTGGCTCATATTCATTAAAGGCATCATAATCGTACTCATCTTCCACAATCATGTTGTGAAGAATGATGCACGTCATCATGATGGATCGAAGCGACTCTACATCAAACATTCTTGCAGCACCCCTAACAATAGCCCAGCGAGCTTGGAGTATACCAAAACAACGCTCCACATCCTTCTTGCATCCTTCTTGACATCTTGCAAAGTATTTTTCCTTTGCAGATCGTGGACGTGGCACTGTTTTGACAAACGATCCCCACCTTAGGTAAATGCCGTCTGCTAGATAGTATGCCCCGTCGTACTGACGTCCGTTGACCCAGTATGTGACTTTCGGTGCCTTTCCTTGCAGGACGTCGTTGAACACTGGGGATTGGGCAAGGACATTGAGATCATTTTGAGCACCAGGAACTCCGAAAAAGGCGTGCCAGATCCATGTATCAAAAGGTGCCACTGCCTCCAAAATGATACTTTTTGATCCTTTTCTGTCCCCATAAGCACCTTGCCATGCACTTGGACAGTTTTTCCAAGTCCAGTGCATACAATCAATGCTTCCAATCATCCCTGGAAAACCTCGCATCTCACCGTTCTTCAGAAGCCTTTGCAAGTCATCAGAAGTAGGCATCCGGAGGTACTCTGCAGTGTAAATAGATTCGATTGCCGAGCAAAATCTCATCAGGGACTCAAGAATGGTTGATTTTCCCATCCTCGTTATCTCGTCCACTTGGTCAGCAGCTGCTCCATATGCAAGCATCCGCAAGGCAACAATAATTTTTTGCTCAGGCAGGAGACCCATAACACCAAAAGCATCTGCCTTTTGCACAAAGTAAGAATCATGGTTGCAAACAGCGCCCATGATTTTGTTGAACAAATGTCGTTCCATTCTAAAACGACATAAGAAGTATGTATCAGGGAATGAACTGTTACAGACAAAATAATCGTCCAACAGCTCCTGACCTCGTCGTTGCCTGTTTCTATCAATGTTGATAACACGGTTGGCCCTGGAGGTGTGAGCCACAGCTTGGATGACTCGACGGGAATGTGAGGCTCTTGCCATTCTTGATTCGTCATCTCTCCGTCTACGCTCGTCATCCTCTTACATCTGATTTTCGGCCCAATCCCCGCCATTGAACGTTGCTTCTGATTGGTTAAACAATTCTTCCTCTTCTTGATCGATTTCCCACATCCTCTTTGAAGAAGAAGAAGAAGACATTGTAAAAGAAGGAAGCATAAACTATGAATAATGATAGGGATTTTGGTGAAGAAGGAAGCAGAAACTATGAATGGTGGTGTGAGATTTCTGAGGATGGATGGTGGATTATATGGAGGATTAAGAAAGGATTAGGTTGTTGATAAAGCCACGTGGCATGCCGCCATTCGTTAAAAATCTGGTGGAAATCTGTCATCAATGAGTGTAATCGGGTTGTGACACGTGGCACAACGTGATTCGTTAAAAATCTTATCGGAAATCCATCACCAATAATTGTCTTTTCAGATTATGACACGTGGCGCAATGAGAACGATTAAAAATTTTATCTGATATAACAAATAAAATTATTTTGAATTATTTTATAAATAAATAAAAAAATACAAATATTTTATTGTTATTGGTTTTTCGGATAATGACACGTGGCGCAACGAGAACGATTAAAAATCTTATCCGAAATTACAAATAAAATTATTATGTATTATTTTATAAATATAAAAAATACTAATATTTTATTGTCAATTGCCAGGGCAATTTAATTGTAGGGGTGGAGATGTAAAAAGCAATTGACAGGGGAATACACTGTTCATTAGGGCAATTACTGTTCATTAGGGTGGATTGAATAGTGATTGCCTGGGGGGAGGTGGGCAACACTGGAGTTGCTCTAAAAGGAATTCACAGGTTTCGGGAATACTTCGGAATATTACAACATGTTGATTGGGTGTTACATTTGCAGAATTCTCGAGAAACGTGAGAGTTGTCATTTTTTAAGTCCACGATTTGAAACGAAACAAATATGACGTTTAAATATTTGGAAATAAGCAATAAGCATGTAAGTAAGAGATTCTAGTGCAGCCTACATGAAAGGACAAACGACTGGTTATGGTGGGTTGTGGCTGAGAGAGGAGGTCATGGAATGGTAGGGCGATGAATGAGGTCACCTTAGTGACTGGTCAAGTGGGAACATAAAGTTCCTATATAACTATGATGTGTTTTTACTAATAAGACACCTTAGTCTATGCACAAGAAAGGTTTAATAAAATATTTTTAAAATTTTAGTTAATGTATATAAAAGTATTTTGATATGTTTTGAAAATGGTAGGATTGTGCGAAGTTTTTCAAAATATTTGGCAATCGGTCGGAACCGCCATCATAATCGATGAGCGCCTTGAAGGTAATACTGCATAATTTTGAATCGGAAGGTCATGTCGTTTGGCTTCTTATTTTTTAACTTAATTAATTTTATGATTCCAGCTGATGAAAGAAACACAACTCTTAGTAAAGAGATGTGTCTGACATAAATTGGCATCTCTTTTGATGAAGAGGTGTAACCAATTTGAAAGAATGTCATAAGGAGACATGATTCTCTATAATTATAGAATGGTGATCTACAAATGAGAAATTGAATCAGTCAAATGACTAAACAATCGTTTTCGTATTCTTCCTACATTCTACTTCAAAAAACAAAACACTATAAAACTATTTTTCAACATATTTAGTTTGTGTTAGGAGTGTGCAAACTTTGACAAACATACCACGAGGCTTATGATAAATTTTATAGGCCCAAGCATAGTCCACCACAAATATCACTGATATTGTCCCAACTTAACCACCTATTACTAGATGTTGAGTTTTATCACAAAAACCCTCAGTGATATTAGGGGTGGAAACTCACATATATTAATTGTATATTTTTGTGTCATATGACTAATGTGAAATCATTTTCTCCAACATGCCCCCTCACGAGTGGCCCCAAACAGGGTCACAAGGGAAACCAAATCCTACATTGGGAACTGGTCAAGTCATTATACTGAAGCTAACGCAACTTTTCAAGAGCCTGGTCATCATTCCGGGACTAGAGCCAACACAACTATTCGAAGACCCAGTCATTCAATATCCTTAAGCTATAGTTAGCACAACTTTTTGAAAGCCCAACTTAAGGAGGCAAATTCGAGCCTAGTAAATCGGGCCCAGGACGCGTCGAAATAATAGCCTGCTCTGATACGATGATAAACTTTATGGGCCCAAGCATGGTCTACCAACAATATCACCGATATTGTCCCAACTTGACCACATATTACTAGGTGTTGGGTTTTATCACAAAAGACCTCGGTAATATTAGGAGTGAAAGCTCTCATATATTAATTGTATATTATTTTGTCATATGATAGATGTGGGATCCTATTCTCCAACAACTTATTCACATATCCCCTTTGCTCATGAGATGTGAGGGTGAATTTAGTAAAAGATAGCATATTATACGTGTTTTAAAACAATCTTTCGGCCCTCATTATACTCATAACCCACATGACACTTTTTTTCAGCTTTGTTGCATTGTGCTTTGTTTTGTTTGTGATATTCAATTTTTTTTTAATGGAATCACATCGTTTTGATCAAGTCAGCGTTTGAGTATTCTTGGGCTTGATTTGCATTTCTTATTTGTGAGTTGCTCTTAGACGCTTTAGGAGATGTTAGGAAGGTTTTACTTTATTGGCTTCAGTACAGTTTGATCAAGTTGGAGATTGTTAAGAAAGAAGAGAATGCTCTTTGGGAATAATATTGTGTCTCTATTTATCTCTCAAAGAGAAATTTATAAGATGTTACAATCTTATCAACAAGGAAAGAGCTAATTTACAGGAAATCATACTAAACTAAGAATCCCAAGATTACAGGAATATACTCAAAAGTCAACACTCCCCCTCAAGTTTGCGCATATATGTCGCACATGCCTAACTTGTGTAAGAAACTTGAAAACTTATGACTTGAAACAGCTTTTGTGAGGATATCTGCCAACTAATCTTCCATTCTTATTGCTGATACTTCAATTATTTTTCCTTCCATTATTTCTTTGATGAAGAATCGATCAACTTCAACATGCTTTGTTCTATTATGCTGTATCAGATTATGTGCAATGTCACGGGCAGCTTTATTATCACAAAATTATTTCTTGGGCTAATCATTTTTGATACCCAAATCCCTTAAAAGAAGCTTAAGCCACAAAATTTCACAAATCCCCAAGGCCATACCTCTGTATTTGGCTTCTGCACTAGAACGGGCAAGCACATTATGTTGCTTACTTCTCCATGTAATCAAGTTACCCCCAATGAATGTAGAGTAACCTGATATTGAGCCCCTTTCGTCAACCGAACCTGGCCAATCTGTATCAGTATAACCTTCAACTTCAAAATGACTATTCCTTTTAAACAATATCGCAGAATCCTCGTCAAGGCATTCATATGTTGCTCTCTAGGATCATACATGTATTGACTCACTACATTTAAGGCATAAGCAAGGTCCGGTCTTGTGTGTGCTAAGTACATTAAACGACCTACTAACCTTTGGTATCTCCCTTTGTCAACTGGTACTTGATTAGGATCAACATTAAACTTCAACCATTCCTCTACTAGTGTAGCTACTGGCTGACAAGCTGACATGCCGGTTTCGTGCTACAAAACAATAATATACTTCCTCTGAGACAAGAAAATTCCAGAATTTCTTCTTGATACCTCAATCCCTAGAAAATATTTTAGGGATCCAAGGTCATTCATCTCAAATTTTGTAGACAGATATCTTTGCAAGGCCCACACGTTCTTCCAGATCATTCCCTGTTACCGCCATATCATCTACATACATAATAAGTGCAGTAAGCTTCCCATTTCATCTTTTCAGGAGCAAAGTATGATCGGAGTTACTTTATCTGTAACCAAATGCTTTTATAGATTTTGTGAATCTTCCAAACCATGCTCGAAGAGACTACTTCAAACCATACAAGGATTTCTTCAACATGCACACCTTATATATATATATATAGAGCATTACATCCTCGTGGAAGATCCATACAAATCTCTATACAAGAAGGCACTCTTCACATTAAGCTGTTGTAAGGGCCAATTAAGATTTGTAGCCAAGGACAACAAAACACAGATTGTGTTGATCTTGGCTTGTCACGCTTCGGACCCTGGTTCAGTGAAAGAAACACAAGTGTTCAAAATAAATAACAAAACTCTATCTCTCTCGTCTAACACAATCTCAGCTCATCTAGCCCATGTCTAGCCAGATAAATCATCTGAAAAATAAGAGGGTGATAGGTGAGCAACAACGACCATCGCCTAGTGAGTACAATGTGTAATATGCCAATCAAGCGATATCGTTTTACACATACTAGAAAATATGATAATAATATCAAAAGCTTTTTAGCCACATATTTTTACATCACATCATCCCTTTACGTGTTGGTTATCCTTCATAATATGCAGGTCACAGATGTGAAAATTAACTTGACACACAAATTAAACCCTATTGTTGACAATTGTAGTAAAGATGCAAGTAGGGATCGTTCTGGACCGGGAATTAACTAGGGATGCTAATCAACTAAAATAAGACTCAAAAACACTAAACTAGACTCTATAGACTCAAAACTAACTTAAGACACTAAAAACAGCAAGAAACAATCAAAAAGACTCAACTCTAGACCTAACACTTGGTTTTGACGAAAATAAAACTTAAAAGACTCAAAAGAATAAAAGAAAATAGATTTTGACTCAATAAACAAGACTTAAGAAAAAGGGGATTTGTTTTGACGAAATTAAAACTTAAAACAAAACTTAGAAAACAAACTTTATAGCAAACGAATTTGAATGAATTGAATGGGTGAATGGCTAGCTAGAAGGTCCTTCTCCACACATGACACATATGCAACATAAATCAATCTCCAGTTATTCTTTCAATAAACCATGAATCTCAACACCCTAAGTTAATTAGGTACGCTTAAACTAACTTCAGATTTTCCTAGATTCATTGAATTGGACGTAGCGCCACAACCAAATTATTCTTATCAAGTTCCCTATATGATAGCATACTAGAGATACATCTCAAAGATCATTAAGTTCTATGAAAACCATAAGTGTTGACAAGATATTTGTGACTATGATAGCATGACACTCCTACCAGGAATTCACTTAACACGATCGTGACCAACAACCTCCACTACTTGTGAATATAAGTTTCTAACTATTAGGTGAAAGTCCCTTATACTCTAGCATCAAATTCATGCATGTAAACTAAGTATGCATCCTCAATCAACATACAAGAATAAGTATTGATAACTCAGTTAAGCAAATTGCATTCACGATTTATGAAATAATAACTGGATGTAATCAATTCATATCACATATATGTTCATGGCTTTGAATTCGCCTCTAGCTAAAAAGAACTTAGTTACTCATAATTACAACTGAAAACATTGAAAATAAAATATAGAATACACCTAAAACCTCCAGAGCTTCAACACTAATCTTCAATCTCTGACTTCTCGCTCTTTTTTTTTGTGCTCCAAAAACTGATCTCTTCTTTTATTCTGTGCGTCCCCAGTAATTACATCATCAAGGAACTCTAAAGCATGGTTTTCTGTAGAGTTTATACCTCATTAGAACTCCTACATCTATCTGAATTAAGTCCAAAAACACACACAAACAGATCACACATTATCTTCTTTGAAACCAAATCCGAGTAGGACTCTTTTTCCTGTTTCTACCTTCAGTCACCAAAACAGCTATAAAATCTGCAATACGTATCAGAATGACAATCTGTAAAATCCTATGGAAACTAGACATCCAGAGATTTCCAACCATATATGGTACGACACTTAATTCTTTCTAACGAAATCTGGGTGCTCTGTCGAAGTTGGCAGTTATGCGCAGCACTGTCCAATTTTCACTCGGATTCTGCTTTTGCAATGTACTTGTCTTCCAAACTTCTATCTCCACTCTTTTAGGATAAATTGAAGTCCTCAAGCAGTCAGATTATCAAATGTCTTCATATGAAATTGAATCTCCCTTGCAGCTGAAATTAGGTAGAAATTGATGGTGATAAGGTTAGGATAAGATAAGATAAGGATAAGATAAGGATAATGTTCCAGATAATGTTCCATGTTTTCTGCTCTTCCCTTATCTTCATTGTCTTAAACTTATTTCTTCATCTTCCAAACAGATTCCTAGCCTCATTTAAGCTCCCAATTCGTCCATTCCCTGGGTTCCATATACATGTACTCCATTTAAGCTCCATTTTGCTCTAAAATGCACCAAAGTGCACTTTCTTGCTTCACTTGCCATTTGAACCTACAAACACACGAAAATAGCTTAAATCACTATAATAAACAATAACTAACTACGTAAATGCAAGAAAACAAGCTAACTAAGTCGCATAAATATGCTCCTATCAGTCACCATGTGACCTCTATATTGGTCATTATGCCTTAATAAAGCCAATTATGAGATGATACTTTATGCACATTTAACGTATTAAACTATTTCAGTTTAATCTAAGGACAAAAATCATTGTTTAAGGCTCCCATTAAATGTTATACGCCTAAACAAGTCCAAGGAATATGTAATTAAGAGAATGAAATCTAAAGAAGTTAGATTCATGAGACCTTTCTGTTTCATGCATATATCCTAAATGTTCCTGATCATAGAATTGCCAATTGGGCATTGATAATTCGAATAGATTAGTACATAGTATGTCTTCTCTCCATAGAGTGACTGGTCTTGAGTCATAGGTGTGAATGACATTAAGGCAATTATGTAGATGCTCAATAGAGAGTGAGTGCACTGAACGCGATCAATTAGGAGTTCTCATACTCATGTCATTTGAGAAGTCACTAGTTGGGATAATGCAAAGTAGTCATTTGACCTGAGGCATCACAATTGTCTTGTGGTTAGGTCTTTGATCTTTGACTATGTTAAAGTCACTCCGGTATGAGAGGGTGTCCACGACATCAGTAGGGTTAAACTACCTAATCATTGAAGCATGTGAGTGTACGACAAGAGATCTCTAACCTTCAAACAGTTGAGGGAGAATACTCTATGATATGATTAAGAATCTCTTGCCAGAGTATGAATAAGATTTAGGAAGTTTGTTCTAAATCACATTCAAGGTAATCATATACACAAAGAAAATCACATTGGATAGTAGACATGAAAAAACTATCAACCAAACAATGTGATCAAGAGTATTGATATAGAAAAGAACCATATTGCATTGTAATCCCAAATTGAATAGGTTCTCCAACTTCTTCTGCTTAGCTTGGGTAGCCATGACATACTGCTAGGTGTCACTCATGGCTTGTGGAAGCTCTGAAGATTAATAATCACTAATCTTCACTAAATGGAGAATTGAAAGTAAGTTTCAATTCACATCGAGTAGTAAGAGTTCAAATCGCTCACTGCCTCGCTAACTAGAACCTAATGGATCGCACACCTCGTAAGGTAATGATTAAAGAATACAATGGGGTTGAGTAAGGACAATTAAGTGGTTTAATTGTTTAAGTCTAGGATGAATTAAAATGTTCATTAATCAAACCAATAAGTTCGTTTAAGACCTAGAGTTAGTTTTGGGCATCAAGGTCTAATGAGCTTTGAACCGTCAAGCTCATTGACTTAAGTTGTATGCCAACTTAAATCACAAAGGGCCCAAAAGGCCCACTAAACTCTTATGGCCAGCTATAGAGAGAAGGGAGTGGTTTCCCACTTAAGTCACTTAAAGTAAGTGACTATAAAAGGATCGTTATAGCTCCATCCTTTATTAGGGTTTTCATGAGGAAAGAAGAGAACACAACTCTCTCTTCTCACTCTTGGAGGCCGGCCACATGGGAAAGAAGAACTCTAGCATCTTCCTATGTCACTCATTTTCTTTCTCATTCATCCTTGGTGTCGAAACATAGAGGCCTCCTACTTTGGTGGCTTTGGAGAATCCAATTCATCCTTCCAAATCTAAGAATCCAAGGAGCAAAGAAGCAAGGAATGAAGGCCCTCTCTTGGGTGATTAGCCTTTGCTTATGTATAGAGGAAATCTTCAAAGGTATATGAAATCTCAACTCTCTTTGTTGAATAAGAGTTGGATCTTGATTCACCACACTACTAGGCTTTGAATTTCATGGTTAAATTATTATTTTTTAGTGCATACAAGCATGCTTCCACCATTTAATTGTTAAATGCATGCATATATGTTGCTCCATGAACTTAGTTTTATAAAAAAATTCCTTCACCCCGTGTGCCATACATTTATCTCTTGGATAACCTATCACTGAAGTTCTCATGCTCCATGAACAATCTCAAGTAATCCACATGTCACCATATATAATGATCCCAAAACAATTCACAAATAAGACATGCCTAACTTGAAAATACATAGAGATTTGTAAATAAAGTAAAACTCTTGATAATTCATGGTTTTCCTTTTATCCGGAAATAAGAAATTTTAGAACACATTACATAAACCACTCACTTCAAAACGACAACCCCGACAAGACAAGCCAACTAGCAATATCCACACATCAACCCTAGCTCGCTCTCTCTCTCTCTCTCTGTATCTCTTTCTTTCCCGTGAAACACTAATGCTACTCTCTCTGTATCTCTTTCTTTCCCGTGAAACACTAATGCTACAAACCATTATTTTCACTTTTGAAAATAATAGAATGATGCTCCCTATTTATAGGGCACTGTGGAGGCTAAAGCTATAAGTCATCTAATGTAGATTGACATGATATTGGTTCTAATCAAAACATAACCAATTAGATAAAGACGGGCACTAAGTAAGTCACTAGCTAGATATGTTTATCTTCACTTTTGGATAATTTTTTCCCTTATGGAAACACCTCCTGCTAACAAATCCATGAGTCATATGCATCTCTTTTGCATGCAAAAGGTGTCATGCAATAGCAAGAGGTTAAACCAATTGATATACAAATGACTTATTTGATTCTGACAGGTGATTGGTAGAAACATAATTAGATTTGCACTTAGACTTAGGGTTGGGTTTATTTACTAGATACCTAGATTTGCACTTAGGGTCAGCTTTGTAAGTAAGTTTAGGAATACCTCGGTTCACACGATTAGGGAGACGACATGGTGGTGATGCATCCAAGATTGAAGAGGATTGATTATGGTTATCGGGGCTTAAATGTGGCAAGACAAATTGTGAGATAGCTAGCAGCGACGAGGAAGGTAGCAGTGAGGAAGCTGGCAGTGAGTTGTTTGGCGGTGTCAGCTCATCCCTTTCAAGGTTTTCAACATTGTTTTCATGTGAATGATCATCACTTGTCTTCAAGACATTACCATTTAATTTCAAGTCATTCACAATATTATTTTCTTGTGAATAGTCACCACTTGTTTACAAGACATCACCACTTAAATCAAAGTCATTCACAATATCTGTATCCAGAATACTATAATCAAGAGTTTGAACTTCCATCTGATTCTCCCCCTGAAGTGAGGACTCAGAATTGGCAAAGTATGTACATACCATTTTCATGAAATGCAACATCCATAATGACAAACAACTTTTTCGTCAGAGGGTGATAACATCGATATCCTTTTTGATTTGAGGCATACCCCACAAACACACATCGTAAGGCCCGCGGTTCAAGCTTACTCCTCTATTGTTTATGAAGATGACTGAAGGCAACACAACCAAACACATTAGGTGAGATATAGGGGACTGCATGAGCGTCGATGTGAGGAGAGAGCTTGAAACGGTGTCTGAAAATCACCTGATCAGGACTGACAGGATTAATGAGATACGTAGTTGAGGTGAGAGTTCTCCCCAATAGGATAACGGGAGACACTCATAGAGTAAGGAAACACGAACAACCTTCAGAAGCTGACAGTTCTTGAGTTCTGCAACCCCATTTTGTTGTGGAGTATATGGACATGTAGTTTGATGAACAATACCATGATGATCAAGAAAGGCACAAAGTTTAGAGTTCACATATTCGCCGCCATTATCACTCTTGATAACCTGTATTTGTGAGTTATATTGTACTTGCACCATTTTGTGAAATTGCTTAAACAAAGAGGTAACTTCACTTTTGGACTTCATTAAACAAACCCAAGTCATACATGTGCAATCATCAATAAAAGTAACAAACCAATGAGCACCACCAAATGCAATAGTTTTAGATGGTCTCCAAACATCATAATGAATTATTATAAATTGAACTAAACTTTTATTCAAGCTTGGCAGAAACAAAGTACAATGACTTTTAGCCAGATCACAAACACCACATTTAAAGTTAGAAACATCATTCTTAACAAATTGGCTAGGAAACAACCTCCATAGATAACCAAAAGAAGCATGTTCATGTCGTCGATGCCACAACCAAACCTCCAAAGCTTTATTCTTCTCCCCTTAAGAACCTTCCACACCAATAGCTTGAATCAATATCTGGGTACTGTTCGGTGTCAGCTCCAAGTAGTAGAGCTTCCCTTTTCTAATACCATAATCAATGCCTTGTGAGTCTAAATGTCTTTAAAAGCAGAAAAATAAGGCCAAAAGGTCACAATACAATGTAGGGCGATAGTTATTTGAGCAACAGATAATAAATTATAATCAAGGGAATGAACAACAAGTACGGTATCAAGATTAAAGGTATCGGAAAGGGAGACAACGCCTTCCCTATGGGGGCAACATTTTCATTGGCAACATTCACGACATTTTTAATGAATGGTTTTAGAGCTTATATTTGTCTAGAATCACAAGTCATAAGTTCAGTAGCACAAAAATCAATTATCCAAATATTATTCATAACAGATGCAAAAACCTTTAAAGCCTTATCATCTTACCTGTATCAGTAAGCAAGACACATTTTCTCGATTATATGTTCAAAATCTTCCTTAGCTTCAACAATAGAGGGACGTGACTTGTTACAGCGAGGATCACGAGTCTTTTCCCAATTATCAGGATAGCCAATAAGCTCGAAACAACGATTTTTTGAATGTCCCTTCAAGCCATAGTGAGGGCACTTGCTAAGTGGACGGTAGGAGGAATCATCATACGTGTTGGATCTGTCACGGCTAGACTCGTCGGTTCAATCCAAACTGGATCAGTTCTCCTGTCCACTTCGGTCAGACCAATTATGGGAGCTATGGGTTCGTGCAGCCATGGTCATGGGTGATTTGGTTGCAGCTTTCTTCAAGTGGTAGGCGGGGCAGACAAGGCAACCAAACAACTCAGAAACAAAATTAGTGAGTTTGGACTTTGTCAGAGAAAAAAAAAAAACAAGCGGGAAATGGTGACTAAGAGCCCAACAAAACAAAGCAACCAAATTTTTTTTTCTTCCTTTTTTTTTATGGGATGGCAACACAAAACACGGTGCAGGACATCAATACGAATTCTAGTGTAGCTTCTAGGTTCAGTGCATGAATCAAGATGACAACAGCCTCGACGGTTGGGAGACAGTACATTTTTCGTCGGATCTGGGCGCATAGGCAGTTCAACCCACCCAGCCTTGGCAAAATCCTCATATAGAGCCCTGTTTTGCCCACCTAAGATTGGAGGCTGTGCAACCCAGCAACTCGAGGAAGAAGAAATGAGAGAAAAAAAAAAAGAATACCCTGGACCAAAACAATGCCATTTTGGTCTTTATAACAAATGTTTTAAAAAGACGACATGTGCATTTTATAAAAGGAAAAAACTACATGTCGTTTTCTTTGGGATTTTAGATTCTTTCTTCCTACTCAATGGCAGCAACCATTTTTCCTAATTCCTCCATTCAAACCCTATTTCACCTCATTCACTGATCCACACTCAAAATTATCCATCTCCACTTCATTTCTTAATTTCTCCGGCACCACCATTGCTAAGATCCGGTTGCCAACAAGGAAATATAGGCAAGAACAAGTATGTATTCTTTTCTGAATAATTTAAAGTGTCTTTATTGTATACAATCACTTATAAGCTTTCATATTTGCCCACCCAAGACTAAATTTTTGGATCCACCCCATCTGGGCGCAGGTATGGTGCGGATGGAACTGATTATGGCATGTTGCATAGATAATTAGTTTAGACGATCTAGGTGCAGCAAAAATCAGTTTTGACGATATGGGTTTCAAAACTTGTTCAGACAAGAGTGCAGTGATAAGAAACAATGCTGAGATCGGCGCGGAACGGCACTGGAATCAGCACAATGAACTCGGGTTAGCAATGACGACGTGGCTCTTTGGTTGGACAGCGCGCTGCACAACTAGTTGCACACAGCTGGTGGTTCTGGGTTCTACGCACAACACGCGACATATTTTGCTCCTTTTTGTAAAAAAAATTTATTTAACCTAGGCTATGGTGTCAAGAAGAGAATGCTATTTGGGAATAATATTGTGTCTCTATTCATCTCTCAAGGAGGAATTTATAAGATGTTACAATCCTATCAACAAAGAAAGAGCTAATTTACAGTAAATCATACTAAACTAAGAATCCCAAGAACACAGGAATATACACAAAAGTCAACAAAGAGAACCGAGAGCACTTATTGGTTGAGAGACTGTTTGAGTCACAAAAAAATTCTAAATAGATGGGGTATAGCGGCTCATAATTCCAAAACGGCCAAGACCAAGCTGCTTGTAACTTTTGACAATATGGTCCAATCTTTCTCTACAGAAATAGTTGGACCGTGTGATTGATCCAATAAATCAATCCAAGCCCAAGACTTTGAGTTAAAACATCTGGTTCAAGATCCAAATCCAATCCAGAGAGATTAAGATTGGTGGTTCAAAGAAATATTATACGTGGAAAATCCAAAAATGGCAAAGATCAAGGTCCAAACATGATGAGAGTAATTGATATTCAATTTGAGGCAATCAATGTCCTTGGTCCACAAATGAAAAAGGGTCACGATCCTTCTAGAGATATCTGGAGGAGATTAGTACATGAGAACATAAATAGGCAAGAAACAAAGTCAATCAACCCAAAAAGGCATGAATATTCCAAGATGAGTTGAATTCACGGACATCACATTACAAGAGGTAGAAGGAGAGTTTTTCAAATGTACAAAATGTACGGACCAAATAAGTGGCCAATTTAGCACTAGTGTTGCCCTATAAATATGAAGCTTGAAGAAAAGAAGAGGATCTCTCGAAACACACACAAAAATATTTCATATTCTTGTACTCCTTTATTTTTGTTCCTAGCCTAGGCCGTTTATGTTCAAGTATTTTACTTTCAAGCTTTCTAGATTCAAGTGAGTTTTCATTGTTCCAAGCACGTTTAGTGACACATCCCGACCCGGATGTACACGTGGACACCCAAAAGTCGAGTGTGCTGGCCGACACCACGTAGGGTGACGAAAGCCAATTTGAAAGAATTAAGATCAAGTGTACACAAATGTACGGGCGGAAGAATTTAATACAATACACGTCGTACAAAGTACGGGATACAGAGTATATACAATACCAAGGAATTTAAACCTTCGTCATACCACCGCCTCGAACGTAGACAGCTCCAGCCACTAAACCTGGAGGGGCGCAAAACAAAAGGGTGAGTGGGCCAATAATAGTCAGTTTTGTAAAAACCCTTGTTTTCTGAAAATAGTAACCCCTCGCCGTCAAAATCAAGTAATTGGTTTGAAAACCGTTTCAGAAAACGTAATAATAATAGTAGGTAGAAAACGAGGTAAGTACGGAAATATACTTACCATCCGAAACGGGCAGAAAGCCACCGTTCGGCATAAAATGCTTTACCCGAAGGTTCGTAAAATAAGGATCTACGGAAAACCCGTAAACCAAATAAATGCCCCCGTGGCATCAGTGAAAATCGGTGACAACACCACCATATAAAACTATAAAATAAACGCTCATATACACAATCACGTGAAGCTGGCGCATCTGCGCATCACAACAAGTTCGAGTCGCCCATACGACCTAGAACAGGCTGGCACCTACTATGGATTCATAGTGAGCGTATCGGTGCGTGTGAACAATCACGTGAAAGTGGTCCTGGCCCCACAATCCAAGACTACAAGATAGATGCTCGTTTAGGTATAGCAAACACACAAGTTCATACAGATATATTCTGTCATGAACAGGCTGGGTGTATAAGTAACAGTACGCTCGTGTACACAATCACGTGAAGCTGGCGCGTATGCGCATCACAACGAGTTCGAGTCGCCCAGGCGACCTAGAACAGGCTGGCACCTGCTATGGGTCCATAGCGAGCGTATCGGTGCGTGTGAACAATCACGTGAAGCTGGTCCTGGCCCCGGACGGTACACTAAACACCGTGTAAGCAACCTAGTTGAGCGTATGAAAATATACTACTGAATACTCTACATAAAACCAGGTGGGGTAATTTCCCTATACGGGATGCCCTCAAGCTAATCAATATATATTTGGTATTCTCGGGGCCGTACCCGAAATACCAAACATATAGCTAAATACGTGAAATACCAAGGATACGCCACATGGGTACCAAGGTATAGAAATACCAACTTAATGGCAAACTAGGTGAACCCAAAATACGGTAGGAATTTACCATATCCAAGGTTCACCCAAATACGGCTCAAAGCCGTCAGATAGTTATAAAACCCATAATCACAAATAAGTACAAGTAGGGAATTAAAATACTTAATTCCCTAAATTCCCTAAAATAGAGCCGGTTCGATACTAGCAATACGTGTACAAAATAATACGGAAATCACCAATTCAATGGTATAATTCCCAAATGGAAATGTAGGCCCAAAGCCCACTAATTTCCATGGCCTACCGAAACAATGAGCCGCAACTAGTAAACCGAGTAATAAATTAATATAACAAGGTCTACCAATAGTACGATACAAATATCCATTTAAAATCACAGTATAATGTAGGCAATAAACCAAAATATAATTTCCCAAAATAAAACACATTTAAATAATAGGGAAAGGGCCCACTCACAAATACCGAAGCCGGGAAGTCCAAACGTACGTCCTCCGAGCGCCAAGGGTCGCCAAACCTAATTTGGAACACCCAAGATTAATAAGGTAATTGAAAATACGAAGAAAACGGCGTTCGGAAACCCGAAAACGGAGTTTCGGGGTCGGAAACCCCAAAACCGCCGCCGTGGGCCGCCGTGTGCCGTCGCACACGCCGCCACACGCTGCCATTTGGCCTAACCTATATGAGATATCACCGGTACAATGATTAAACTCATAAAGGTAACGAATTAACTAATTAATTAAACCTATCCCTTGTTTTCTCAATTTGGAGGTCCAAAGCACCTCAAATATTAACATGCATACTACCCCGAGGTAGTACACGTCGTCACGAGTCGACCCGTGAAAACAGAACACGATTTGGACCCTCCACGCGCCCTCACGCGCGGCTTGAAGATCGGAGCCGACGGCTCCACGCGCGGCTCACGCGCGAGCTGGTCAGCTGAGCCGGTGAGCCGGTCAACTCGGCTCGGCTCGAGCCGGTCAACACGGCTCGGCTCAAGCCGTCAACACGGCTCGGCTCAAGCCGGTTCGGTCAATGCTGATGTCAGCAAGTCCGGTCTGAACCGGTCTGCTGACGTCAGCAAGGCCGGTCCAACCCGATCCGATGACGTCAGCGCCGGACATCCCTGCCAGGATTCCGGTCGCCGGCGCCGCCGCCGGCCGCCGTCGCCGGAAACTGGGAAATTTGGCCAGATTTCTGGGGATTTTTCAAAGCTTCATAACTTCCTCGTTTTAAGTCCAAATTGGACGATTCAAGTACCAAAATGAAGCTAGAAGTGGGGAGATTCAGAATTTACCAATTTGGGGGCCGGTCCTTTGCCGGAGGTGGCCGGAATTTGGCTCGAAAGTTTCGGCCAAAACCAAAACTCGTCGATCTCGATGTTCCCATCACACGCAGGCCCTGGGTTGTGATCCCAGGGTTCCCAGAAGTCCAATGATGGTGAAATCAGGCCTGAATGGCCTTGCTTGGCCGAGGAAATTCGCCGAGAAAGGCTCGGGTGTACCTAACAATTTTTGGATTTTGAAACTTTGGGTTTCTGGGTTCAGGGCCGAGCACAGTGGCTCAAAATGTGTGGAGAAGAAGGTCAGTGACCTTCCCTGGCCAAGGGAAAACCCAGAGAGGGAGAGGAAAGGCACGGGGTGCCTGGAGAAATTTGGAGCTTTTGCTCCTTGTTGTTTTGTGCAGACAGAGAGCACGGGAGAGAGTGAGGGACAGAGAGTCAAAAGACAGGGGACAAGGCCACATGGGCCAACAGGGATTTGGGCCCCAGCCCAACCACCAAACTGTCCAAATTTGAAAATACGAGAAACGTCGAAAATCAACGCCCGTAAAATATTCGTTCGGAGTCCGAACGACGTACGGCTCGCGTCTACGCGTTCGTATCGACGAGCACGTCAAGAAAATACAAGTGAATGCGTCGTACGAGTTACGAGCAAAAGTCAGCAAAATGTAAGGTCAGCTTGAGGAGCAAAATCGTCATTTTGCACCTCAGGAATAAAATAATATTATTCTCGTCTGAGTGTGTTCATACGGCCGTGGAAGATAATATTATTTTATTCACAGTCTAAATATTGACCTGGTGACGCACGATTGACTTTTTGCGTGTGGCTCATGCGGCACCTTCACTGTATTTGGCGTGCTGTCCGGCTCTGGCTTCGTCTCATTTGCAACGGGCGTCATTCGAGTGAATGAGTCCTACGGACGATTAATTTAACGATGTTCAGTTATTTGGTTTTGTGTTTTAGTGGGCCTTGAACCCGGTAAATTTGTGGGCGTGCCCATCTCGATCCTTATCCCTCACTCTCTATCACTTCGGCACTCTTTGTCTCCCATCACTCACACTCAACCCTACGTCTACTCTCCCTGCAAACACAGAGCCCGGTAATCACTTTCAGAGACACCCAGGGTTCCATCCACGCCTTGAACCTCTGCGGCCCGGCCTTGTCGGTGGGAGTCACTCTCCTCGACCACAGGAGCAAACTCGGTAGCCTTCAACCCGAGACGAACCTGGCTTACGAAAAACCCGAAATCTAAGTGCCAGCTGGCCCATTTCTCTCGGTGAATTAGAGCCTCATGGTCCTCCAATTGTTCACCAATCTCTTCCTCGAGGTCCACGGGAGATTTAATACGGACACTGCATGTATGAATCACGTAGAGATCGAAGGAATCAAAATCTATAGGGGCCTTTTCTTCAAATTAGGCCAACCGTAGACTTTGGCCAAACTCTTAGTAAATTAAATTCCCCGAACCTCAGCTTCTATTTTGATGTAAGAATCATGCAATTTGGTGCGAAATAGATGTCTGTGGTATTTCGAATTCCGGCCATCTTCCCAGTTCGCGCCCGTGACGGCGGGCGGCCGCGACGATCAGTTCTTAGGACTTGCAGCGGCACGACGTGGCTGGCCATTTGGTGGCGTCAGCTTAGTTCGGCAGGTCAGAGCAGGAATATACTGAGGTATATTAGTCTCTTTCTTAACGGCGTCGGGAATATTCCCTAACGGCGGCGGAATATTAAAACTAGCAATAGTTAGAGAATATTCAGTTAATAAATGGAATATTAGTTAAGTTAACGGCGCGTAGATTAGCATGGCGTGAACGGTGCGCCGTGGCCGCCCGCGTGGGAACCTTTCCCGGCCATGGCGGTAGCGACGCGTGAGGCGCGTGTGGCCTCACGGCGCGAGCGTGGCGGCGCGTGAGGCCAAATGGCGGCGTGTGGCGGCGCGTGCGGCCGGCGCACGGCGGCCACGGCGGCCGGTTTCGGTTTTGGGGTTTCCGACCCCGAAACTCCGTTTTCGGGTATCCGAACGCCGTTTTTCTTGTAATTTCGTACACTTTACTAATTTGTGGGTTTCAAATTTAGGTTTGGCGACTCGTGGACTCCCGTTAGCGTATTTTCGGACCACTTCGACTTCGGTATTTGTGAGTGGGCCCCTTCCTCACTTAATTTAAATGGTTTTATATGTTTTAATTATCAATTTGGGTTTTACCTATACTTTTAATTGATTATTGCTATACTTTGGTAGCAAACTTAGTTTATGCCTACATTATTATGGTAACTTTAATTTAGTATTTGCCTCGTATTTCCGGTAGGCTTCGTATTTAGTAGTAGTTACTCCGTTTACATAGTAGACTCGGTATTTGTTAGGCCATGGAAAATCAATGGACCTAGGGCCTATATTTCTATTTGGGGTTTACACCATTAAGTTGGTGTTTCCGTATTTATTTTGTATGCGTATTACGATTATCGATATTGTGCTTGTTTGTGATTATGGGTTTTTATACCTATTGGCCGGCCTTGGGCCGTATTTGGGTGAACTTTGGAAACGATATAATTTCCTATCATATTTTGGGTTCACCTAATCTACCATTAAGTTGGTATTTCTATACCTTGGTACCCGTATGGTGTATTCTTGGTATTTTACGTATTGTGGTTAATTACTTGGTATTTCGGGTACGGTACCCGAGAATACTTTATTTAGTGGTAGTTTTAAAGGTTATCCCAAAAAGGGAAATTACCTTATACTGTTTTATTTAAGAATACTCCGTGGCATGTTTTTATACGCTCAACTTGGGAGGCTTACACGGTGTTTATTGTACTGTCCGGGCCAGGACCAGCCTTCACGTGATTGTTCACACGCACCGATACGCTCACTATGGATCCATAGTAAGGTGCCAGCCTGTTCGAGGACGCATGGGCGCCCGAACTCGTTGTGATGCGATTAGCGCCAGCTTCACGTGATCATAGTACATGAGCGTAACTTTATTTATACACCCAGCCTGTTCATGACAGAATATATCTGTATGAACTCGTGTGTCTGCCTTGTCTAACCGAGCATTTATCTTGTAGTTAGATTGTGAAATTATCTTGGATTTTCACTAATGCCACGGATACCTGTATTTGATTTATAGTTTCTCCGAATAGTTTTATTTTATGAACCTTTTATTAAAGTAAATTATGCCGAACGGTGGCTTTCTGCCCGTTTCGGACGGTAAGTACATTTCCGTACTTACCTTGATTTTCTACCTATTACTATATTATGTTTTCAAGAAAGGTTTTACGAAACTTAATACCTGTTTTACGGCGAGGGGTTAGTATTTTCAAAAAGGAAAGGTTTTTCACAAAATAACTAGCTATGGCCCACTCACCCTTTTGTTTTGCGCCCCTCCAGGTTTAGCGGCTTGAAGTTGTCGACATCGAGATCCGGTGGTATGAAGTTGTTCTAAATTCTCTGTATTTGTAAATTTTTCAGTATTTCGTATTCGTACGATAACTGTTATTTATTTATTAATTCTTACTCTGTGCGAAATTTGTACATCCTACTCATTAATTTATTCAAATAAATCCTTATTTTATTCAATTGGCTTTCGTCACCCTACGTGGTGTCGGCCAGCACATCCGACTCTTGGGTGTCCACGTGTACATCCGGGTCGGGATGTGTCATTTAGTTTTAATGTTATTTCAATGTAATTTCTATTAAAGTTTTATTTACTTTATGCAAATTAGTTTCTTGTCTTTAATTTCTTGTCGTTCTTTAGTTCATCACATTTACGTTCGTTGCATCCATAAAACCCGAAAACCCAAAATACACAAATTAAACCTAACCACCGTGGATCCTAAAGGAGTTTAGGCCAAGAAGAGGTTCAATATTTGGTCATTCGATCGTCTTGATAAAGAAGTCAAATTCATAGCGCACAATATTCAAATATTCCATCTAAACCAATATGTGGTTTGGTAGTGACACCCCTATACAATCCAAAGAAGAAGGACCAAAATCCTCTTTAACGGCACATCTGGCCGAAGTAGGGGAAAGAGAGACATGTTGTTATTACATCAAGAAAAAGAGAGCAACTCATTTAAAATTGGAGAGTTGTTGTCGCACCTTTTGCTCAAGAGAAAGTTTTCTTGTTGTTTTCTTGTGTGCCAACACTCTTTGTAAGAGACCAAAAAACCTATTCTTTGTTACTAGAATGTTGCACCTTTGTAAGGAGATTTATGGAACCATGAATTTTTCAAGACCAGAGTAAGGTGGATCAGAATACGTATACCTTGGAAGTTCGGTTCATAGACTCAATAGCTCCGCCAATCAGAGTAAGCTGCTCAAATTGATCAACGATGCCACCACATATGCTGTACTCCAAAAAGGTAGCGAAGTCCGCCAACTTCTATGAAATAGACCATGCTTGTTCCACAAGACACGGAAGCCATATCCGATTAAGGATTTGATCTGTTTCCTATTATCTTGGAGATTCCTACGATTTAGGGATTGACATGCGCCACGAGTAATTACACTTCTAAGAGGAAATAATCTCTATTACTAGATTTCCTCTAGGATTCTCCCGATTTAATACGGATTCAATGTCCTAAAAGGTGTCTCTCTCGACTACTATAAATACCCTCACCTAGGGCATACCTAGGGCATATCTCTGGTAACACAACACAATCTACGCATACTTAGTTCTTGGCATATTCTCTTGCCCACTGCTTGAGTTTTAATATTGCTTACTAATTTGACCGTCGGAGAGTCTTTAGTCTGTATCCCACCAGCACCATAAACTACAGTTATTCTCTTTTCTTATAGGTGGCCGAATTTGCAGACGACCTTCATTTGTGGCGGTGTGCAATTTCGATGAGTAACAAGAAGAGTTTGTAAAATCTCTTATTTTATACTAGTTTGTTCGTTTTTTATTTTATTTATTTGTATGTGGGTTGCTCTCTTTTGGTACTTGTTTGTGAGGTAAGATTTTTAACTTTGTTCTTGGCTCATTTGGTATGAAAGCTTGGAGTATTTGGGTTGGCTACACTTGTACTCTTGTTGGTATTTAAGGGGTGCTTAAGATGTTTGTTGATTTTTGGTTTGGTCTTTTGGTGTCCTAAAAATTTCGCCAAGGTGAAATTTTTTGGATATGTGGCTCAGTATTGGGCATCACATTGTTTTAGCCCAATTTGGGATGTTAGCTATATCATGTGAATGCCACGTGAAAGTGACTAGGTTTTCTTTGTGAGACATATCTAAGCCACACGTTCATCAATATGAAGAAGTGAGGGTGAAAGCAGAGAGTTCAACCCACATGCCACCTAGAGAAAGAAGAGTTTTTTAAGCTCATTTGTGCAACCCATTCAAAGCTATTAGTGCTACTTTAGTTACTTTTGTGAGAGGAGAAATTTGAAGTGTATCTTCTCTATATTTGTTCTTTGTTTTTGTGAAAGTTACTGGGTTTATTAGGGATGTGGTGTTTGTGAGTGCTTAAACACTCCTATGTAATTTTCATTTGATATTAGTGGAATTTTCTCGCTGTCTTCAAATTGAACATATGCTTACGCCAAATTAGTATAAATTTTTGGCCTCATATTTATTCCTTCAGCACAATATTTTTTTGTTGTTAAAAAAGAAAAGCATTTTTTTTAAAATTAGTATAAATACTAACTTTTTTTTTTCAACTGTACTAAAATTCGAATCTCTTCTAGTAAATTGAACACTATTTGTTATGCGCACTCTCACTCTCTCTTTATATATATATATATATATTTTTTTTTATACAACGATATATTTACACTACAAAAGTGGGGGAATAAATTGATATCGAATTTGTCATCTTCTAGAATCAAACTTAAGACATCTCAATTACAAATGAAGAGAAATACTATTAGATTGTAATGCTAAATCACATATGTTATGCTATACTAAACGTAGAAAATGTGCCAATAACAAGAGGCGGTAACAACAAAAGTTATATGTACGTGGTGCCACTACCATCATTACCCATTGACTTTTCATTGGAGGCATATATACATATACATACAAGGACAAGTACAATCACCCTTGTTAAATAATGAAGGGGGTCTCCCAATCTGTTTCAGTGAATCACTTGGAAGAGAGACCAAGAACTCATATAGGTCAACCCTCCTTAAGACAAATGTCAGTGAGCAAACATATGTAATTGAAACGGTGATGGATGAACCTTCACAAATTTAAATGACTAAGGGACCCTCGAAGCTTTGGCAACATCTTGATCATCTGAGTGCCGCCGAATACCACCAAAAGAGTCATTTCTGACAAGTCAACAACCCACGGCAACAAGGTACGGGGAGACCCGTTGACCTTCCAAAATTATTTTCAACCATGACAGAAACACAGAAGTTGTCTCTACTCGCCTTCCCCACAAGAGAGAGAGAGAGAGAGAGACAGCAGCTGAGCTCCACCATTTGGAAAGGGATATCACAATTTACATATACATGGTTCTTACCTCTCCACAAAGTATGGCCAGCAATATATACTATCGTTAGAATCTAGTTATAATACAAGAAATCATGCATACGGTTCACTCATTTACATTCATTTAACTGGTATAGAAAGAGTGATCCATACATTTGGAGTCTGAATAACGACTCTCTAATTTATTTATTTTTATGATATTAATGCAATATATCAAATCATAAGATTATATATACAGCTCAGTATACTTCTATATATATAAACTAGGCAGTATACTTCTATATATATAAACTAGGCATTCAACCAAGAAACTGGAGACTAGATAGGCATGCAAATTACAGACTACTTCATTGCTTTGGAAGAGAATTTACATGCCTTTTACAAATAATGTGGAAGATAATGAAGTACTTGTAATTTTAGGAAATTGGGAAATTCGTGTTATATATACCAGGGACCACATTGCTAGATCAATTTTTTTTATATTTATTTTAATAAATGAAGACGGTAGTACTAATGATAAGATTCAAGTGGCAGGGGCATCACGAAAAAAATTAAAATGATCCAGATCTTGATCTTTCTTCAACTAAAGTAGCTAGCTACATGAACATGATCATCGATCTCATGCATGATCACATGCTGGCGGTGTTTGCATGGATAAAACTGAATATCTGCTGAACTGAACTTGCAATATCTTCAGCTGTGAACCTCGATTCACTCCCAACCTGCCCATCATACACACGCATATAATTAAGTCATGAGCTCCCTAAATTATTAATCGGATAAACTTGTAAAATTCTCAAGAGTGTGTTAGTAAGTGTGTCAGTTTTGTGCGTTTGAATAGCATTGTTCATTATCTATAATACGTACGTACCTTGACATTAAAGGAATATAGAACAGTTTGTTCAATGGTGGTAATGTTAGTGTGAAGGATATTAAGCTGCAAATCCTCAAGCGCAGCAATGGCCTTAATTAGCTGCCCTGGTCTCCTCTGAGATAGAATCTTGATCATCGCATCAAACCCTAATACCTTCACCTCAACATCCGCAAAGCACGACTTGTTCTCTGCAGTTTCTTCTCGAAGCCCCGTTTCAAAGTCCACAAACTTAATCGGATCATTTGGATTATTAATAGGTAAATTAGTAGTCGGAAAGATTAATGGTGCCCCACCGCCTTCAGCTGCCTGTACTGCCATAGCCGCCCCCGCAGTAGAATCTCCCACTTGTCTTGGAGGTGCTTCTCCTAAGAGCCTTCGCCTCTTCTGTGATTCCAAGCACTGAAGTAGCTGCTCCAGTTCTCTCACAAACTCTATGGCTCCACCAATTATAGAAGCTTGATCGCCCTATATGCATGTACACATTCAATTAGTTATTAAACCAATATTCAAAGAAATAATTTAAACAATATTTTTTCAGTGCTGAAGGAGGTATTGAGTTCAAATCTCGTATATATACATACTCTTTGCACGTATGAGCCCGGCATGAGGGAACGGAGCACACGAAGATGCTCATTCATTTGCTTCCTGCGGTTTCTTTCAACAGCAATATGAGTCATTCGCTGGCTTTCAACTTCTTGAGTCGTCTTGGTAGTTCTTGGTCTTTTTCTTTTGTTCTTGGCTCCTGCAGGCTCCGGTTGTACTCCTCCTCCTCTAGGGTTGTTTTGAAGATCTTCTCCAAGAAAGTGGAGCTTCTGCACTGAATTATTACTACCCGAAACCAGACCTTCCTCGTCTTGATCTTCTTCCATTGACATTGTCTTGTCTTCTTCACCCAACCCTGTGAATCTGTCTTCAGCTTGTGGAACCATGAGAGAGATCGACTGGTCGTGATTGTTGTCCAACTTGTCATTCAACACTGGAAACTTGAGGAAGTACACAGGGTCGATCCCGGGTTCTTCTTCAGAAATCTTGGTTTGGTTTAACGCCAACTTGGGCCCAAAATCCGCAAACTGCATCACATCGGCGAAGCTCAGTTTGTCAAAAGAAGTACTAGTTGAACCACAAAACCCTGCTGGAGCTAATTGTGTGCTCATTTGTTGTTGTTGTTGTAGCTGATAATGATTGTTCATCAAGTAATTCACCATTCCGTTGTTGTTCTCACTTGAATTAGTCTCGTCGACTCGAGACTTCATCATCTGTTGATCTTCGTGATGATGATCTAGGGTGTAATCCAGGTTGTTGAAGTTGCTAGGCGGCATAAAAGCCTGCAATGTTTCAAAGTCGTCAGAGCAAAAAAACAACATGGCGAACTGATGAAGTGATGATAAGCAGTGTGAGATGGAGAGAAAAGCTTAAATTTGTACCGAGTAGTTGTTCTCTTCCTTCTCCATATATAAATACTTGATGACCCAGTAAAACTAGAAAACCCTAGCTAGGGCCAGGAGCTGATTTCATATGCAGGGACAAACTACCCTACCTGAAAAGGTGAAAAATAATGCATGAAATTACGAACTGTAGATATATTAATTGCTTGAAGATAGTGACAAAGTTCGACAACAATAATCATGAAGGATAAGCATCTGTACAAATTTATCTATGACGAGGAACTGGACCCCAACACAACACCCACCTGTTTTGAGAAGAAAGAACTGCATATGTTGCATATGTTGAGATTTGGTTACGTGGTTCAGTTATGTCGTCGTCTATATATATATATATATATATGGGCGAGAGAGAGAGAGAGAGAGAGGAGCCTTGTGGGATTAATATTGTTGTCACAGTTTCACCTCACTTTCACGGCCTTCTTTAATTTATGTGTGTCACAGGACACGAGCTAGCGCCACTAGTATACTCTCCCCATGACCATTTTTAAGGCTGAGCGCTTGTCAAAGATTAATTTCATCAATTCAACTTTTCAACTTTTCAACTTTTCAAAGAGATACATATTACCTACCAACAAGATTCATGAGACCTTATTCTTCTTTTTCTAATCTTAATTTCACTTTTTCTAAAAATACAATTAAAGAAATGGTCGAAAACTTCAACTCAACTGCATGTGATTCCTTAATGATTTATATGATGACGTAATATATATATGAGGATTGAGGACACACGCTTTTGACACGCGTTTTTGTGGGGTCCATTCCGTAATGTATTTCAACGATCCAAACCCTATATAGGGAGATTACCATATTGTCCTCAAGTTTTTAGTTTAAATACCCGCCCTATATAGGGAGATTACCATATTGCAAATAAACTAAAAACTAAAAACTCCCGCCCTACAAATAAACTTGAGGACAATATGGTAATCTCTCATATCTTTTATTTAGTCATAGGATCACTTGCAATAAAGTTTGTGGCTTATCATAAAATATTTAATTAGACTTGGTATTTTTCCTTAAATATGGTATTTTTCCTTAAAACCTATACCCAACTTGGTATCTAATATGAATTTACCTTAATATATATATATATGTATATTTAGTTTGACAAATTTTGATCGATTATTTAGGGGAGTACTTTCTACACACTTTTTACACTCTCTTAATTTTTTATCCTTGTTTTTATTTGTTCAATCCAATGATTGAAGAAAAAAAGTGTGCATAAATAATTTTTCTTGTTTTTTTTTTTATTTTTATATTAGCGATATTCGATACTAAATATTCAACTAAACTACGGAGAAAGGAATTCAAACTATAGGTGCAATGCTCTAACAAACTTGGCTAAGTCTAAGTCTACAATATGAATACATACAAAAAGGAATTTCCGGTTATTTATACCATACTATTGTTTGGTTTCAATCTAGTATTTTAAGCCGTACATATTCTTGTGAATCAATTCTCTCTTTACATTAATAGAAGGGAGCCGAGGAGCTGGGTTTTCTTTCGAAATCAAAAAGTTGGCAAACCGAAGCCATCGCATATTCGCATTGCATGCTCCTGTTGGATTGTGGCACAAGTGTTTCCTTACACATATACTAGCAATATAGAGGAGGGATGGAAAGAGAGAAAGATCCGAACCTCCAAGTATTTTGTTTATTTTGTTTTGTCAATAGTTAGGTGGAGTTCTGAGGGGAGGGGGGGGGGAAAGGGGGTGGGGTAGCCTCGAACCCGGGTGAGGAGGACCACATGACCTCCAAGCTGTATCGATGGGTAATTATCTGATATATAAATGAGGATTAAAAGTCAATAAAATGTTGAAGGTTCACATGAAGCAAGAAAGGAATAGACTGAACATTGGTAGTATTATCCCCACCTCGTCTTCATAGTCAAATTTCGCAGTGTTATCGTTGATGATGATTGTTCATCGAGCAGTTCACTATTCCATTGTTGTCACTTGAATGAGTCTCGTCGACGCGAGATTTGATCGTCTGCTGATCTTCTTGGTGATGATCCAGGGACTAGGGTGTAATCCAGGTTGTTAAAGTTTCTAGGCGGCGTAAAATCTTTCAAGTTCAAGGAGTTAAAGCAAAAATACAACATGGTTAACTGACTGATTGAAATATTTGTCGACAAAAAGCAACAAACAGAAGTGATAAGCACTCATGACTCCGCTGCAATGTGAAATTTCGTTCAGACAAACAACCACAGTATCACCATTGATGGCCAGCGAATTGAAACTCATGAAAAATGGAATTGTATTACATGAAAATAAAACTTTTAACATTTTCGCCGGTGAGTAAAACAAGCAAGTCAACATTACCCGCGGAATATTCAGAACACCATTCTGACTGCCAAGAACAGAAATACATTGACAACTAAACTGAGAATCATGCAGTGTATTCAAAGGCTTGAGGAGGCTGAGGTTCCTCATCGACTGCCATGGCTGCAGCAGCCGCCGGCTGTCCTGCTGCTGCTCCACCAGCAGGTGATGCTGTGGAAGACGGTGTGTCTGTAAGTGAAAGCACCTCAGGTTCATCCGGTTTCAAGTCTCTCAAGAGAACAAACCCGGATGGTGCTAACTTGACTGGCACATATCGGCTATCTCCCAGAAATTTAATGTATTGCTCCTGCGAAGGAACCACCCTAGCTGGGTTCGTCAAAATCTCAAAACAAGGTTCAGGCTCTGATTTCTTCTCTGCGGAACTATCAACCTGCCAAAGAGAAGGCGATTTCAATTAAGAACAATTATGATGTCATAAACTAAGGACTGTATGAGAAGGAAGAAAAAAAGGTGGGATGGGAGCATTATGCCCACACTGCTTACCTGCATTGCATCCCCATCTTTCTCACTCGATGATTTTCCTTTTCCAGAACTTGCACTAGCAGATGAAGTCTCAGCCCCAGATAATTTTTCAGCATTTGCCTTATCTGCTTCTTTCTTGGCCCTAGCTTTCGTGGCCTTTGCAGATGTGGACAGCACAGCAGTGGGGAGTTTTACGGCCGACGTAGTGGTTGGCACGGTGGTGGGTTTAGGATATTCAAACAGCGAAGGCTTTGCATGTGAAAGGAACTCAAACTTCGGAACTTTCAGGTCCGAGTTTAGTCCTATCAAAGCCGTTGGTGAGAATGACAAGCTTAAAAAGTATATAAGGGGATACCAGTACCAAAATTGGCTGAAAACAGCAAGGCCAACAACTGCAGTAACTTTATCATGTTTCGTCTTGGAAAGCAGTCTAATCGTCACATTTCTTCCCCCAGCATCAAGAATCCCAGAGGCCAAGATTGCACCCATTTTGCTCATGGTGTCCTCATGCTTGTCGAGAATTATTTTCTCCAATTGCCGCCTATACAAAAATTGTTGCAAAATGAGAGAGAGAGAGAGAGAGTTGGGAAAAGTGGCAATTTTACAATGACAGTACCTGAATGCTCCAATGCGAGAATCACTGGCTTCACTAATTTGGACCATGACCATCGCCATTGCAATGAGGGCACCTTGACGCACAAAATCAACCACATCTGAAGTTAGAGGCTCTAGCAAAGATATGGCCTCACTCAAGCCAGTACCAGCACAAGAAATGCCTACGGCAAGAGCAGCACCATATCGAACATGAGGATTGTAGGACTCGGATAGCAGGGAGACAATTCGAGGTGTCTGCAATTTAGACATATAAGGTATTTATTAGATCAATAAAAAAATAAAAAGGTCATCAACAGAATATGCAGTATCAGAAACATAAAAATGGACAAACAAGAAAGTACCAACCTGCTCTGGTTCGGAGTACAAGACAAACCCAAGTGCTAGAACAGCAGTCCTCCTAACATCATCACTCACATCTGATACAGCAAAATGCAGTAGCTGACGAATGGCCTTGTTGTTTGCTGTCCCACTGTAGGCCAACGCCAATGCATACATGCCACCATAACGTAGAATAGGATCTTGATCTCTTGTCATCTGCTCAATTAGAGTGTCGGCTTCTTCTTCTCTCCCATATACCGTCAGAGCAATCCCCAATGCTAATCCTCTATAACATACAGTACAGAGTAAGCAAAGACCACAGATCACTTTCATCAATAAATAATTTTTAATTTATTAATTTTTTTTATCACAAGAACTCCACAAGTGCACAAAACAAGTACCAAACTAAGCCACTTAATTATCTATACCTGATGATCTTTTCATGCTGTGTCTCATGTGCATAGGCAAGCATCTCACTAGCCTTTTCACTTGCAGTTCCAACCATAAGCAAACCCATACTAATCCCAGCAGCTTCACCAGCAACAGCACTGTCAGTATACAGCACACTTTTGATGTCATCATAGATCTCTTCATCGGCAGTTCCTAAAGCTGACAAGCCAAGACCTAAGCATGCACCATGTTGAATAACCTGCATCAAAAGGTCACATTAGAAAATTTTGGCAAAGCACTTATGTACACAAAAAGATATAATCACTAATACATATAATGCACACCTCCACATTAGTACTGCGTAGGCTATCACGAAGGAATTGTTTGATGCCCTCGCCATGGTTGGCATGAATTAGACCCAGAGCATACAGAGCACCACCTTCTGAGTATGGACTTCCACCACCACCTGCTGCACCCTGAGGCAAGTAAGGTGCCATCAGCGATCTTCCCTGCTGCAAGTGGCCTCTGTGAATAACACCTAGCCCTGCTGTTGCACTGAATTTAGCCCAATTTGTGGCTCTACTTAACCAGTCCTGAGAATTTGAAGAACCTGAATTGGTCAATACTCATAGCAAATATACCATTCCAGAAGATGGTAAAGGAAAAGCTGAGATATCTAGCTCACCAGATTCTCCCTCAGGAATGTGTCCACGGTTGTTCCAGCATGCATAATTGCATTCGCATAAATTGTAGCACTATGGCAGACACTATTTCTCATCTCAACTGACTGCTTTATTGTCTTCAGAATAAGAAGATCGGACCTATATGCAAATCACAAAAAACAGTCAAACCACTCCTCAATCACTGAATTCCAAAACTAATTCGTAAATTAATGAAATAAAAAAAAAATTAAGGAATAATATAGCAGCCTCACTTGTTATGACTGTACAAAAATTGTAAAGTCAACTGTATTGACGTCTCTCCAGACAAAATTCCTTTAATTTTTGTCAGCCTTTCAGAATAGATTACTTCTTTCGGATCTTCATTCACAGTCACATTAGGAGTAGAACTTTCATCTGCCATTTGAACATCCTCTGCAGCAGAACTTTCATTTTGAGCAGCTTCAGTTGATTCTGGCTCCACAGGTTCTGAAGGTTGAGTCTTCGGAGGTGAAAGACGGTTTCTTACATTTAAGAGAAAAGCTTGGTGCTCATTCTCTATTAGATCAAACGCTATTTGATATGCCAAAAGTGCATCATCCTTGTCTTCAGATCGCAGAAGCTTTTCCAATATGTTCGCAACACCTTCTGGTTCATCCAGGAACATGAGACACTGGCAAATGCTCAAGTAATCGGGAGAAGGAAGCTTCTGATACACTTTGACAAGAAGACGAAGGACCTAAGAACCAAACCAGTTCAAATGTTTGTCACTCTACATAATAAACAATATTAGCACAAGGCATTGACTTGATTTTTTCATAAGAGACAACTCTTTACTAAGGGGAAAAAACAGTTGAACAAGTAGTCCACTTCCAAACGAAAAATAAACTCTATAACTGCAGCAATACCCTAATCCTAATTCCTATGGGGAATCGTCTCCTAATTCCTATGAGGAATCGTCAAAACAGAAATTAAAAGGATTACAAGACAGCAGCTTTCCAATCTGACAAGATAATAGAAAAAGATATACTCTATATTCCAAAACTACAGACAATGACGCCCAAATGCACACCCTACCCAGGACAAATGTTTGTCACTCTTTAATATGGGGAAAACATTGCAACAAAAGTGAACAAGTAGTCTACTTCCAAATGGAAATAAACTAACTGCAGCAACACCCTAATCTGAAGGGGAATCATCAAAACAGAAACAGAATTCAAAGGATTACAAAACAGCGGCTTTCCAATCTAAAAAGATAACAGAAAAAGATCTCAAAGATCTTCTATTCCTTTCAACCCATACAACCCAGAAAATTGCCATCATTGCAAATCTCCCCAGAAGTACTCCATCCACCAAAAACTTAAGCTTCTCACATAATAGCGCATTGCACAACACCAGAGTGAACTGGAAAAACCGGCCTCCTTAATTAATCGAATCCACAAAGAAAAAACCACTAACAGAAAGTGAACCGGCAATTCATTGACTTCATTCAATCAACCAACATAGCACAAAGCACTAATAGAAAGTGAAGTTAAACTACAGACAGATGGACAACACATACTATTTTCCAATCAATTAGTTTGAAAGTTTCCAACTTAGAAATAAGGTAGCCAGGAAAACAGATGTAAGAAGAAAAAAAAGGGGAGACCGCCTTATCCAATGTAAAGGTCATATAATCCGTGCAACACGGCCTATACATGCACCCATAAATCAAAAACCTTGATTTGGAAAAAATTTAAAACACCATAAACGATAAAACTTAATATTGCCATTGGGAAACAATCTTAAGCGCATTAGACACAACCAAGGCTGTTGGAGCACGCAGTCAAAAAAGTTAGACAAATAAGTAAACCTAATGTTACTAGTCCAACCAACAACATCCAAAATGATATCAAAATACAGGTTCCACGTGTCCTACAATTTGTTCAAAAGAGTCTACTTCTGTCCCCACATTTAGAACTAGGTTACAATTCTCCCAATTAAGCATTTCATTTCACTCAAAACACCTTGACCTTCCACTCAAATACCCAGAACACCATTATCAAAAAAGCTAGCACTCTAAGTGCTTTTCTGCTATTTTAATAACTCTACAACCTCTAAGAACTATATGCTATCACAAATTAAATTACTATAAAAGAGAAACCTAACTACATTGTGAAAGTGTAAGAACAAATTGAAGCTACGTAGTTTATTGCACCAACATACTTCTATAACAGGAACTAACAAAAGAAAATGATTTATGTATCACTGCATATTTCTAGAGAGTATACTCAATACAGACAACATAACAACAGAGACATCATACTAGCAAATAATATGTTGGTAAAAGAAAGAGATACCAAGTCACATGTATCTAAAGCGCACATGCCAATAATGTATAATCAGTGAATAGGAAAAACCTTACCTCGTGTCTATATTCTCTAAGATTAACAAAGGAATGAGAGACATGAATGCAATATGACAAGGTTCCTTGAACATTATCACTTTTTATGATTGCTTCCTCGAGTTTATCCAATCTTCGACATTCAATTGCAATCCCCATAGCTTGTTGGTATTTTCCATCCATGATGCACCTAAATAGAAAAAAAAAAGAGGGTAAGAAAGCTAAAAGTAACAATTATTGCATTTAAAATCATTAGAGGGCTGCATACTTATTCAGCATTCTCTCCACAATTGCTTCCAACCTAGAATCCACATTGACTGCTTCAGCATTGGATTCTGCTGCCTTAGACTTAAGACTGGCATACTCATCTATAGCTTTGGCTGAAGAGAGGAGCAAACAATCACAAAGTTCATGTAAATGCAGTCAGATTATACCTTCTCAAAGTTCCATATATATATATGAGAAGTAAAATTGTAAGTTTTAACGCCTCTAAGTTTCATATTCTATCTCCCGTACAAGTAAAAATTAACATAGAAACATTCTTACCAAGAAGAGTATGAACAAAATAGGAATCCTCTGACACATCAAATAAAGACCCAGCTCCAAGGGCATAGGAAAGTGAGTCATTAAGTTCACCCAAATAGTAGAAAACCTGGGTGAGAAAAACACAAGTCATGTAAGGAAAAGATTAAGGTAGTAAAACTTACATATTCAAAGAAATATGCAATTTCCCCTCAAAATAGGATGAAGAGAGACAGATTTGAATGCCTATCGGTCAAATTCGCATGCAATTATTTCAAATTACTCGTTTACTAATGGTTCTTAACTTCCAGGTATTTATTTTCAATCAAATTGATACTGATCGACCAAAAAAGTCTTTTGGATGCTACTCGTAAGTAAATTCAGGGAGTAACAACCAATCTTGTCAGTCACACACTAGTTTGAAACAAATAATTAAGGAAGCAGAACAGTTAATTTTTACCTTTGACACAAGCAATGCAGCCAGTTGTCTCTGATGCAGATCAAACTCTTCATCTTCATACAAACTTTCTCTGCACAACAATATTATTCAGAAAAGAAACAAATAAAGAAAAAACTACAAAAGATAAACTACAAAATTTTAATTTTTTAAAAACATTTCCAAAATCTCATAATTTGAATGTCAGCGTGACTAAGGTTATAGAAGCACACTAGCACTAGAACCAACATGTAATGACAAGACACATAACCAAAAGTTGACAAGGCACTAGCGTAACCCAGTTAATACCCCCCAAATACTAATCTTTCTCTTGACTACTTCGACAGTAAATGTTTGGAAAACTAAGCAGCAAAACTTACTGAAGGAAAACTAAGCAGTACATCTTTCTATTAAGGCCCCGTTTGGTATTGCTTTTTTTCACTAAAAACTGCTTCACTTTAAAGTTAAGCAGATAAAAAGTGTTTGGTAAAAATGAAATATACTCCTTATTTTAAAAGTTATGGCATTAAAACATCAACTTTTAAAAGCAACATGGAGGTTGCTTTTATAAGCAGTTTTTTTTTTAAAGCACAGCAACCCCAAACTGGCCCTAAGTCCTAAATATAACCAGGGCTTCAAAATACCAAAACCCCCATCCGCATTCTTATTTATCATCACAATTAATGAAATACAGTTAAACTCCCCATCAAGTTATATGGAAACTACAATATCTGTTTTCTTATTGCATTATATATTGTCATCACGTTGGCCGCCGCATGATCAATTACTATAACCTACACACCACTAACTTACATCACCACCCAGAAAACATTTGCTGATTCCCAACAGATAAACCCTAATTCTCTTAAAAGACCAAGAAAAGAAACCCACTTTTGATAAGAACAAAGCAAAAAGTATGCAAAGTATACAAAATTTCACGAAATATCAAATCTTTCACATCCTTGGTTACTCAATTCTCCAAAAATAATACAAATCCTCCCCAAATTTTGACTTAAGTTTCAAAAATTGTTACACTAAGTTTCTATCCTGTCAAACAGATGAAAAACAAGCAAAATGCAAACCCTAATCCCAAAAATTCAACAAATACAGAGAGTGAGAGAGCGAGAGAGTGAAAGTACATGATGGTTACGCTAGTCGAGATCTCGGGCCAAAAGCCGTCGACCAATCGGTTGAGGTTGGACAAAGCGTGGAGCTTGAGCAAGGGATGGGTCTCGTTCAGCATAGCTAGTAGCCCACCGGCCGAGCTCACCAAGGTCGCCATAGCTGCACCAACACGGACCGATTAAACGAGCCCTAGGGTTGGGTTCGACTTGGGTTCGCGAGGACTTGGATTCCGATTTGGGGAAGTGGATTCGAAACCCTAGCAGCACCCCAGTAGAAATAATAAGAGAGAGAGAGAGAGTAGTGCTGGTAGTGTTTTGTTCTGGTTTTGTGATTGGGAATTTGCTTTGTTCTGGTTTTGTGATTGGGAATTTGCTTTGTTCTGGTTTTAGAGTATACTTACCCAACAAGTCAAAAATATTTTTTTTATAATTATAATTTAATACAAATTACAAAGGTTGAGACTTGAAAGGGCTTTGGACCAGGCGGATTCTCTAATTACTTTTCATATTGGATTCGGTTTCTCTCAAAAACAATTTTTGCAATTTTTGGGGACCTATAGTTCTCAAAATTCAAAAATCACCTCATAAAGGTTTCTCCCTTACGCAAAAATAAACTTGCTAATTATAATAAAGCATTGGATTCACTAAGAATCGAATTTGAGACATTTCACTTATAAATAAAAAAAATTATCACTAAACGGTACATTTAGTAAACCGTAATTTTATTTTTTAAGAATAGTTGCCCGCATTTAATATTATTTTTCTTTTGCAAAGCACATTTAATAATGTTACATCCCGTTCCGGAAATAATATTATTTTATTACCGGAGGTGCAAAATGACTATTTTGCCCTTGGTTGACCTTTCGGTTGACTTTTGCGTCGTAACTCGTACGACGCTTCCACTTGTATTTCCTTGACGTGCTCGTCGATACGGATGCGTAGACGCGAGCGGGACGTCGTTCAGACTCCGAACGAATATTTTACGGGCGTTGGTTTCCGACGTTTCCCGTATTTCAGTTTTGGGCAGTTTTGAGTTGATGGGCTGGGGCCCATTGGTCTGCAGGCCCATGTGGGCAATCCCTGGATTCCTGGGATGTTGTCTGGGCTTTGACCCGAGACTTCATCTCCTTCCTCTTCTTCTCTGCAAGCTAAACACACACACACACAGACATCGTGCAAGGTTGCAGAGGGCAACCTCACCAAAATGCCACTCAAGGCACCCAGCCTTCGTACCAACCACCTTCGAGCCTCTCTGCAACCAGCTTCGTGCTGGTGAGGCCACTGCCTTAAACCCAATCGAACTCAAATTCCAGAAAACCCAAACACACCAGGTCTACTCTAGACACCCTGTGAGGGCACCACCCTCGATTTCTCGACCTCACACCAGTCCAATCTCATCCCTGTGATCACCAGCATCATCCTCGAGTTTACCCAAGGCCTGCTTGTGACTGAAACGTCGATTTCGTCGAAGTTCAATTTTGGCCGAGAACTTCGAGGCCATCTCCGGCCGTCTCCGGCCATCTTCTGGCCCAATCCTAGGTAAATTCGAATTCCCCTGGTTGCAAACTTCATTTTGACACCGATTTCATGAAAAACGGTTGAGAATTGACGAAATTGCAGAAATTTTCAGATTCCGGCCATCATTCCAGAGTCCGGCGCCGGCGAGCGGCGGACGGCGGCGGCGCTCGGCGGTCGGAGTTGCAACGGCGTGACGTCACCGAACCGGTCCGTGACGTCAGCAAGCCCCGGTCCAACCCGGTCCGAACCGGGGAATATACCCGAGGTATATTCTGTCATCCCTTGACGCCGTCAGGGAATATTCTCTAACGGTAACGGAATATTCCGTAACGCCGTTAGAGAATATTCCGTTAACGGAATCGAATTTTTCGTTAAAGTTAACGGCACACCGTTAACTTTAACGGCGCGTGTCACCGGCGACCAGCCGACGCGTGACCGCGCGTGGTGGACTTCCACCGGCGCGTGGAGGCGCGTGTGACCTCACAGCCGCGCGTGGTGGTGCGTGAGGCCAAATGGCAGCGTGTGGCGGCGCGTGCGACGGCGCACGGCAGCCCACGACGGCGGTTTTGGGGTTTCCGACCCTGAAACTCCGTTTTCGGGTTTCCGAACGCCGTTTTCTTCGTATTTTCGAATACTTTATTAATCTCGGGTGTTCTAAAATAGGTTTTGGCGACCCGTGGCGCTCGGAGGACGTACGTTTGGACTTCCCGGCTTCGGTATTTGTGAGTGGGCCCTTTCCCTATATTATTTAAATGTGTTTATGTTTGGGAAATTATATTTGGTTTATGCCTACATTATATTGTGGTTTTAAATGGATATTTATATCGTATTTTTGGTAGACCTTGTTATATTATTTTATTACTCGGTTTACTAGCTTGGCTCTCGTATTTTTGGTAGACCTCGTACTTCGTAGTATTTACTTGGTCTACTGGATTGACTCGGTATTACGATAGGCCATGGAAATTAGTGGGCTCTGGCCTACATTTCCATTTGGGAATTACACCATTAAATTGGTGATTTCTCGTATTATTTTTGTACGCGTATTACTGGTATCAAACCGGCCCTAATTTAGGGATTTTAGGGAATTAATTATTTTAATTCCCTACTTGTGCGCTTGGGTTTTTATACTCGTTTGACGGGCCTTGGGCCGTATTTGGGTGAACCTTGGAATTGGTAAACTCCTACCGTATTTTGGGTTCACCTAGTTTGCCATTAAGTTGGTATTTCTATACCTTGGTACCCATGTGGCGTATTCTTGGTATTTCACGTATTTTAGTTATACGCTTGGTATTTCGGGGTACGGCACCCGACAATACCTTATATACCGATTATTTTGAGGTTTATCCCTTATAGGGAAATTACCCCACCTTGTTTTATGTAGAATATTCCGTAGTATGTTTTCATATGCTCAACTAGGTTGCTTACACGGTGTTTGGTGTACCGTCCGGGGCCAGGACCAGCTTCACGTGATTGTTCACACGCACCTATACGCTCGCTATGGACCCATAGCAGGTGCCAGCCTGTTCTAGGTCGCCTGGGCGACTCGAACTCGTTGTGATCCGCATATGCGCCAGCTTCACGTGATTGTGTACACGAGCGTACTGTTACTTATACACCCAGCCTGTTCATGACAAAATATATATGTATGAACTTGTGTGTTTGCTATACCTAAACGAGCGGTTTATCTTATAGTTTAGTATGGTGATTGTACCACTGGTCTTCACTGATGCCACGGAGGCATTTATCTGATTTACGGGTTTCCCGTATATCCTTATTTTACGAACTTACGAGTAAAGCTTTTATGCCGAACGGTGGCTTTCTGCCCGTTTCGGACGGTAAGTATATTTCCGTACTTACCTCGATTTTTTTACCTACTATATGGTACGTTTTCCGAAAAGGTTTTTCAACCACTTACTTGATTTGACGGCGAGGGGTTACTACTTTCAGAAAGCAAAGGTTTTTACAAAAAATGACTATTATTGGCCCACTCGCCCTTCTGTTTTTGCGCCCCTCCAGGTTTAGTGGCTGGAGCTGTCGACGTCGCGGCGCGGTGGTATGACAAGTGTTTAAATTCTTGGTAATTGTAAACACTCAGTTTTCGGTGCTTTGTACAACAGTTACTTATTCTAATTTTTTCGTCTGTACATTTGTGTACACATTGATCTTAATTTATTCAAATATTCTTATTTCTTCAAATTGGCTTTCGTCACCCTACGTGGTGTCGGCCAGCACACCCGACTTTTGGGTGTCCACGTGTACATCCGGGTCGGGATGTGTCAAATAAGGTTGTAGAGTCGTGATATAGGAGCACCCTAACATTATGTTTTGATGAGGGAAATAAACTTGAAATTTAGACAAAAGTCATAATTTATAAATTGACATGCATCAATTCTCTTGTCTAGATTCATAAACATCGAAATTTAGAATTTCTATGTGGAAAACAAACTTGAAAGTTGGGACCTCTAATTCATAAGCATCCTCAATTTTATGTAAACAATTGTTATCTCCAAATTTCTACTCCCACCACCATTGCCGCCACCACCATCCATCACCATCACTGTCGCCGTCACCATGCCCGTCATTGCCACCACCACTAGCAAATTTTCTCACTAGTAACGACTATCTCTCATTTATATTTATTAATGAATATTTATTAATGACTCTAGATACATGTTAAATTCCGTATTTAAATTTCATTGTTCTTTTAGGTTAGCCAAATAAAAAAATTCACAAATTCTAGAAAATAAACTTCCATTATTTTGGAACTCCTTGATAATCTTAAATTTTCTCATCTAAATGCAGTATAACATAATTTTTAATAGAATTTGACAGCAGTGGCTACATTGATGAATGAGACACTAGAGAAGGGACAAAATTAATGAGTTTGAAACATAAAAGACCAAATTGATGAGTTGGTAAAAGATAAAAGACCAAACATAAAAGACCCAATAAAAAATAGAATAATTGCATTCCCCCTTAAGGAATAGCTATTTCCCTTCTTGCAAATAACGTATCTTCACCGTAGACATTTCATAATTGAAACCATTCAACTTCTTACTCTTCATTTGAAGATTATCTTTACAAAAAAATCATTCTAATTAGATATTGTTTAGTCATATAATTATATCAAATAAATGGACGGTTCATCATTACGGGAAAGATGCATTATTTGCAAATGTGGGAATGCAAGTATTGTTCTTAAAAATATATTAGATTTGATATATGAATTTGACAGCATTGATAAAATGCAGTGGAAGAAAAACATTCAGATCAAACAAATAGTGAAATGCGTGTGTAATTTTTTTTAAATAAAAAAATATTTTGAAAACTGATTTTTCATTTATACGATAGAGCTATACACAACTTCTACAAGCACTCAATTATAATATAAATTCTCATTTCCATGCGCATTCAAAGGTACGCGATCATACAAACTCTAGCTCACCTCTTTGCATTTGTGGACGGTGACCAACTTGAGCACCTGAGAGTTTTTGCTCTAGCTACACCACATCGGTGCTCCTTGCTCTTTGAAACTTTCTCTTGTTTTCCAAATTATTAATTTTTTCTTAGGCCCTGCGAAATTGTGTTTCAACAAAATATATATATATATATATATATATATATATATATAACAAACTGGGTAATGTATGACACATAATTATAGAATTGTTTTTATTTTGTCTATGATAAATTGGATGTTAGTATGAAAATTGGCAATTTCTACCATTTTGCATATGTCAGTTATGTAACATCCCGTAAAAAGTTTGTCATAAAATCATTCCCAGCGATATTTTGGACACGTTCGTGATTATTTTATACACGAGATCGTGTGATCTTACTGTTTTGGTGGGTGCACAATACCCCCAAAACCCAAAATATCTCTTTTTCCTTCTTCTTCCCCGTCTGATTTTTCCCTTATCCTCATTTCCATTCTTTTCTTATTTTTCTCATTTCTCTCTCGTTCTCACCGTATGTGCACAGTGCACATCGACGAAAACCCGTCGAACCGAGGCGAACTAAAATCACCACCATCTTCGTCTCGACGCCCTGGACTCAACGGTGCAAACCGTTCGTCCAAACTCCCAACCGTTTGACGGGAAAAGTTCACGGAACAACAGGACCTTCCCGGCGATTTTCTCACCATTCTAGACCAAGATGAGGTTTCTAACTACCACCATTGGGTTCCTCTTGTTGAGTAGATGAATTTTTAAATGTGGTTTGCTTGATTTGGATGAGTTTTGACGTAGATCGACGAAGCTACAATAGCTGCGGCCTTTCGAGGCAATTACAGGCCTTTTCCAGAGCTTGTACAGCCAAACCAAAGGTACACCGTCATTCTACTCCTATCTAGCTTCATTTTGACATAAAGAGCGTGAAATTTGGACAAGAAATGAAGAAGTTAGGAATTTTAGAAAATTTCTCAGTTTTCCGGTGAGTTGGATGGCGGCCGGAAAAAAAGTTGCAGCGGCGACCGGGCGCTGACGTCTATGATGACGTTAGCAACCGGTCCAGACCGGCCAGGTGATGTCAGCGACCGAGAATATTCTAGGGAATATTCCTTTTAACTGCGTTAGGAATATTCCATTAGATCTAACGGAGATGCTGGAATATTCTGTTAGATCTAACGGCGTCAACTGACGCCTTTAGTTTGACCGGCGCATTGACCCAGCGCGTGAGGGCGCGTGGGGCACTATTTTTGAATTCCATTTACGCGAGGCAACTCGTGACGATGCATACTACCTCTGGGCAGTACGTATGATATTTTACGGAGTGTTTCGAACCTCTGTGTTGAGCAAACAAGGGATAGGTTTAATTAATTAGTTTAATTGTAACCTTTATGAGTTTAATCATTATTATAGTGATATCTCATATAGGTGAGACTTATCCAGAGGACTACTGGGGCTACCTAGGACAGGGGGCTACGACCCGGCTACTTACAGGTGAGTGAGTGGGTCTTTGTTTTGATAAATGTACTATTACATATGATTTTTCAATGCTTTCTTTAAATTGTTAGCATAACTCATATCATATACGATTGTTGGAGGTAGAACATTCGTATTATATTGCCATACATGTTTCTATACTGTTGCTCATCAGTAGATGTATAACACCTCGGATATCAGTACTCAGTCTTGTGGCTAGGACTAGCCTTAACGTTTGGAGATGTCACTACTAGTACCGCTGCGCAACTTTGGATCCATTGTATGTACTAGCCTGTTCTAGGTTGCACTAGGCAACTCGAACTTGTGTGACGCACTTTATGCACAGCGATTAGCATTAGACTCGCGTCATTGTAGTACTCAGCGTATTACTCATATACCTAGCATGTTCCTCATAGTGAAGATCCAAGAAACTCTACTTGGGCTTGTGTGTTTACATATGGGTGAGAAGTCAGTCGTGATTATCAGAGTTTACCCGTGTTTTGAGCATTCAGTTTGATTAACGGGGAGTACCCGTATTACTATTATAGTATTTTAAGGATCATACCGGGGAGTATGACGTATTTTCAAAAACTATACATGTTTTCCATCAAGGGGATAATATGCTCTTGAAAACAAAGGTTTTATCAAACTTTGCTTTTTGACCCACTCACCTTTTTATGTTTTGCGCCCCTCCAGGACTTAGTAGCGGTTTTGATTACCAATGAGACGAGGGCTTGCTTCGGCTGTGGCTAGTGTTTCTGACACTTCCTCCGGATTATGTGGGATTTGCTCATACGTTTAGTTAATTTCTACTTATCCATCCTCACGAGAATGTGAATGTTTATATTCCTTGCACTATTTACTTTGCTCTGGCTGTCATGCACTTGTAATAATGGGTTTTACCTTTCACTGCACCTCTACTTTCGCTTCGTACTCTAAATCTTTTCACTTTTTCTCTTATACATGCATAATTGGCTTTCGTCACTTAGCACGTGTCAGCCAGCACTTCCCGACACCTGGCGTGTCAGGATCGGAATGTGTCAAGTTATCTTTTTAGACTAAGATAGTTCTTCATATGTAATTTTTAAATTTAACTACTTTGTCTTTCGCGCTTTCAGTCTCAAGAACGTCAAACAAAACGAATAACATTGCCTCAAGTAAGTTTGTGATTCATATGCATCCACATAGACCAAGGTTTGTATTTACAAGAACTTGTTTAAGTGGCTATGTATTTTGAAAGTGAATCTAGGACTTTTTGATCTTTTATTTGGGTTGGAGCTTTTTGTAGCTTTTATAGCGAAAAAGAATATTATTAGAGCACAGTACTAAGGCTCCGTTTGGTATTGTTTTTTTTTCACTAAAAACTGCTTCACTTTAAAGTTAAACAAATAAAAAGTGTTTGGTAAAAATGAAATATGCTGTTTATTTTAAAAGTTATGACATTTAAGCAACAACTTTTAAAAGTAGTATGGACGTTGTTTTTAAAAGATGCTTTTATAAACAATTTTTTTTTAAAAGCACAACAACTCCAAACTACCCTAAGTGGCTTTAGGGGTCGTCAATGGGTCGTTCCTGGCCAGCGCGACCCAAATTTAATGGGTTTGGACAGGACCGGGCTGGGCCTAAATAAGATAATAGAAATATCTGAGTTGGGTCAGGTTGAAATGAGTTCGGATCACGTGACTTATGACTTCTTATTTTGAATATATTTATGTAAATTGGAATCTAAAATAGGATTTCAAGCTGGGCTTCTTCTCAATTGGCCGAGCAGGCCCCCGGGCCCCAACAGGCCAAATGAAGACCCCTAAGTGGCTTATAACAAAAGAATTAATATTATTTGATTGAGATTATAGGCCTTAATGAATGAAGCCCATGTAACTTTCCTATTAGTTGTTGTGAATGCCCAGAACGACAATTATAGATGTTGTTTGGTTGTCCGTAATTAAGCGTTTAAGCTTCTTTTCCTAAAGCCCATTAACTCGTGCCTACATCCTATTTATGTAATTTTAGACTTGTGCAGCAAGCGATTTTTCTTTATGGTCTCCTTCGTGATTTAAATTGAAAAGATCAACATGAGAATATTACTTTTTGTGATTCTGATAATTGATGTATTCTTCGCTGTATTCTACAACCTTCATGGTTTTCTCAAACATCTCGCAACTTTCATAAACTTCCATTATCGAATACCCCAATCCAATTCCCACATTACCAAATTGTAAAATTTAAAAAAAAAGCCAATGTGAGATTTAAATAGAAAATTGCAGGACCATGAATTTTTCAAGGCTAGAGTAAGGCAGATCAGAATACAAATACCTTAGAAAGTCCGATCATGGACTCAACAGCTCCGACTGGACTAAGCCGCTCAAACGGACCAATGATGCCACCATCGTTCCGTTGGACTTCAGAATGGTAGGCGAGGTCCGCAGACCTCGCTGAGATCAATCATGCTTGCTCCGCAAGACACGAGAATCTAATCCAACTGGGAGTAGACGGCTTTCTTATATTCTTGGAGGTTCGTACAATCTAAGGATTGACATATGCCGCAAGTAATCACAATCCTAAAAGGAAGAAATATCTTATGCTAGATATTCTTTAGGATTCTTCTGGTTTAATACATATTCTATATCCTAAAAGGACTCTTTCCTGACTAGTATAAATACACCTATCTAGGATTCATCTCTGGTAACGCATATTACGCATACTTTGCTCTTTAGCCCACTGCTTGAGTTCTAATATCGTTTACTAACTTAACCGTCGAAGAGCCTTTGGCCTGTACCACACCGGTACCTAAGGTGAACTACGGTTGTTTGCTTTCTTGTAAGTGGCCGAACTTACACAACTTCTTCGTCCACGGTGGTGTGCAAATTTGGTTCCAACAATCAGTGCTTTCATTGAGAGCAAATTCTTGTTCTCACAGTAAGATGGTGCTCACCATGTCCACCAACAATAGCTCTATTAACGCTAACACCAACACCCAGGGTGGAAGCAATCAACTTTCGGATACCTCTTTCGCCTCGGAAAACAACAACGCTCCAGCTGACAGAGCTTCTCCCACCATGGATCGGAGATTCTTTGAGGAAAATCAGCGCGTCTTTGGATGACCTCCAGAAGACTTCGAAGGCCTCTCAGGCGGAGAACTGTTTGAACTTTGTCGACTTCAAGAAACGGATGAAGGCCCTCAAGAATGCATGCAGAACTACCCCGCAGACTCAAGTTTCGTCTCCAGATTCGGAAATCTAAGCACTTCAACTTTGGACGGTCGTCTAGTTAAGACTCTCATCCCAGCTTCTGATAAGACTCATGACCCACAAGCGGGATCCACTAGAGGCGTGAAGATCGAATTGTCAAGCATACCACTACAGGCGGGATACGAGTTCAACGTAACATTGGTTCCTTGGACACTGTAAGGGCTTCTCGTGTGGAGCCTAGGTATCTCGACTTCAATGATTCGAAACCATCTAAAGATTGAGAGAGCATGATTAGAGATGCTCTAACTCTTATGAATTAGCTTGGTTGCTAGACAATTAGAAAGCAACAAGTGAAACTTGGATTCATGGTGAAAAGCTTCCTCCCAAAGGGTGCTTGGTCTGTGTAAATTTCAAGTGAAGAGTTACATCTTATAGAAAGGTGCATTGATGCCTATAAGTAGGAGACCTCGTACATGATTGTTTAATTAACTTGGTTTAATTGAGTTTTCCAACGAGGGAAAATGAGAGAGAGAGAGAGAGAGAGAGAGAGAGAAACAACTGGGGGAAGAAAGAGAATGAGGATTTTCTAAAATGAAATCCTAAAAAATATTATAACTTATACATAAAAAGAAATTAACTTGTCCCTTCTTCCCCAAAATCACAAGCTATGGCTACCTAGAGCATTTCCACCCATTTTGGTGGATTTGGCCCCTAGAGGGTTTTGGGAGAGTTACTATTCACCTAAATAGTGAATTGCCTTAACAAAAATTAATCTTGACTCCACCCATTATGAATAGTAAGAGACATGGCAGTTACTATTCACAATGATTATTTTATTTGTCATGTATAGTTTAATTATTTAATAATTATTCAATTGATGAGATTAATTTAATATAGGTATATATGATTGTTTCATGTGTCCATATATTATTTGTAGTGAATAGTATTATTTTATTTGATAAGATTTCTGTTGGAATAAATAGGATAGGGAAAGATTTATAGGCAAAATTATAGGGGTGGGCAAAAAAACCGAATGACCGAGAAACTGCACCAAATCGAGCCTAAAAAAACTAAAGAAAATTGAGGAAAACCGAACTGAAAACATGTCGGTTTTGGTTTCGGTTTTCATGCCCCAGGAAACCGAACCGAACTGAACCGAACCGAGAAATTATATATATATATATATTATTTATTTATTTATTTTATTACGTGTCACGTTTTAATTGGTTAAAATGTAGGTTCTACTTTGCTAGATTAGAACTTGGTGCATCGAATCAGCCCCAAGCCTTTAGGTTTTCATTTCAATTTCATTTCTCTTACAGACACAGTCTTCTCTCAGTTCTCTCTCGTCTCCGTCTCGCCTGCATCTCTGTTTCGAATCTTTGAATTAGCAACCCCCCCCAAAATTGCCTATTTGCCTTTCAGTTTCAGACTTTTGTTCATCCCCTCCCTCTCTTCTTCGTTCAGGACCACCATGCTACCCCACCACGACCACCACGACTCCACAACTCCACAACCACCACGTTCTTCACGGTTAGTTTTCTAAATTTTGTTTCAAATTAGGGTTTCAAATTGGGATTTTTTTCAAATTGGTTCACGTCCAAATATTGTTTAATCGATCATTTGTGATCGCTTCTTTATCTTTGTTAAATGGTATTATCATGCTCTTTTGGGTTTTGGGTATCATGGCTCTGATCTCATGCTATATCACGTATTTTTGGGTCGTTGGGATCATCAGGTGGAAGGAGGTTGGATACTTGAGGGACAAAAGTGCTGGATAGGAAACAATGCCTTTGATAATGTATTGGTTATTTTTGCTAGGAATACGACTACAAATCAGATTATTGGGTATGTAAAACATAAACATGCGAACAACCTCCCAATATGTTTGAAACATGTTTGTTAAGCTTCAAAGTTATGCAGAATTTATGAATATTTATTTTTGATTATTTTTCCCCTTACCTCCACATTGCGTTGGTGTTTAGATGCTCTAGATTCATCCAAAAGTTCGCATGATGGTTTTCCGTAGCAGCACTATCATGTTGAATGCTTTTTTTCTCCTTCTATTTCAGATTTATAGTAAAGAAGAATGCCCCTGGACTGACAGCTACAAAAATAGAAAATAAAATTGGTCTGCGCATTGTTCAAAATGGAGATATTCTCTTAAATAAAGTATTTGTTCCTGATGAGCAAAGGCTACCTGGTGTTAATTCTTTTCAGGATACTAGCAAGGTAAGCTGCAAAGTCTCGTTAGGGCAATTTGTTTAATCTTCGCCCTTTAGAGTAATTTAGGCGTAAATTCTACTTCTTATTCGACCTTATGTTTTATAAGCAAGACGTGAAAGGTATTATTTTCTGTACTACACGATATGGAGATCATGTTTAAGCTTGACTAGAGAATCATCTTTGTTCTTGCATAGCTCTTTCTTCCCCTTTTGAGAGATAAGGCTTGATACCGCAATGACACTATCCCAAAGTTATAACTCTGAATCTTCTCTCTACGGAGCATAGAGCAAAGTTTTTCATTTTGTTGCCCTAACATAAAGCAGATGTGGATCAATGAATTCATTTTTTAGTGGGCCTTCAAATAGTTTACATTGCTATGGTCTCTCATTTCTCAAACATGTTAGAATGAATCAATTGATTTAGTCGTTGAATGAATCAATATGTGGTTTTTTTTATTTGGTTAGAATTTGCTAGCAGCAGCCAACATAGTAATTTTTTTTTATGTATTATAAGGCCAAAACCATAAGGCCCAAAACAGAATTTGATTTTAAAAAAAAAAATATTTACATTAATTGGGCCCAAAATCGTAAGGCCTAAACCAAAACCGAACTGACCGGTTTTCACAAAAAAATTTCGGTTTTCAAACCGAACCGAACCGAGACTATTCATTCAATCTGGTCCACAGGTTCAAGCCCAATTCGCACCGAACCGAACAGAGCCCACCCCTACAAAATTAAAAAGTAGCCGTTGGAAATTTTTTTCATAAATTTTTGATTTTTTTTAATGAATTTTTTTAACATTTATTTCTCATAAATTTTAGTGTCATTGGATATACTAATTGTATTCTATCGGACGGTTAGAAGGTCGCCACGTGGCTTAAACACCATGGGACTAGCCATTGGAACCTGTTGTAGTGAGCCCTTTCTGTCGCTCATGCGCCCTCCAGCCGCGTGAGCCACACGCACCTGACGCAAAAAAATTTAAGCTCATGGTTGACATTAGCTAGAGCGGGCTGGACTTGAGGCCAGATCTATCAGTTCTCTAAATTGGGCTTGATTTTGGGGGGCTGCCAAAAATGGGTGGGAGTGGTTTTGGATTGGTTTTGGCTCCTCCCTATGGAAAAATAGCATGGGTGGACATGCTCTTAATGCTTGAAAACTTGACAGAGAAAATATTGTCAAATAATAGTATAATTAAGAGTGTCTGTGGAGGATTTGTTCTATTTTTTTAATGTTTGCAACCCAATTTTACAGTTTTCAAATCAATAAAATATTGAAGTAATTCTTGTAACTAATAGGAGCACTTTGTGCTACGATTTTAATATGTTTATACTTCATTCTAAGCATTGTTTAGCCCTTATCCTTACTTTTCTGAGTCATTTAGTTGATTTAAGAGTGTTGGGAAGTTTTGGCTCGAAATTAGGTTATGATAAGTTCATATTTATGTATATTTTACATCAAATTTACTTGTCTTTTCTTAGTTAGTTCCTTATATTTTTGAGCTATTTACTTTGTTTTTGTGTTTTGTAGGATCTGTCAAGCAAAGAAAAGAAAAAGAGCACAAAGTGGATTTTAAGTAACAGATTCGTCAAAACTGCCTGTGCATATCAGCTGACTTTGGAAGCAAGTTGTGAACATCTCAGAATGAATTAAAAAACGTGCCTTATATGCTTGGAAAGCTACAGATTTCTATTTTTTGGAGCATTTCACGGATTGTCCATATCAATTTTCTAGAAGAAGTTATGGCCGTTTTAACACTGAAAGGTTCAGAAGATGCTGAGCAGTTTGTACCGGCAACGAAAGCAATAAATCCAATAAATCTGACAGCCAAAACAGATGCAGCCAAGAACAAGCCAGCAAACACCTATTCAAATATTTGAAGAAATGGAATTAAAGATGAGGAGTAAGTGGGAGTAATTGGCATAAAGGCCACCCAAAAGAGTTACACTTGTGTAACCATTTTTCTTTCACTTAATGTCATCAATAAAATAGCTATTAGTGGGGATGATTCAAGGTTAGAAAAAGGAATTCAGAGACCATTCTATACAGCCACACAGATTTCTAAGAAAAAAAATATTCTCTCTCCCTCTATCCATCCTCTAGGGGAATTCCACATATTTCAAGCAAGGAAGAAGAAGAGAAGAAGGAGCCGTGAGCAATTCATCCATCATCCACCATTGAAGACTTGCTTTCAAGCTTCAAGAATCCAACCGTCAAGCCTCCATCTCCATCTTCCATCCACGGTGTAATTCATTCTATTTCTTTGTAACCTTGTTTGATTTATGTTGGAATTGTTTCTAGTTGACATTGATGTTAGAACAAAGTTTAAATTCGAATTCTTATGATTGAATAAAGTTTGATTCTTATAATTTTGATTCTGAGTTGCTTATGTCAGATTGTTCAATTGAATTTGCTTTACAGAAAACTTTTATTTGTTTATGTTCTTTGGTGGCCAACTTAGGATATATGCATGTAATTGGTGCTAGATTTAGGTAAACGATTCACCTAATAGTTTTGTGAACCTAAATCACAAGTAGTAAAGGCTTTGGACAAAGGTCGAATTCAATTGAAAAGGATTGCAAATAGATGAACTTATTCATACTAGGTTGTGCACTTAAGTTGATAGCCTTTCGCTATGTGTATTGCGTTAAACATGTTTTGATTAGCTAGCTTTCTAGACTTTGATTGCATGTTTAATAGAATTAATCTAGGTGCTTTCATTTAGATTAATTAATTAAGGAAAGTAAAATATGGGAAAATCATTTGCTATGAATGTTTCACATGATCAACTTCTTTCTCATGACTTAGATGAACAATTGTAGGGTTGAATCGAATTTGATTATGGAATTGGTTTTGATCTTTGTTTCTTTCATTTCATTCTTGTACTTGTGTTTATATATTTTGTTTTCTTTGTTTCTTTTAATTTTTGAAAATCTAAAACAGAAAACCCCCTTTATTTTGTAAAATATGTTTATACTTAATTTTATTTTTGTAAGTAATATACTTTGTATTTTTATTGACAGGTGTACCCTCAATCCCCGGATTAGAACGATCCCTATTTACCATATACTAATGATGACATTTTCAGGGTTAAATTATGCGCTTACTAAGAGCGTATCAGTAACTATCAGATGGATTTGTTCTAATTTGAAAGGATTTGTTTGGATACAGACAAATGTGACAGTGGAGGATGAGAAGGGGCGTGAATGACGAAGGGGAGGGGCAGGGGCAGGGGCAAAGGCAATGGAGCTTCAATGGCTTCCAGCTTTTGGGAACGAAGAAGACGGTAGGGTACATTTTTTTCAATTTATTTTTATTTTTGTTGCATAATGCAATTTTTCAACGTGAAATTGCTTTTCTCTCTCTTGATTAATTGATAAGTAATTATTAATAGTTAATCATAGTTATTTTATGAGACACATGGCAGTTCAATAGGTAAGTGGGTAGTAATAGCATACACAGAGTTTAAATTGGTAGCAAAAATGCACCCTTCTTTGTGATGAGTTACAACGAAAAAACTTCAGTCTTACATAATGTTTAACACTACATAGTACTAAGACAATATCCGAGTAATAAGGCAAACTGATTCATTCTCTTGACAAAATGCATGATTGAATTTTATTGGGCAGTGGTCATCCTATTACCAATTTCCAATAACGTTAGCAGTTAGACACATGGGTTTGAACTTGGAAAATTTGGAAAACTAGCCAAAATTTGGACCACGAATAGAGTTTTAGCCTTTTTTTTTTCTTTTGATAATTCTAACCAAAATTTGATTGAAAACTACTAAAACACTTTTGTTGAATGTAAAATTGCTAAAGCTAGATTCTACAACATCTTTTATTTAGTCTTAATCGTCTTTTCCCGATGAGCTCCACTCCCACTTTTTCTTAACAAGTTCACAATTAACAGAGGGCTAACAAAGATGAACAAAGGGAGAAAGACGATGCATATTTCATAAGAAATAGTTCTTGTGATTATCTTGGTTAATGATAGGAGCACTTTGTGCTACGATTTTAATATGTTTATACTTCATTCTAAGCATTGTTTAGCCCTTATCCTTGCTTTTCTGAGTCATTTAGTCGATTTAAGAGTGTTGGGAAGTTTTGGCTCGAAATTAGGTTATGATAAGCTCATATTTATGTATATTTTACATCAAATTTACTTGTCTTTTCTTAGTTAGTTCCTTATATTTTTGAGCTTTTTACTTTGTTTTTGTGTTTTGTAGGATTTGTCAAGCACAGAAAAGAAAAATAGCACAAAGTGGATTTTAAGTAACAGATTCGTCAAAACTGCCTGTGCAGACCAGCTGACTTTGGAAGCAAGTTGTGAACAGCTCAAAATGAATTAAAAAACGTGCCTTATATGCTTGGAAAGCTACAGATGTTTATTTTTTGGAGCATTTCACGGATTGTCCATATCAATTTTCTAGAAGAAGTTATGGCTGTTTTAACACTGAAAGGTTCAGAAGATGCTGAGCAGTTTGTAACTGCAACGAAAGCAACAAAACGCATGCAGCCAAAAACAAGTCAGCAAACACCTATTCAAATAGCTGAGGAAATGAAATTAAAGATGAGGAGTAAGTGGGAGTAATTGGCATAAAGGCCATCCAAAGAGTTACAATTGTTTAACCATTTTTCTTTCACTTAATGTTATCAATAAATAGCTATTAGTAGGGATGATTCAGCCAGTTAGAAAAAGGGAGAGACCATTCTATACAGATATATACAGATTTCTGAGAAAAAAAGATTCTCTCTCCCTCTATCCATCCTCTAGGGCAATTCCACAGATTTCAAGCAAGGAAGAAGAAGAGAAGAAGGAGCCGTGAGCAATTCATTCATCATCCACCATTGAAGACTTGCTTTCAAGCTTCAAGAATCCAACCGTCAAGCCTCCATCTCCATCTTCCATCCACGGTGTAATTCATTCTATTTCTTTGTAACCTTGTTTGATTTCTGTTGGAATTGTTTCTAGTTGACATTGATGTTAGAACAAAGTTTAAATTCGAATTCTTATGATTGAGTAAAGTTTGATTCTTATAATTTTGATTCTGAGTTGCTTATGTGAGATTGTTCAATTGAATTTGCTTTACAGAAAACTTTTATATGTTTATGTCCTTTGGTGGCCAACTTAGGATATATACATGTAATTGGTGCTAGATTTAGGTAAACGATTCACCTAATAGTTTTGTGAATCTAAATCACAAGTAGTAAAGGCTTTGGACAAAGGTCGAATTCAATTGAAAAGGATTGCAAATAGATGAACTTATTCATACTAGGTTGTGCACTTAAGTTGATAGCCTTTCTCTATGTGTATTGCGTTAAACATGTTTTGATTAGCTAGCTTTCTAGACTTTGATTGCATGTTTAATAGAATTAATCTAGGTGCTTCCATTTAGATTAATTAATTAAGGAAAGTAAAATATGGGAAATCATTTGCTATGAATGTTTCACATGATCAACTTCCTTCTCATGACTTAGATGAACAATTGTAGGGTTGAATCGAATTTGATTATGGAATTGGTTTTGATCTTTGTTTCTTTCATTTCATTCTTGTACTTGTGTATATATATTTTATTTTCTTTGTTTCTTTTAATTTTTGAAATTCTAAAACAGAAAACCCCCTTTATTTTGTAAAATATGTTTATACTTAATTTTATTTTTGTAAATAATATACTTTGTATTTTTATTGACAGGTGTACCCTCAATCCTCGGATTAGAACGATCCCTATTTACCATATACTAATTATGACATTTTCAAGGTTAAATTATGTGCTTACTAAGAGCGTATTAGTTAATAAAGGGTATTGTCGTATTTTTATGTCAAATTTTGATTAGAATTCTAAAAGTTTAAAATGGTTGGTTAAATTTCTATACACAATCCAAATTTGAGCTATTTTTCCAAATTTCCCGTTTGAACTAGCCTGACACATCCCGACCCGGATGTACACGTGGACACCCAAAGATCGGGTGTGCTGGCCGACACCACGTAGGGTGACGAAAGCCAATTTGGAAGAATTAAGGAATAATTGAATAAATTAAGATTCAAATGTACACAAATGTACAGGCGGAAGAATTTAGTACAATACGCGTCGTACAAAGTCGACGTACAGAGTATATACAATACCAAAGAATTTAAACCTTCGTCATACCACCGCCTCGAACGTAGACAGCTCCAGCCACTAAACCTGGAGGGGCGCAAAACAAAAGGGTGAGTGGGCCAATAATAATCATTTTTGTAAAAACCTTTGTTTTCTGAAAGTAGTAACCCCTCGCCGTCAAAATCAAGTAATTGGTTGGAAAACCGTTTCAGAAAACGTACTATAATAGTAGGTAGAAAAACGGGATAAGTACGGAAATATACTTACCGTCCGAAACGGGCAGAAAGTCACCGTTCGGCAGAAAATACTTTACCCGAAGGTTCGTAAAATAAGGATCTACGGAAAACCCGTAAACCAAATAAATGCCCCCGTGGCATCAGTGAAAATCGGTGAAAACACCACAATATAAAACTATAAAATAAACGCTCATATACACAATCACGTGAAGCTGGCGCATATGCGCATCACAACGAGTTCGAGTCGCCCATACGACCTAGAACAGGCTGGCACCTACTATGGATTCATAGTGAGCGTATTGGTGCGTGTGAACAATCACGTGAAAGTGGTCCTGGTCCCACAATCCAAGACTACAAGATAGATGCTCGTTTAGGTATTGCAAACACACAAGTTCATACAGATATATTCTGTCATGAACAGGCTGGGTGTATAAGTAACAGTACGCTCGTGTACACAATCACGTGAAGCTGGCGCATAAGCGCATCACAACGAGTTCGAGTCGCCCAGGCGACCTAGAACAGGCTGGCACCTGCTATGGGTCCATAGCGAGCGTATAGGTGCGTGTGAACAATCACGTGAAGCTGGTCCTGGCCCTGGACGGTACACTAAACACCGTGTAAGCAACCTAGTTGAGCATAAGAAAACATACTACTGAAAACTCTACATAAAACCAGGTGGGGTAATTTCCCTATAAGGGATGCCCTCAAACTAATCAATATATATTTGGTATTCTCGGGGCCGTACCCGAAATACCAAGCATATAACTAAAATACGTGAAATACCAAGAATACGCCACATGGGTACCAAGGTATAGAAATACCAACTTAATGGCAAGCTAGGTGAACCCAAAATACGATAGAAAATTACCATATCCAAGGTTCACCCAAATACGGCTCAAAGCCGTCATATAGGTATAAAACCCGAAATCACAAATAGGTACTAGTAGGGAATTAAAATACTTAATTCCCTAAATTCCCTAAAATAGTGCCGGTTCGATACTAGCAATACGCGTATAGAATCAATACGGAATTTCACCAAAATATGGTGAAATTCCCAAATGGAATTAGAGGCCCAAAGCCCACTAATTTCCAAAGCCCAACAGATTACCGAGCTAAGCTAGTAAACCAAGTAAATACCACAAGTACGAGGTCTACCAAAACTACGATATAAATATCAATTTAAAACCATAATAAGTGTAGGCACAAACCAAAATATAATTTCCCAAAATAAAACACATTTAATAGTAGGGAAAAGGGCCCACTCACAGATACCGAAGCCGGGAAGTCCAAACGTACGTCCTCCGAGCGCCAAGGGTCGCCAAACCTATTTTGGAACACCCAAGATTAATAAAGTAATTGAGAATACGAAGAAACGGCGTTCGGAAACCCGAAAACGGAGTTTCGGGGTCGGAAACCCCAAAACCGCCGCCGTGGGCCGCCGTGTGCCGTCGCACACGCCGCCACACGCTGCCATTTGGCCTAACCTATATGAGATATCACCGGTACAATGATTAAACTCATAAAGGTAACGAATTAACTAAATAATTAAACCTATCCCTTGCTTTCTCAAATTGGAGGTCCAAAACACCTAGAAAATTAACATGCATACTACCCCGAGGTAGTACACGTCGTCACGAGTCGACCCGTGAAAACAGAATGTAATTTGGACCTCCCACGCGCCCTCACGCGCGGCTCAAAAGCGCCAAGCCGCGGCTCCACGCGCGGCTCCAACGGCTCACTCACGCGCGCTCACGCGCGGCGCCACGTGCGGCTCCAGTCGCGGCTCAGCCGAGCCGGTCAGCGCCGGTCTAAGCCGGTTCGCTGACGTCAGCAAGGCCGGTTCGACCCGGTTTGCTGACGTCATCGCTGACGTCAGCGCCGGTCCTCTGGTCTTTTTCCGGTCGCCGCCGCCGCCGCCGGCCGCCGTGCCGGCCGTCGTGCCAGCCGCCGTCGCCGTAACCGGAAACTGGAAAAATGGCCGGGAAGCTTCTAAAGCTTGTAACTCACTCATTTCTCAACCAAATTCAACGATTCAAAAGGCAAAATGAAGCTGGAGTCAAGGAGATTCGAGTTTTACCAGTTTGGGGTCCAAACTCGGTCGGAGTTGGCCGGAAATGGGCTCCAAAGTTCTCGGCCAAAACTGAATGTCGATGAACTCGACGTTCCAGTCACAAGCAGGGCCTGGGTTCGATTCCCAGGGCTCCAAGGAGTTCCAATCCGTCATCCTCGAGTCGAATCGAGGTCGGGACGATCGAGTTTGGCCGAGGAAAGCCTCGTCGGAAAACTTGCAGGTTCTGGGGTTTTGGTTTCTCGGTCCAAGCTGGGTTCCACGAGGCTCGGGTTTTGCTCGAGGATGGTGATGAAGTCCACCAATGAGGTCGAGCTGAGGTAGGATCGAGGGTGGTGGTAGCTCGGGGTGCCCAAAGTAATTGGGTGTGGATTTTTGGTTCTCTGCAGAGAAGAAGAGAGGGAAGAAGAAAGAGAGGAAAGCACGGGTTCAAGACCCAGACAACATCCCTGAAAATTTGGGATAAGGCCACATGGCCTGCTGCCAAATGGGCCCCAGCCCAAAATTGAATTACGGGAAAAGTCGAAACTCAAAGCCCGTAAAATATTCGTTCGAAGTCCGAACGACGTACGGCTCGCGTCTACACGTTCGTATCGACGAGCACGTCAAGAAAATACAATTGGAAACGTCGTACGGGTTACGACGTAAAAGTCAACCAAAAAGTCAACCAAGGGCAAAATCGTCATTTTGCACCTCCGGGAATAAAATAATATTATTCCCGGAACGGGATGTAACATAGCCACTACAAGGAAACGGGACTTTAGTATATCATATATGCGTTTGCTGAAACGATGTAATTAATAGAGGAATGTTCTTGTTAAGATCTTTTTTGTTGATGCTTAGTGGCTGCCTTTTGGTCTGATGCTGTTTTGTTGGCTTTGTATGATCTTTCTCTATTAATATAAGCTATCGTTGCATTTCAAAAAAAAAAAAAGTTGTATATGTCCAAATTGAAGAGACGCGTCTCTTACAAAAGAAAGCTCCAACCTATCATGCATATTGTTGTGATGTAAATGTTGACACAAATGGTTTTATGAACAAATAAAGGAAAACTGGAATTTTGTATGTGATGGTAAAAATTAAAGAATGAACAAATAAATAAATAAAGGAAAACTTGCATAATTTAGATTTACATGTTATGAGGTTTTTGGCATATATAATAGGCATCAGAGAGAAGTGTTGCGTTGCATGTGGTCTAATATTTTAGTAGATAGAATGTTGGGTTTTCACATATGTGTCCCGGTTCGAAACTCTCCATTCTCCTAAATTATTTTAATAATTTCGAACCCTTCCCCTCCCCTTAATAATAATAACTTTAAAAAAAATAGAGAGAGAAAGAAGTGGTGCGTTTTTGATGCACTTGGTTTATTTGGATTGCCTAGAAAAACATTTGTCCAAGCCTAGATTTTATTTATTTATATTTTAAGAACAAATGCTTTGGGATATATTTGTTTATGCTAACATAGAGGAGTTGGCTATGATGCTTGCAAGCATCAAATGCTATCACCAAACTGGCCAATGATTTTTCCTACAAAAATTTTTAAATATTAAAAAATTCATAATAATTAATTTACAAATGTGAAAAATGTGAAAAAAAATATGCAAACGCTCGTGATCACATCCTCTATGTTGTTACAATGGTTACATGGTCGTTTGGATTTTTAAAACCCTCGAAACCCTCATGAATAGTATTTTTTATAGTTTAAAATCAATAATAATTCATAATAATTAATGTATAAGTGTGAAAAATGCAAAAAAAATATACAAACGCACATAATGACAAGCTTTACAACTTTCGTAAAGAGGTCAACTCCGAAATTGGACACCATAATCCATGAACCCTAGATTTATATTTAACCGTTGATTGTTGTTTACGTTTACGCTCCATGTTCTCACCGTATTTCATTTTTTTAGATTTTCTTTTATGAAAACATGATCTTTTCAGAAAGATGAACGGTTCAGATTGTTGATATCATATTCCGATATTTACGGTTAACTGAAATATAAATCGATATTACATAGTTTCTAGAAACTTTATAAACTCCGAACTGTATTTTCATTAACCGTAAAAATCTGAACATGATATTAATGATCCAAACTGTTCATCTTTTTGCATCCACTAAAAGATCATGTTTTCAAAAAAGAAAAGCTATAAAAATGGAATCCAATGAGAAGCATGAAGCGTAAACATAAACCACAATCGACGGTTAAATATATAAATCTAGGGTTCATGGATTATGGTGTTGAATTTCAGAGTTGACCCCTTCCCAAAAGTTGTAGATCTTGTCATTACGAGTGCGTCGGTGAAGACCATCCATAGAGTTGACTCCGTACAAAAAAGTTATAAGTTGTCAAATTGACCACCATTGACTGTTGACAGACAAAGACCGTCCCAATATTAAGAAAGATGCTATGAACTCGTTGCAACGTTGTCTTAGTCCCAACATCCATAAAACCTCATATTCAAAATTTAAAATTGTTAAAAAAAACGTTATCTAAACACATTTGAATTTGAATTTATCTTGGAATATTCATAATAAATTTATTTTAAGTCGGAAAAATATTTCGAAAGTTGCTACAAACTTGATGCGATGCCTCCAATGATGATAAAGCCCTAAAATAAGTTTGTATTAAGTTAATTCCCTCGTTGTCAATGGTCAATGTCGGTCAACGCCGCTTAACGGTCAATGGTGGTCAATTTTGACTGCTCATAACTTTTTCGTACGGAGTCAACTCCACGGACAGTCTTCATCGACGCGCTCGTAATGACAAGATCTACAACTTGCATGAGGGGGTCAACTCTGAAATTCGAAACTATACTCTATGAACCCTAGATTTATATATTTAACTGTCGATTGTGGTTTACATTTACACTCCATGCTGCTCACTGGATTCCATTTTTTAGTTTTTCTTTTTTGAAAACATGATCTTTTAATGGATGCAGAAAGATGAATTACTCAGATCGTTGATATCATGTTCCGATATTTACGGTTAACTGAAATATGAGTCGATGTTATATAGTTTCTAGAAACTTTATAAACTCCAAGCTATATTTTCACTAACCGTAAAAATCTGAACATGATATCAACGATCCGAACAATTCACCTTTCTGCATCCTTTAAAAGATCATGTTTTCAAAAAAGAAAAGCTGAAAAAATGGAATTCAATGAGAAGCATGGAGCGTAAACGTAAACGATAATCGATAGTTAAATATATAAATCTAGGGTTCAATGATTATGGTGTCGAATTTTGGAGTTGAGCCCTTCACGAAAGTTGTAGAGTTTGTCATTACGAGCATTTGTATATTTTGTTTTTCACATTTTCCACACTTGTAAATTAATTATTGTGAGTTTTTATTAATTTTGAACTCCTTCCAACAATACTATTCACGAGGGTCTGGAGGGCGTTAAAAATCCAAACAACGATCTAACCATTGTAAAAGCGTAGAGCTTGTCATGACGCACGTTTGTATATATTTTTTTTTACATTTTTCACACTTGTACATTAATTATTATGAATTTTTATTGATTTTAAACTAAAAAAAAATACTATTCACGAGGGTTTCGAGGGTTTTAAAAATCCAAACGACCATGTAACCATCATAACAACGTAGAGGATGTGATCATGAGTGTTTGCATATTTTTTCACATTTTTCACACTTGTAAATTAATTATTATGAATTTTTTAATATTTAAGAAATTTTGTAGGAAAAATCAATGGCTAGTTTGGTGATAGCATTTAATGCTTGCGAGCATCCTAGCCAACTCCATAGATTTGATAGCATTTATAGAATCTTAAGGATTTTAAAAGACTTTTATATGGATTTATAAGGATTTTCATAGACTTTGTTGATAGATTTGGATGGGTTTTCAAAAGGAATTTTAGCAAAAATACTTAATATTTACATATTGAAATCAGAAATACTCACAATTTCATACTTAACCAAACATACTCATTTTGACATGTCATTTTACCGATTTGCCCTTCATTCATTTGACGAGGAATTTATTCACCCCTTGCTGGTGTTGAAAAGTTCACGCGCGGCATCTCTCGTGCCTCGTCGTCTCTCGCCTCGACACCATTTCTGGCCTCGACCCGTTCTCCTCGGTCAAATTGAAACGCAGTTTTTCTCCTCCTCTTCTCTTCGAAGGCGACGCTTTATTGCCGTCCCATTTCAGATCGAAACAAGTCTCACTTATTGAACAGTCTCTTTGATTTTCAAATCCCTGTTGTTTTTTTGTACTTTTGAACAGGGAAGTTTACAGAAGTATTTCCCTTAATTAGGTCATATCGTGGGTGGGAGGGTGTGGGTTTGGCAGAAATGTTTAGAAGTTCGTTGGTATCAATGTACCATCTTGATTTGAAGGGAGGTGAAATCAAGAGGGTAGGAGGGGTTGGTTGTCAACATAACTATTTCAGCAACAGCAAAGCATGAATAAATTCATAGTTAAATGAATGAAGGGCAAATCTGTAAAACCACATGTCAAAGTGAGTGTATTTGGTTGAGTTTGAAATTGTGAGTATTTTTTATTACAATGTGTAAATATTGAGTACTTTTGCTAAAAACCCTTTTCAAAAGACTTTCTTATCATTTATTAATATTGTTTTTCATTTAAAAAAAATAAAACATAAAAAAGAGCTCCTATAGTTCATAACGGAAGATAAAAAAAATTGTGATAGTAAAACACCAAGTAATCTTGTCCACTCTGCTTCTTCTGTTTTTCAAGCTAGCCTCTCAGCGCAATGGCGCTTCTCGATTTTCGTATCCATTTTTTGTCTTCTTGTATTGAACACCATTAGCTTTTTGATTGGATCATATGTTTTTAATTTGAAATGTCAAAATAGGAAGATTGATTGATTTTTATTCGGATTCAATTCGGGGCACTGACTAGTGATTCAATTGGATTTTCAGGTGCAAACCGAATTTTTGCAGTATAAATGGTGAATTTTGAATTTTGATATGGTTTTGCTGATTGGATTGGTAATCAAAATTCTGGGTTCGATTTGAAATGGTATATTGCCATAGCTCAATTTGGTATGCAACTCCATTGACCAATCAAGGAACTACTCCCATGGCAGATTCAATGAGTTAAACATACCCAGGTGCCAAATTGAAGCAGAAAAAAATAAAGAAAAATAGTGGAAAGGGCCAAAGGTGTCAGTTAGAGAGTCGGGAAATTGTGGTTCTGCTACTGCTTACAGCTGAGGGGTGGGGGCTGGGATAAAAGAATGAAATGAAATCCTAGGGGTTGAGGTGAGATTGTTTTTGGTCTTGGGTATTTATACTTCATACTCTCAAATCGAATAAATCCACAATTTAATGAAATCCTACTAAATTTTTTATTTTTTCAATACATCTAGATTTATAAGTATTTTGAAGAAATCTCAATGGATTACACCTAGATTTGCTTGAACTTTGAAAAAGTCTATTAAAATCCTAATTGACTATCCTAGAATTTTAAAATTCTCTCAAATCCTAAATTTGACTACACCCCCTTAGTAAAATTTAGTGACTTCCCCAAATTTGTGGGGGTATGCGATAAGGGTATGTGATAATAGTAATTATTTGGGATTGCACTTGTTTATTGGTATAAGTGTGCTCTATTTTGAGTTTTGCTTTGTGTCACTTCATATAGTGTTTTGTGATATATTGTGTGCATTTTAACGATCTCCTTAATTAGTGATGAATGACATAAATGATTCATTTTAATGACTGTTATTTGCCACTTACATCTTTGACTTTGCCTATATACTCTTGAATATATCTTTCATGTGGAGGGAAACAATGCAGTGATAGTATTTAATACTAGACTTATGAGATTTTATTGTTAACAAGATTTCTGGGGGTAATACATATTTTTCAGTTTGCATATTTCTTACATTTAAGTTTACATACCCGTTGAGTTACTTGATATCTATGATATAATTTTGGCTTATTTTTTTATTTGCCCTTTGGGCTCAAACTCAATCCCACTTTCTCTCATTAAACAAAAATATCGTCACTTTACACTTTGAAACTCAAGATTCGCTCCTCTTTGCATAGAATAGATTCTATCAGTTCCGTCAAGTTGAGGTTAAATTTGCTGATGTGGAGTGAATAATGCTGATGCGGGGTCCATTGGGCATAGATATTTTTGTCGGATCCTCATGTCTCTTTCCTTATTAAAGCATACCGTGAATTTTTAGCCCAAAGGCATCGCCTAGACATTGAAAAATTTCACACAGGTGCTCCAAAATCGCAGAGCATACCCAAATTCCCCATTTTACTTCGATTTTCTTTCAGTTGTCACTATTTTTACAGTTCAATTCTGATCCAAGTGATCGAATTTGTCAATTCTCACCATTTTTACATCTCAAAGCCATCGCCAAGAACAACCCCAATCAATTCAAAAAAAAAAGTTGGGTCTGAATAGTGCTTTTGTTATAAAAGCACAAGAGATAAGAAACAACAGAGACTGGAAAGGGAGATGAATCAAAACCAGTGCAACTGAGATTAGAGAGAAATTAAAGGGACAAAACCATTTTCTTGAAAAGTTGCAATCGGCTGCCATGCTTGCTTGTGGAAATTTTGGAAAACCAAGAAAAAAGAAAGGGAAATTGGGTTTCCAAACGCACCAACCGAAAATAGCCCTGCTTCAAACGTGTAATCATTTCTAGCCCTAATTGGTAGAAATACCCTCAATATAAATACCAATTTTTCGAAGGAATTAGGACATCAACAATCATTATTTCATCTTTCATGACATTTTTTCTCTCGACCTCTATGCTGACGATTCCTCTCTTCCTTGTCTATACTAGTCAGCTCGCCCTCAATAATAACGAACACCATTTAACACGGCGACTGATTTCAAAGAATCTTCAAACTTTTGAGGCAACCAGGGCTAACCTCTTCATCTCCTCCTCAAGTAAATTTGATTATCAATATATTTATTCATGCTTCTGTATGTGAAATTCTACGAACCAATTTCCCCGATTGTTTTTTAATTTGTATGGGTTGCTCTTATTTGGGTTCTTGAAGGGTATCTGGGTATAGGTAATTTTCTTGCTATTTTGTTTTTGGTTTGTTGGTTATTTGCGATGTCATTCCTTAAATGGTTAACATTATTTGCCCAGTAGGTGTTTGATAAAATGACTTGTATGTGAGGTACAATTAGATAAACTATTTTTTTTACTAGTACAAGTTTTTGGTTAGCCTATGTCAAAATCTCACTACAGCTTATCGCTCATGTCCTTATTCCAATATCCTTGATTAATTCTTGCAGATTGTAAATGGTTCTGATCTTGCACATTTTAGGAGCTAAAATTTGTCTGTGCTTAATTCTCCTACTCCTTTGGTTCCGTTTCATCTGCCTATTTCAAAGTTCAAACATGAAAAGAATGCTAAATTATCATTGATTGGTTCCATGGGTTTATTGAAAGTTAATAGCTAGTAAATGCTATGTTCTGTTTCATTTTGGCAGCTTAGAAAACACACTATGCTGTCAGAGACCCCATCACAACCCTGAATAAATACATACTTGAGAACAATGTGGCCACTGAACAAAACTTGAAGGTCATCTATAAGAAGATCGATGAGTCGGTTCAGGATGCCGTAGAATTTGCAAATGAGAGCCCACTTCCAACCACCAATTCCTTTAATTGGGAGGAGATGTGCAATGACAAAATGCTTGCATAGGATGTTAAAATCAGATGAAGAAGTTTAACTCATTTTTTTTCTTTCTACTAGTTCAATTCTATTTGGAATTAGCCATGTAACATGAGTCATGTACATCCATTACATTTTTTGCAACTATTAGATTTCCTCGTCTATGTGTTCAGTTTTCCTTGAAATCAGTCATTTAACATAGATTTTTGTATATGTATTTTTTGTCACTTAGCTAATTAGGGTGAAAGACTGAAAGGGATATAGCTCAAAATGGTAGAACTCTCGACTTGTAATTGTATGAGCATCAATTTATAGATTGTGTTAGACAATAGGATTGAGTTTCTGATAAATTGATAGTATCGACGGAATATTGATACATCATCAATAGAATATTGATACTTTATTGACAAAATATTGATACAATATCAACAATATACCGATACAATATCAATAGTATATTAATACAAAATTAATAACATATCGAGCTTATACCAATAGCATATCAAGTTGATACTGAAATAATGAGAATGCAACATAGACTCATATGAGCAAGATTTATCACTTGCACAACATACTTCGAAAACATCAACTCAAAAAAATTGCATACAATACAAGTCTTTAAATTCCAAAATTAGAACAAGTTCATTTTTCAATAACCAGGAAGCTACACCAATACTGGGGTAGTAAGCAGTTGTAAATTCTAAAATAACAAAAATTGGTTGCTAGCATCATTGTATGCACAAACTCCTCAAACTTTCATTACTTCTCGTCAATCAATATGATCTTGTCCTCCAATGCTTGAAAACTTGACTGTCTTGTCCCAATTGTAACTAATGCTTCCCCCTAAAAGAAAGTAACAAATATAGTTAGTGGAGAGACCTAAGTATGATTTCTTCTCCAATTACAAATAGCTATATCACATGCAAAATACAAATAAAAGAATTGAAAACACTGAACCCCTGATCATGTTGTATATGTGCAAACTTCCAACAATAAGAAATGAACATATTAACAAACGGTAGAAGTTACATTTACAAGGATGAGGATTAGAATGAAGGCAAAGTACACCTATAAAAACTTAATCTTTGCTGGGGAAGACAAGAAGCTTTCAGTTAATAACTGTCTCAAGCAACCTACACTTACATACTACACTTCCAAATAAGAATAAATAAATAAAGGAAAATCCACAAATCCCAGAACTGATTAATCCAACAACCATACTTAGATTTAAACTAGCTCACAACCAAAATCATTTGATAGTCCAAAAGAAAAACAAAATCCTCACCTTGTCCAGAAATTCATAGTCCAAAAAGAAATTAAGAAACATAACCTGCACAAATAGCAGCCCAAAATCAAAACCAAACAAAAAATGATGGTAAATTGCACTAAAAAAAAGGATAGTGAACAATATCAAATCTAAATTAACAACACATTTGTAGGCTTGGATCTCAACTATTATGGAAAAATTACAATATTTGAAAAAATTGACAGGACCTATTGCTAGGTGAGTGAAAGAGTCACTTGGATGCTTATCAAGGACTAGAACTCCATGGGAAGAGATGCGAACCACATCTTACAGAGGCATGCAATCAAAAAAGCTTTGAACTTTGAATTTAACCTTCTACAAATTCAAACATAATACAACATAACAGAGGCATGCCTAAGATGAAAATTACAGAGACATAGCAAATCATACCTCTCTAATAGCTTGCCTTTTCAAATCGTAACACAATACCATCAGAACAGAGGCAATTGATGCCATCATACCAAAACAATGTTGCATATCAACAAATTAGATAGAAAATGACATAAATAGAATAAAACATGAGAAATTGAAAACTAATTATTCGCTAAATTGTGTGACAGAACCATAATGCAAAACCTGTTGAATAAATTAAAGTGCATCAAAGTTTAACTAATTTAAATTTAAAACATTGGGCCCCTGACAAAACCATAATGCCCACACAAAGTAAACAATCCCACCACTACCCAACTAAGGCTGAAAACTATAATAGAACAAAATAAATCAAACCCAGACAGTTGGAAATGATTAATATGAAGCAAAACTTAATTAGGTAATTCTCTTCCCCCTAATGTTCTGCGAATACCAGAATTAAACTTCTAGTAACAACGGATATGCTGCTAGCGTAAAAAAACTTAGAACTAATAAGTTACCATAAATAATTGATAAAAAAGAAATCAAATACTCGAACAATCCAACGCAAAAAACCCCAACACATTCTTAACCCATGAAGGAAAAATTAAACCCTAAGTGAACCCATCTTACCTAAGCCTTCAATTTGCAACATCTGTGCAAAGAAAGTCATTCTAAGAGAGAGAGTTAGCTCGTGTGATGTAGGAAATCTGAGCGAGGAAGTTGTTATGAGAGAGAGTTCGTGAATTGGGGATTTGATAATTTGGATGGGAGCAGAGAGAGTCCATGAACGGGCCGAGACAAAATCTTTCAGATTTGAAAATTACGACAGTCGATGTTCTCAATAGGATCTGTAGGGGTTTTAACTAGGGACATTTTCGTTAAATAGGGCTATTAGAGAATGAAATTTGGGTGCATGGCTATTTCTGGTCTGTGGGTTTGTAAAAAGGCTAATTAACCCATATCAGCAGTTAACGAAAAATAGAAAAGTAAAGTAAAAATTGAATTCCGAGATGCAAAGTGGCAAAATTTAAGTTTTAAAGGCAAAGTGAGATCAAAGCGGAGTTTCAAGGGGCGTTGCAAAATTCAACCAGTAACTCAAACACACCTAGCCACAACCACAACTCCTCCTTCTCTATCACAGCCCAAATATTGAACTTAAGAATAAATTATCATTATTAATTACAAAAGTCTTATTCTAATTTGAGCTCGTTAATTCCTAGAAAAAGAAAATATATATTCTAATCTAATACTCCACTCACTCAGACCAACTCCAATGGTGGCCTATGGCCAATAACAAATATTGACCTTTGGCCAGAAACTGCATTTTCTCTCCAATGGTGTGGCCTAAATTTTAGGTTGAAAAGTTGTTAAATATTGTTTTAGCCTAATATTTTTTTTCCGTTAACTTAAAAAAAATGTATTTGTTTAGATTAACTTAACTTAATTTTCTGAACATTTTGACCTAAAAATATTTAAATTCCGATAAAGTATGAAAAAATGCAATTTGACAACTCCACAAACGACACTCCCAAACCACACATCCTACCAACAACACTCTCAACACTTCCACACCACACATCCTACCAACAACACTCTCAACACTTCCACACCACACATCCTACCAACAATAATCTAAACACTTCCACATCACACATCCTACCAACGACAACCAATTCATTTATTCTATTTAAGAAGTAGTTGAAAGTCATTCCAACACACACCAATTTCTTCAAAATCATCCATCTATCAACACACACCATCATCTTTCATACTTTATTCGCTCAATGGGTTCAAGAAGGCGAAGTTTGGCGATGCAGATACTACAACTTCAATCAAATTATGATCGTGATGAAGAAATAATGAATGAGGCAGCTGCATTAACCATCTCAATGATGGGTGATGTTGACAATGCCGAATCTAGTCATCGTGGTTCAGTCCCCGGACGTAAGTTCCATTTCTGTGATAGAGTAAAAAGGTATGAAGACCTCATGAAGGATTACTTCTACATAAATTGTTCATTTCCTGCTGAAAAATTTCGGCAGCGTTATCGGATGAGAAGAGAGTTGTTCCTATCCATCTTGAATGAAGTTGTTGCTCACGACGACTACTTCATGAGGAAGAGAGATGCTACAGGCCAATTTGGTTTATCCCCAGAGCAGAAGCTGACATCCGCATTTCGAATGGCCAATGGATGCTCTGCAGACACAACTGACGAATATTGTCGACTAGCTGAATCCACGGCACTTGAAAACCTAAAGCGGTTTTGCGTGGCTATTCAAGCCATATATGGGCGTGAATACCTTCGAAGGCCAAATCGCAATGATCTAAAGAGGCTTCTGCGTAAGGGTGAGAAGCGAGGGTTCAGCGGCATGGAATTGTTTTCGAAGAAACAAGAGGCATATAGGAAAGATGTGGAGAGAGCTTTCGGGATACTTCAGGCTCGATGGACAATAATTAGGGGGCCTGTACGAATGTGGTGCAAGGAAGACTTACACTCAATCATGATGACGTGCATTATTTTGCACAATATGATTGTTGAAGATGAGTTTAAAGAAATTGAAGAAGATTCCGATGAAGAAGATGATGACCCAAGATCAAGGGTGAGAGCAAGTGCAAGAGAGGTTGAATATTTGGCGTCTACCACATACGAGACTCGACAAGATAGGGTGACACTTACGGAGTATATGAGACGTCTTAATAGGGTTCATGCTCCGGAAGGTCATGACACCCTTCGTAGGGATTTGGTTGAACATATTTGGCAACGTGAAGGAAATCAAATGGTTGAAGATGCAGAGTGAAGGGTGTGTGTTTGTGTGCTTGTCTTTCTTTCCAATAAAAGTATGCTTGTGTTTGTGTGTTTGTCTTTCTTCATAATAAAGGTTGTGTTCTTGTCTTTCTTTTTTTCAAGTTATTGGACTTTTATATGAAGTACAAAATGAAAGCATACAATTGCATAAAATACCATTATTATTAATGCTTAAATTTATAACATAGGTTGATCATACAACATTTAAAATCAAACTTTAATTAAAAACTCCCTAAAAACCAAACAATAATTAAAACTCCCCAAACAATAATTAAAACTAATATGGTGGAGGACTTGGGTGAAAGTTATAACCAACATCATCAAAAAGAGTGCGCCTTGATAAAATTTCATCTTGCTTCTCACGAAAAAACCTCTTCCTCCGTGGAGTAAATTTGTCGAGATCCATCTTCATTATATCCAACTCGTACACATCTTTGTCTAATTTATCTCTTGTGGCTTTCCTTGCCATTTCCCGCTCTTCCATTTCCATTTGCCTCTCCATGAGTTTGCTCATTTGCAACTTCTCTTGATTGCTCTCTTCACTACAATGAAGTAGTTTGTCAAGCTTTTCCTCATACTTCTCGCCAGCCGAATCCACTTTCTTCCCTTTTTTCTTTGCTTCCTTTTGCTTATCTTGCCCCGGCGGTCTTGCTATAGATGAAGATGGGCTCTCATCTACAAAATCACCATCAAGATCAACACTTCCCCCGCCTTCAAAAGGTTGTCTTGGAACCTTACTAGATACATTTTCATTCCACCTAGGACAATCTTTGAGGATGTTCCAAGCATGAAATAACTTGAATTCGTGACCTTTAGGGGTATCAAGTGTCATGAATATAGTCATCGCTTTATTAATCTATGTATGAAATAAATAAAGATTGATTAGTTAAAAAATGTAATTATGCACATTAAAAATATAATTATGCACATAAAAAAATAATTTATCAAGATAAACTCACCATATCTTCTTGACTCTTTCCACTTTCAAGAACATCTTTGGCTTTATTGTAGGCCGACTTCCAACAAGTGCATTTTTTGTTGATCCTCTTAAATCGATCGTACATACCATCAAGAGTTCGTGGCTTGTCGGGCAACGGTGGGGGAGATGTGCTAATGAACACTTCATAGACCCGAGACCAAAATTCTTGAATATTTTGGTTCATCCTGGTAGCACCATCTTCGCTAAAATTGATCCATGCCTTGCACAAAGCTATATCTTCATCTTTAGACCAATTTGGTAATTTTGTACTAATTTTTGGCATCTTGAAATTTTTTGGAAGTGGGTAGAAGAAGAATAAAAATTTGGAAGTGGGTAGAAGAAGATTGCTAATTTAGAAGTGGGTAGAAGAAGAATGAAGATTTGGAAGTGGGTAGAAGAAGATTGCTAATTTAGAAGTGGGTATAAAATGATTTAGAAGTGGGTAGAAGAAAAAAATGAAATTTGGATGAGGAAAGGGAAGGAAATTGATTTTGTGTGGATGTATAACCAAATGAATGGGTATTTATAGAGTTTTATGGTGAAATTTCTGAACAAATATTTTTTATTAATTATTTTAGCCGTTGGATTTTAATTTGGGCCGTTGGATGCTTTTTTTTACCGTTAGATTTGATCTCATTTGATCACAGCCGTTGAATTACAAGTAAAAGTAAAAAAGTTTGAAATTTGACCGTTGGATCAATCTCAGCCGTTGATCTCCAACAGTTAGATTATGGTGGCCGACAAAGCTAGCTCAAGCCTTGCGCCAGCTTGACGTCACCCCACTTGCGGTCCCGCGTTAGGCTCGTCCCTCGTGTGCGCGCGTGATGTGCTCTCTGCGTGCGTTGCACGCTCCTCTTGCCCACTCGCAGGGCGGGTCCTACCTGTTTTGGCCGGCCCAATATCTTGGCCAAGTTGTGTCTTTTTTTTTGTTGGGTTGCCTTGGGCCTATTTCTTGGCCATTGTTGGAGAAGCAAATGCAAAGGCCTATGGCCTAAAATTGTTGGCCTTTGGCCACCATTGGAGATGGCCTCAGATCCCTTCCCTACACCCGGAGCCTACTACCATAAGTCGGCGAGAGGTTGCGATCTCCCATTTGAAGGAAGACAAGGTCGCTGGCAGTTCTAGGGGGCGATGCTGGGGAAGGAAGAGAGAGTCGGCGAGAGGTTTCTTCAACCCTCCTCCATAGCCAGCCAAAACCCTAATCCTCGGCTCCGATTCCAGATAAACATAGACTCTCCATACCCAATTCTACAGTAGAATCCTCTCTACAGAAAACCATGATCCCGATTGGGGTGAATGTCTTGGTCAATGACTTCCCCACAGCAAACCAAGATTGATAGTTTTTTTTTTGTTTTTTTTGTTTTTTATGGATTTTATAATTGAAAAAAATTAATTATTTTTGTATAATCTACATGGCACTATATTATTTGACTTATGAGTCCAATATGTGTGTCACATCAGCACTCTAACAGAATTGTTACAGAATTCTAACGGAAGGATCACATTGATGTGCAGCAATGAAAGTCAGGGTTGAAACTCAGGGACCAAATTGATCGATTATTTCAATTTCAAGGACCATTTGCGATAAAAACCCTATTTTCATTTGTTTTATCAAGTGTCTTTCTTATTGGACATCCTACAAATTCATCCATTCTTTCAGTATTATCTCCTCTCATTTCTCCCTTTACCACTTTATCTCTTCCTATGTTCTCTTCTTCCGCCTCTTCTTCCCAAATCTCTTCTACCTCCCTTTTTTTCTCTTTTCTCTTTCTCTCCTCCATGGACCAAACAAGAACGATGGACCGAACCAAATCGATTAATATTATTTGATTCAATTAGAGCACTTCCACCCGTTAGAGGAGGATAAGGCTAAGGCAAGGACAAGGGCATTAACTTGCCACTCTAAAATAGTATTTGCATTTGTGAAACTCTATCCGTTGAGCAAGGGCAAGGGCAAGGGCAAGGGCAAGAGCAAATATATTTTTAAATTTTTTATGTCTTGTAAGTGTGTGAACATTGTAGAAAAAATAAATATTGAGTTGTGATGTGAGGAATTAAGAAGATGGTTGGGTATTTATAGAATACAAAAAATTAAATTTTTTCCTATTTTTTTCCATTGTTTATGATCAGGATAATCGTGCCCATTGATTCCCTACTCATTTGAAATTAGACGCACCAGATTGTGCCACATGGCACAACAGTCAAATTTTTATTTTTTTTTACTTCCAACGGTCCAAATCATCAGACCGTTGGAAATCCAACGGTTGTTGGGAAAAAAGAGCCGTTGCGCTTTGATGTCTAACTGCAGCGCGGGACCCACCACCAAAGTGGCTGACGTCGCCCTATGCTAGCGGGCGGGAGGTAGGGCAAATGTTGCAAGGGCTTGGAGTAGCGCGTGGCTTGGGCCACCACTTGCTCTATGATTTTTGGACCACTGGAGCTGGGTTTTAAGGTTGAAGGACATTTTTCCAGCCCTTGCCCTTGCCCTTGCCTTTTCAAGACGGGTGAAAGTGCTCTTAGGCAACTGAGTCAAACCGAACTGTATCCGACCTTAAAAAAGTCCACAAAATTTAGAATTCGGTCCAAAAACGACCAAACTTGCACCAAAATCACCGGTTCACTACCAACCAACCAATGCCCTCTAATCTTTGAATGTAGCCAGCCTACCCAAAGGGCACACCACCTTGTCCATCTACCTACCAAAATCTATTTTCCTTTCAATAACCTAATCATCCAGTTCTCTCTCTCCCTCTCTCTCTCGTTATTTACACTGCACTGACTCTTTTCCTGGTAGTCCTCACCGCATTAAAGGATCTGCATTTGTATTTAAGCAATCCTCACCAATTTCATCAATTTTCACCCTGCATCGTCTCCTTCATCAGTACGCAGCGGAGATACCAAGAAAGGCAAATGGGTAGTGACGGAAAGGTTTTCACTTTGGCTCAAGTCTCAGAGCACAACACCCCCAAGGACTGCTGGCTTATCATCAATGGCAAGGTTCTCCCTTTTCCCATTTTTTACCATATCATATGAAATCGAATCATCTTACTTGCTTCTTGTATTATATTCCATGTCTTTATATTAAATTTGAAGGCTTTGATTCAGTAAGGATTGGGAATTCGAATATTTTGCATGCGAGTTCAATCATACAGATGATGAAAATTGACAATTGGGTTCCTTGTTAGAATCATGGATCTTGGTTTTTTGTATTTTTTAAATATTTTTTTGGGAACCCACCTGAAGAATCTGTTGTTTTTTACTTTGGTGAAGAAGAATCTGGGGCTATGCATGTTGAAATTCATGCCCATGCCCATGATGTAAATCTAGACGTTTTGGTTAATTTTATACCACGAAACTTTGGTTGAGCTCATGTTCATGTTTATGGCTTGTTGATAGTGTAATTGATGACTTATGTTTGGGGGCCCTGATGGATTGGTCCACTATGATCTTTAGGTATAAATTCACATGGATGTGTTTCTTTAAAGCAGACTACTAAATGGTTGCATTTGGAATTTTGGTTTCCATTGATTCGACTACGGCTGTATGCCATAGGAATCTATATGGGGCAACCTGATTTAAAGAAAATATAAAAAGTAAATTTTCTTTTAAATGCTTATACTATTACACATCAACTCCTTTAACGTAAACTCTCCTAACATAACAAAATTAGAATAATGGTAGCAATAAATTGCAGTTTCTAAGATGGATTTTACTAATTCCAGTGTCAAAATTATACTGGTCTAAAATTTTCTAGCTGGTAGCTGTATTATGAGACCAATGATGTGTCTAGTAAATACGTTGGACTTATTTAATTCTGTAAGAGATTTAGAAAGTATGGAAGAACATGGTAGTGACATACTTTCGCAAAATCCTTTTTGAAACTTATTTTGCCAAGGGAGATTGGTGTAATTTGCATAATATAGTCTTCTGTTAAGTACTAACCATGTATGTAAGAGGAAGTGTATTCTAAAATGTGCACGAGACCTTGAAAATTTAATAGCCTGTTTTTAAATGCCATTGTGCAATATGTGTGGGTTTTATTGAACTTCATACTTTGGCTTTAAGTCTTCAAGATTGGGGTTTTGATATGTTTAAGTGTTTATGGTGAAAAAAGGTTGAGCTAATGACCTTGAGTTGCTTTTGTGAAGGAAATACTGGAAATATATCAGCAGATGTTTGTCTTCTTAGAAGTGGACAGCTTGGTCACCATTGTTGTTCAGTTTTTTCATTAATAAAAGCTTTGTTTTTATAAAAAAAAGATGTCTGTTTCATCAATAAATGGAACTATTTCATTTGTGGCTTTTGCTTCCAAAGTTTTTATTGGAGTCTAACATGCCGAATATCATGAAGCTTAAATTTTACTCTTCTCTTTAAGTAATCCAGGAAGACTGGGAGTTGAGTACTTTTGAAATCCCTGGAAGAAGTACTATGCTCTCTTCCAGTCTATTCAACATCATGAGACTGATGGGCTTGAGGTTGGCTACAAATTAATTGGTTTAAATAAATCTGTTCCAATAGAGTCCTAAATTACGCTGAAGTCAATTGCTTGGAGTGTTTGTAGTCATAGCCCTTTTGGCAGTTTCATTTGAAAAATTTATTGACATCATGGATATGATGCCTACCTTGATCTTTATAAAGGTCAAGTGCCAGTCAAACCCTTCCTCATTGATTTAAAACCCTTCCCTCATTGATTTAAATTTTAAAATAATATTTTGTTTCTCTTAGATCTTTGGAGCTTACTATAATAATAGTATCTATGTCCGTACTGCTGCTTTAGTAGTTTATTTGGTAATCTTGTTCTGCCTTCCTAGGCTTTAAAATTTGGATAGAAATTTGTCCCTCTCTTGTTCTGTAAATATACTAGTATATGTTTTGAAAAACTAGATTTGATGTCCCTCTCTTGTTCTCTTGTAGTATAGGACTGCTAACAAGATTGCAAAATAAGAAGAGCATATCGATTATTATTTTTCAGACCAGCTGATTTTGTTAAATAATGACATTTCCCACATTTCTCACTAAAGAGTAAAATCAGAAGAGCGCTATGACCATGATATCAAACCATCTCATTAGGTGTCCACCATGGATGAAGTGTTCTACAAATCATGGTCATCCTAGCTGAAATGGTATAATATGCTAATTACAGTACAGAACTGGTGCATCATAGCCATCCTAGATGAAGTGTCCCACAATCAATCCTTTTTATGCCTATATCTGAAGTTTTTACTCATTTATTTGCAACTAACGCTTAACTGAAATGGTGTCTAGAGGTACATCCACACCAAAAGTGACATCTTGCAAGTAAAAAGTGAAAATGCTGTAACTTCAAAATATAATCTCCATATGAAATATATATATATATATATATGTAAATATTAAACTAGCTTCTTTGCAGTTATATATCGTAAAGGTTAATATGTTTTAATTGTTATAAAGATTCCTTAGACACATCCAGTTTAAGGATGCTTGGATAGACACAAACCAAGGAATATTTGACTTTTGCCCATGGTTGTTATAGGCAGAAGAATAATGTTTCTATGGACATATGTAGGCATGAAGATGGATGAACAAGGCCAAAAGAATTAGCTGCTGTAAGGTCATACAGAATTTTGCTTTCTGTCATCGAGCTGATTACAGTGTAGAACTCCACATTTAAGACAATATCTTCTTATCATTTGCTCCTGTTTAAAGGTGCATTCTAGGAATTAGAGGTGTACACTGAATGACTGAACTAGTATCTAAACTATCAAGCTGTTGGTTATTGCCGTCTTATTTCTAGCATGAGACAGTTAGCCTGCTTGCTTTTCTCCCCCAATTATCATCTGATTATTTCCAATTTCTTTCTTGGATCAGGTTTATGATGTGACCAAGTTCTTGGAGGACCATCCTGGTGGTGATGATGTCTTGCTGTCGGCAACAGGTGTGATGTTAAATGAAATTCTTAAAGAATTAACTTTTAAATTTATCTTATCTGCTGCCTCTCATAAAAAAAAAGTTTTAAATTTATCAAGAATTAGCGAGCAATATACAAACTTCATTTAACATTTGAGTTAATCATTCACACATAGAGTCCAACCAAATTGAGCCTTTAGTAAGCTTATTTAGGAGTCACCTATTGTTGCCCACTTTGCAATGTATTTCAAGGATCTGAACCATGTATTTTTGTTAACTTTTATTCATTGATCATCCTTGAATCCCCATTGGATGCACATAGACATCTGATTGTGATCAAATAAATAGACAAACATAGTGCTTCAGTTAACGCTGAATTGTGGTGATGATAATCAAATAATTAAATAGTTCTCCATTTCTCCATTTAGTTGATTCTTTACAAGGTTGATACTTGAATGGGGACTTAAAAACGGACTGTTTTTATTGTTGAACCACACTGCAGGGTCGGCCTTATAGTATCTCGCAATAGGAGGGATCTGATAAACTATATATATGGCATTTATGCATATAGTATTCCGTAACAAGCCCCTTAAATGAGGACCTATTTTTCCCTGGTTTGATTAGATGTGAATTATTAGGATGACTTTGCAGTCATGGATATTTTATCAAACAGTTGAGAAACAAGTCCAGATTTTTTGTACTTTATTAGAGAATGACTATATATATGTCCCTCAACATTGTTAATCATATTGACTTCACTGTAACAACGACATGATCAACGGCCTGCAGATATCTGCAATGTTTGTGATTTTCCCAATTGAAAATCTAGTTGCATGCTTTCTCATGTTATGTGTAAGCTGTTTCTTGTCTCGTTATGCTTTTCTTTGAATACAAAGAGAACATCATGTTGCTATGTACTTTCCCAGGGAAGGATGCAACTGATGATTTTGAGGACGTGGGTCATAGTGGTAATGCCAGAGACATGTTGAAGGACTTCTTCGTGGGAGAGATTGATGCCTCTACTATCCCCAAAAGTACCACATATACTCCGCCGAAGCAGCCTAATTACAATCAGGACAAGACTTCAGAATTTATCGTCAAACTTCTCCAGTTCCTGGTTCCCATTGCAATCTTGGGTTTGGCTTTTGGCATCCGCCTTTACGCCAAGTCATCTTAAGGTTCTAGATTATGTTATTGTGACAGAATTATTAGTCGTATATTACTGTGACAAATGAATCCTACTCGCTTGGTGTGGGCAATCTAAGACCTGTTGTCTTGCATCGGATTTTACTGGTATTCCGCTCCCGGACTGAAGTGACTTAATCGTATGCAGATGTGTTTCCCCCCTTTGTTTTTTTTCTTCTTTGCAGTCCTACGGGGATACTTTTCCTTTTGATTATTAAGCAAGAAAGACCATTCGAATGTCAGTAGAATTGCTTGTCTGTTGAAATCGTAACTGCTTCACATTTTTCTTATGGACCGTTGTAATTCTCGTGGCCAGGTGCTGAGATCAAATCTCATAGATGATAGATGATAGTTGTTGAATCAAACAAAGGAATGCTGTCGGACGAGGTGAAATCGTGTATCTTGAATGAAAATCTGTTCGACTTAAAACACGATTCAGTATGAAAACAAAGATTATCGAACATAGGACTTTACGTGTAGAGCTAATTGTTTTTATCTATTTGAGTAGCAAGCTCCTTAAACACTCGATTTATGAATTTAGGGCCCCCGTTTGATCACTAGAATTGGATTGGAGTGGATAAAAATTCATGTCAAACTAGGCTCCGCTTGTGTTTGGCTTGTCAAAGGTCGGTTTGTGAAAAAACCAAGCCAAGTCTAGTTCGGCTCGATTTAAAAAGAAGCCAAGCTTGAACATTAGTATGTTCGACTCGTAAAGCTCGTGAGCAGCTCGAATTTTTTTATGAGACTACTCGAAGTAAGTTTGAGCTAGGTTCGATTGTTCAAGCTTGACACTCACTAATATTATTGAAAAAAATACTTATCCTCAACTCTTGATTAAATGTGTCGTAAGAATTGCATTTTTTATGTTTTATATATTCTATTATTGAACCAACATACTATAAGAAATAGTTTGAGCTCGGCTCATATGAGAAGCAAGCCAAGCTTAGCTCGAACTCAAAAATTATTAAACAAGTCAAACTTGAGCACAGTGATATTCAATTCAGCTCATTTACAGCCCTAAATGTGTATATAATTACTGCCCTAACCTCCCTGTGTCCTTTGTCATGACAAAATAGGTAAAAGTGGTCTTAGTATGGGTGACCCATACTACAACTCAACTCGAACTATATGGGTCCATAATTTCAACTTAAACCCAATACAAGTTCGCCCAGAATATCAAGGCTCATATGGTGAACAATCATCAGACTTAAGTCACCCTATGACATTATAATCTTTTTCTTGCAAGAAATCTCAAAATTAATACCTTGTAACTCATTTAGAAACCTTAGGGTGTAAAATGTTGTAAGTGATGGATTGTCCTGGTGATTAGAATTTTCTTATTCAACTCATTGTGTTTTGAGTTTAAACCCTCTCCCCTCACCTTATAGCATATCTAATACATGCAAACTAGCCTAGGCAAAAATATTATTTAGTCACAAATGACAAAATTCAATTTCTAATGCGACCTATCTAGCCTAAACTAAACTAACTCAGGGCTCCTCGAGGGGCCAGTTTAGCCTCGGCTCCTGCCTAAGGCTCTTAAAGAGTCAACTTAGAAAGAAACCGGTAACCAATGAAAACTAGCCACCTAATAATTTTTAGCCCCTATCCTCTCACACCATTAGAACAACAAAATTTTAAAAGGGCTAGATTTCATGAATAATGACATTTTGACAGGCCAAATAAAGCCTCTTACCCCTTGCCCTTGCCCTTTCCACTAGACTTGCTATGTTGATTAACGTTTATACTCAAAAAACAAAATGAGTAAAATGTTAAAATTAAAACTTCATGACCCCTTTTGAAATCATATCCCCAAACCATAAGGATAGAATGTAATTAATCCAATATTCAATGTTGATATCAATGTGTGGTATAAAACATAATAGTAAACTAGTGATAATCTATAAGAAAATGTTAGTATCCAAGAAAATAATCAGGTTTGTTTGTTGGTTAGGCGTTAACAAGGGATTTTGACAAGGTCAAAGTCAAAGAGATGAGCTCGACAATAAGCCGAGCTGAGGTGGGCCTTAGCACGATAATAAGACGATTATGTAGATGGAGACGAGGTTTGAGTGATTCACTCTTGATTGGGCTACATCCACTTTATATGTAGTTGTATTTGATTATATGAGGGGTGATTTTAGGCTTAGGAGCCTTTTACAAGAATAATGAAAAACTGAAGAGAGATGGAGAGAGTGATTCTAGAGAGATGGGGGATCCATCCCTTTCTTGGTGGTGTATGCCTCTTTTACATAGCCATGAGAGATAGGTATCACAGCTGGTTGACACCTAGATCATGAAAGGTGATGCAGAGTGGAGATATTACAAGAGGGCCCTCCTAGGTGGGAGTGTGTCAGTCCTTCTCCGCATGACAATTTTTTATTGGTGTATTCGACTTGGAAAAGTATGGTGCCAACAAAATTATACTTTTTACGATTTCATTAGATTCAAACTGTAAAATATTAAATTGGTTGATTTTGGTAATAGAGTAAACTTAGAAATTAGTGGTTTTTTGCCCATTATTGCTTGGAGACTTTCTTGTGTGCTTCGGAGTACCAGGTACTCTAAATATTTTAATCGTTAGATATTTATTTAAAAATACAAAACTCAAAATCTAACGATTAAAACACCTGGAATACTCAAGAATTGTTGCTATTGCTTGTATTTTCAAACCACAACACATTCGTAATGGTGACAAGCACTGAGATTTGTATCGAACATGACAATGCTACGATTCAAAGTGGGCTAGCAAAGCAAAAGCCTCCCCCTCCCAAATTTATGGAACTATAGCATGCTCGACAAACTATATTGCTCATGTTGTATCGAAATAGGTAAGCTAGCTATGACATGACGCGCACTTTTGACCCACACGAGCAAGCTAATGGGGAATCTACAGAAGTTGTTTTGAAAAAGAATGCAATCATCTCACTCTCCATCTTTACTTCTCTCAAAGTAGCTAGTGTATTATGAGTTATGGATTCTTCTTCTAAATTTTTTTACGCTTGATTATGTTTGTCCTTGTGATATATGAGTCTAGTTCTTTTAGATTACAAGATTTAAGAAAATTGTAGTTACTTACTTAATTTGAAGTACAATAAAATGGTTAAATGACCACCTATCGGTTGTATTAAAATTAAATGATGCGTGATTGCAATTTTTTTAGACCCTGAAATCTAGGAGAACCAAGTATGTGTGATATATGGACCTAGCGAGCTCTTGTTATGGAATATTATTGATCAATATATAAACCAAGCCAAGTCCCGTGTATTCTGATGCTTCTTTCTTCAATGGATGGTTCACAATCATGCGTTAATAATCATGTTGCCTGCCAAACTTGAGGGCTCAAATCAAATGTGTTCTTACACAAACTAAAGTTTTTTCTCCGATGAAATATGTCCGTTGAAAGGTATTATATATGAAGATAATAAACCATTGAAGACTTTGAAGTATTATATACAAAAAAGATGATTATAATAATAATACTCCACTAAAGTGAATCCATCCCTTAATTGTACTGTTGATTACACGTCTCTCAATTTGATCAAGTCCCTTTGACATAAGAGTGAAAGAAGGCGAATTCTGACATGAATAGTGTTTTTAAAGTGACTAGTACATTTTAAAATTTTTAGTGTCTGGTTTTGATCGAAAATACTTTTTTTTTTTTTTCCTAAAAATGAATAACAAGACGAGTCAAACTCATTGCCTTGCTGCTACATAGGACGACGGATTTTGGGCGTTTTACTAACGTTTAGTAGGTCAAAAACAACTCCAAAGATTTAAGGATTTTGATTTGTTTTTTGTGCAATTTATCGTTTTTTCTTCTTTCGCAACCAGGGTTTCTTAGGGCTATTTAAACAACTTTTAAGGTTGTAATTTGATCATCTTTTTATATTATTAATAAAAAGACAATAATTTCTTTTAATCTCCGATGTTCCAATATCAAAAAGTGACAATTCGTGATCACTTTAACATACAACCATTCTTTTGTACCCCCTAAATATGTACATGAACATGACTTAACGTTTTATTTTTCTTATACAATCCTTATTAGTCGAGGAAGGAATTGAAGATAAGACTAATGTTGATATATCTTTCAGATGCAAATCTTCACACTCAAAACAAATTAAACAGAGTCATATTAGATTAGGTGGAAATCTTAATGCATGCAAAAAATAAAGAATAAAAAAACTACAACGACACTGTTTAGCTTCTTAGATGTAAATAATTATTTGTTTTTGTCTAAAATAAAAATTTAACACACGTATAAAAGTAATTCATTATTTGTTTCTGTCAAATTCTTAGAAAAATGAAGAAAAATGTTTGAAAATATGTCAAACTGTTATTTGTCTACAATGAAGTATCATGCATTTTTTTTCATGTAAAGAGTTAAATATTTCCTAATATGAAATGATTTATGTGTACAAAGAAAAAAAAAGGAGTGTAGAAATCAATACTCATTGCTAATAAACCTGTGTTAATTTTGGTTATTTCCTTGATAGTCAGCTATTATTATATGATATGATAAGGACGTAGAGGTTCATGTTCGAGTCACCAACTTATGTCCATTACACAATATAAATATGCTTATGACCCATGATTTGCTCAAAATTAGACCAGCTACAATAATTTCCAATGGGAGTAGAGGCTGATTTCGAAGTGAACTTCACCGGCAAGTTTATTGTCAAAGCTACAAATCCCATGCCGGACCAGCCTCACATCCTCACTCTCTCAAACCTCGACTTGCTCTCCGGCCGCTTTCCGGTCACATACTTCTATTTCTATCCCAACAAACCACATGATCACGATCATGATGCCACCAACTTTACCTCTATCACTGAGTCCTTAAAGACCTCCCTTGCCAAGACTCTCAATTGTTACTACCCCTTCGGCGGTCGAATTGTTCTGAATCCCCATACCAACGAGCCCGAAATCATGTGTGACAACTCCGGCGCTCTCGTTGTGGAAGCTCATGCCAACATTCCTCTGAAAAGATTGAATTTCTATGACCTTGATCGATCTCTTCAACGGGATAAACTAGTCTCCATCAACCCCGATTTTCCTATACAAGTTCAAGTCACGTTTTATACGTGCGGGGGCGTTTCAATCACGTTCACTTTTGACCATGCACTCGGTGACGCCACTAGCTTTGGTAAGTTTCTTCTCTCGTGGTCCGAAATAGCACGAAAGAAGCCAATTTCCTGCGTGCCGGATCACCGGAGAAACCTACACCTTCGTGCGCGTAGTCCTCCGACATATCACTCTTCCTTGGACCACACGTTTGTCAAGTGCACCATGGAAGAGATTATGAATATCCCAACAGCCAAAACCTTGATTAAGCGCCTTTATTTCATCGACGATTCGAGCATTAAGCAGCTGCAAAGTCTTGCGTCAAGAAATGGAAAGCAGAGAACAAAAATTGAGGCAGTATCGGCTTACATATGGAAAACCATGGTCACTGCCATTGACACAAAGTCCCATGGAATGTGCAAGATGGGGTGGCTAGTAGATGGACGGTCCAGATTGCACAAGAAAAATGATCAAAACACATTGTCAAATTACATTGGAAATGTGCTGTCTCTGGCATCTGGGGAGGCAAGTGTGAGAGATTTGAATCAAAATTCAATCTCAGATGTTGCTGATATGGTTGGTGAGGCAATTTCAAAGGTGACAAATGAGGAACATTTTTTGGATTTGATTGATTGGATTGAATGCCACAGGCCTGGGCTTATGTTATCCAAGGTTGTCCTGGGACAAGGAGGCCCAACGCTTGTTTTGTCATCAGGAAGAAGGTTTCCAGTTGGTGAGTTGGACTTTGGATTTGGGAGTCCAGTGCTTGGGACTGTTTGTTCCACAATACAGAAGATTGGAGTGGCTTACATGAACCAAAGGTCAAGTGCAAAGGGTGATGGCTCATGGACTGTTTCTTCAATCCTGTGGCCGGAGTTGGCAGCTGCTTTGGAGTCCGACTCCATTTTTCAGCCCATGACAACTAGCCATCTTGAACTTTAGTGCTCAATCTATATGGTGCTATTTTATTAATGTCTAATTGTGTTAATGTAATTTTAATTTAGTTTATTTTTTTGGCAAATTGTAATTTTTATTTAATTGATTTTGTAATTGATCTTGTATCAATTAGGTTTTTTAGTCCTCCATTTTAGGGTTAGATCCATCAGTCAATTGTGAAGGAAATCTCATCAAGTGATCATCGGAGAAAATCAATATATTATGATGGGAAGATTGCTTGCAAGGGCTAATCTCGTCAAGTGATTATTGGAGTAAAAGAAGGGAATCAACGTAAGGATTACTTGAGAATCAAGGATTTTCTAGTCTAGCCAAAAGCGTGCAAGAATCCTATTTAATAGGTCTTTCACGCACAAAGGAGAATTGCCTTGTGCAACGTGATATCTTCTATACTTGAGTTTAGTGAGCAAAAAGAAGTCTTCCAGCAATTCATTCAATGCCTATCAAGTTGTGTGCAACCTAACTGTGTGCGACCTTACTGTGTGCAACCTAGCTCTGTGCGACCCTGCTGTGTGCATCAGACTTTCAAGATCAAGAGGACAAGGCTTGCTTGGTTGTGTACCTAGATTTTGTATGAGTCTTGTAAAGTCTCTATATTTTCCTTAGTGGATTTTGCTGGCAATCTTGCCCAAGGATTTTTCCTCTTTGAGATTTTTTTCCCTTGTGAAACCCAATCTTTGTGTGTTCTTAATTTTTCAGTTCATCACTTTAGTTTTTCAGTTTTCTGCATAGAACGGAATTGAAACTGACACTCAATCCTGCAGTCGGGTCTTGGTTATATTTTGCGTTTTCAAATTGTAATGTATAACAAAAGATGACTGAAATGATAGAAGAGCAACTTGATAAGTATAAAATTGGCAGCATTGCCCAAACATTGCATATTTGGGCTCTAGTGTTCGATGTTGGTATTTTTAGTCGAATTCCATTGTTTACTAGCCTCAAACCATATTTAAGTTTTTAGGATATTTTTAGTATTTATTTTATACAACTATATATTTGCACTGTATCACACTGCGTCAAAATTGGACCGGACCTATGTTTTTATATTAACCGTGAACTGTTCAAAAATTTAAAAAGCAAAAAAAAGAGCCGGCAACCAGATTGATGCCATAAAAATGCAAAGGTAGACATTGTCAAAGGTACCTTGAGAGAGAGAGTTGAGATGATCAAAGGGCCCAAGAGATTTCTCTCCTTCGCCTGGTCGAGAAGGGAGAAAGCCCCGGGAACTGGACTGTTACTCTTCTATTTTTTATGTTTACGGTTTAGGTGTACGCGCAAATCGGCAAATGTCAAAAGATTGACTCATCTAAATCATCTCAGGAGAAAGGTATGCCTCCAAAAAACATGTATCAAACAGTCAACCAACCACGTGTCCCGTGCTTCTTCACAGTTCGACCGACACCAAGCTCCAGCTCCACCGTCACTAGAAAGATTTTTTTATTTTATTGTTTTATGAAAAGACAAGTTCTAATCTCACAAGAATATTGGGGTTATGTAGATGAGTGGCAAAATTGCCAAATTCAATATTACATAAGTTTCACTCACGTGATAAAAACAATTTCACATAAGTTTTGCTTGAATTTATAATATTATATATTTATTCATTATAACATATGTCAATTTTATACGAGTTTCAATAATAATTATGGATGATCACGTAATAGGAACAATTTCGCATAAATTTTACTCCAACGAGTAATATTCATAGATTTATCAGTTAGATTATCATCTTGAATTATTTGGATCAAAGTTCAATTGTCATTAATGGTAAACAATGATTTTAACTTTGAAAAAATCAATGCCCATTATTCCAAATGTGTGTGATTCAAGCAACCCACTCAAATTTTGGATTTCACAAATAAGGGCAAAAAGGAATGGTGTATGTGGGGGACAGTTTTTTTGTTAGGTTCTTCGATTGGTAAGCAAAGCAATGAATGCATACTTGAATATTTGGCAAAAAAATTATCCTCAAACACTTAAAAACTGGAAAACGTTCATTGGAATTTGAAGATTCCTTAGTTTCATCCAATACCATTTAAGCAACACCAAATTCCACTATAACCACCATTGCAATTTCTACCACTATTTATTTGGGAGTGGTGATGGCGTGTACTCACTATCCAAAACACGAGTACACTACGTGTCAAATTATAAGTCGAGAAATAAAATGATATGTTTTTTACTGTTTATTTACCTGTATTATGACATACAGCGTATGACACATCCCGACCCGGATGTACACGTGGACACCCAAAAGTCGGATGTGCTGGCCGACACCACGTAGGGTGACGAAAGCCAATTAGAATAAAATAAGGAATATTTGAATGAATTAATGAGTAAATACAGAATACAGGGAATTCACAATACCGAGAGATTTAACCTTTGTCATACCACCGCCTTGGACATCGACAACTTCAAGCCGCTAAACCTGGAGGGGCGCAAAACAAAAGGGTGAGTGGGCCAAAGTTAATTATTTCTGTGAAAACCTTTCCTTTTTAAAACATACTAACCCCTCGCCGTAAAACAGGTAGTAAGCTTCGTAAAACCTTTCTTGAAAAACATAATATAATAGTAGGTAGAAAATCAAGGTAAGTACGGAAATGTACTTACCGTCCGAAACGGGCAGAAAGCCACCGTTCGGCATAAAACAATTTATCCAAAAGTTCGTAAAATAAAGTTATACGGAAAAGCTGTAAATCCATAAGTAGTATCCGTGGCATCAGTGAAAATTCGCGATAATAACACAATCCAAGACTACCAGATAGACGCTCGTTTAGGAATGGCAACACACGAGTTCATACAGATATATTCTGTCATGAACAGGCTGGGTGTATAAATAAATTTACGCTCATGTACTACGATCACGTGAAGCTGGCGCTAATCGCATCACAACGAGTTCGGGCGCCCATGCGACCTCGAACAGGCTGGCACCTTACTATGGATCCATAGTGAGCGTATCGGTGCGGGTGTGAACAATCACGTGAAGGCTGGTCCTGGCCCGGGACAGTACAATAAACACCGGGTGAGCCTTCCTAATTGAGCGTATAAAAACATGCCACGGAGTATTTTTAAATTAAACAGTATAAGGTAATCTCCCTTTTTGGGATAACCTTTAAAACTACCACTAAATAAAATATTCTCGGGTGCCGTACCCGGAAGACTAAGTAATCAATCACAATACATAAAATACCCAGAATACACCATACGGGTACCAAGGTATAGAAATACCAACTTAATGGTAGATTAGATGAACCCAAAATGTGATAGGAAATTATCGTTTCCAAAGTTCACCCAAAATACGGCCCAAGGCCCATCAAACAAATATAAGATCCAAACGCATAAATAGGGAATTAAAATAATTAATTCCCTAAACCCTCGAAAGTAGGGTTGGTACGATAATCGAAATACGCATACAAGATAATACCTAAATCACCAATTTAATGGCATAAATCCAAATGGAAATATGGGCCCTAGGCCCATTGATTTCCATAGCCTAACAAATATCGAAACTAACAATATCAAGTCTATCCGATAAACCAAGTAAATACTACGAAGTACAAGGTCTACCGAAAATACGGGACAAATACTATACTACAGTCAATAAAGGTGTAGACATAAATTAAGTTTGCCAATAAGTAAGTTAATAATCAATTTAAAGCATAGGCAAAACCATTTATATAAATAAAACGTATAAAATATTTAATTTAAGTGAGGAAGGGGCCCACTCACAGAGACTCTTGCCGGGAAGCCCAAGTATACTTTCTCCGAAAGCCGCGGGTCGCCGAATCCTTCATGTACCAGTCAGCCCACATATCATCAAAACTTCCAATTGGCTGGCCCTCACCCATGAGTCCAAAGTGCATTGCCAGTCCAATTGATTAATACACCCGAGGCTCAACACTTGCCAGCAAAAGTTTCAAGGTTATGGCCCAACACGGCAGCCCAAACATCTTCATCAATTCCCTTCACCAGGTTTAACAACCAGCAAATATTTCCAGCTCTCAAACTACCTAATAGCCCGAATCTAGAACAGTGTCATCTTCAAGCATCGATTGCTCCCTTAATTTCCCAAAATCAGAACTAGTTTCAACCAAAATTCACTAGACAACCGGGTCGCCGCCAGTAGCCACTGCAACCCAGAATTTGGCAGCCCCAAAATCCAACAATTTATGGCCAGCAGCCACGACAAGAAACTGCAGACCCACTGCATCAGCCTCCTGCCCGCTGCAATTGTTGCAGACCCAAACGGCAGCTCAACCCAAATTCACCATGTCGGTCACTGGTGGCCTGAAGGTTTGGACGAGATTCGATCAGTGATGTCACCACAATATCCCAGCAGAAACGGTTCCTTTTTCTTATGAATTTGAAATGGGCACCTGCAACTCCCTTTCAGAAATCAAAAACCAACAGAAATAGCAGGTAGATGCATTGTTTGGCCTTCTGGATTCTGGACAGAAAATAAAATCCAAGCTAGCTTCTTTTGCAGTTTCAGTGGCTCCAATCCTCTGTGGCTCTTATCACATACTTTCAGAGATGCTTCATTGAGAAGAAGAAGAAGAAGATAGAGTTGGAAGATAAATGAATGGTACCTCCAAAAGCTCGATTCACAGCCATGCAAGGCTCGATCGAGGTTGCAGGGACCTCGGTGAATCGAATGATGAAAGATTCAAGGGCCATTGAGGTTGAATTTCTCGAAAGAGCTTGTCGGGAAAATTCGAATCTTGGTCAGAGTTAAAAACACTAGTTCTGGGTTTCAAAATCTGGGTCCTTGGTCATTTTGGTGAGCTGGGGAAGACGATTAGGGAAGTTTGGATGGTCGGATTGGCTGGAAAAATGTGGCAAGCCACCATGCAGCTCGGGAAAAAGGTTTGGGTGCATTTAGTGAATTCTGGGTTTTCAATTTCACTGGTTCAAGTGTGTGTGTGTCTCGGGGGAAAAAGCAGAGTGTGGTAGGCTTAGTTAGAAATAATGCACATTGAGTGCATGGTTTTAAAATGCCATAAGGAAATCCAAAGTTTCCTAATTGCAGAAAATGCATCTCTGCATGCCGACAATGCATGCTAAAGAATGCAGGAGTCTGAGTTGAGTTGCAGGCCAACTGGCCTTGCAGAAACCACGGGCAAAGCCCACAGGTTTTGGGTATTGAAATTGGCAATTTACTAAATTGCCCCTGATTACAACTTGTCCATTACAAGTCCGAATCAGGTCCCGTTCGCGTCCACGGGTTCGTATCGACGAGCACGTCGAGAAAAATACAAGTAGAAGCGTCGTACAAGTTATGACGCAAAAGTCAACCGAAAGGTCAACCAAGGGCAAAATCGTCATTTTGCACCTCCGGGAATAAAATAATATTATTCTCCGGTACGGGCTGTAACAGCGTATCTGTTCATGTTCCAAATACATTAAAAAATCTCTCATGAATCACGATAACACTTCACCATATGCTTATTCCATCTGTTGCATTGCAATTTAAAACACCTATTTTGTAAACTACATGATGTGGCGATTGATTGTTGAATTCTTTATTTAAATTATTAAAAATAAAACCCAACTATCAACGTCACATCATGTAGCTGACAAAAATAGTCTAACAAATAGTCTTCCAATCATTTTCCTTATTATAAAGTTGCGGCTCCTGTTTTATAATGCAAATTGCAATCCCCAACTTTATGAACATCTTTTAAAGAAAAGTATCAGAATAATTCGAAATTTCAGCCACACTTCCCATTTAAATTTGTGTTTTCTTTCTTCATCCTACTGTTTATGCCGTTGCTGTTGCATGTACAATGGGGTTAATGGACTGAAATTCCATATATGCTAAAACCAGGTTTTCAAAACACTGTTCATAAGCCGGTGGATGGGCTTGGCTTAGTCTTAGGCGCGCTTTCTGAATTTGTGTGAGGAGCCGGCTGCTTTTCTTCGGATGATAGAACTCTAACATTCAACCTTGACTCATGTACACAGTATCAGAACAATCAATCAATCAATATATTCCACAACACTTTATTACATCCCAAAACCAGCTTATATAGCTGATGAATTCCTTAACGGCATCACTAACTAACAAGTCTGTTAGTAATAGCCTAACAACTAGTTTGTTAGTGAATACCCACTAAAAAGAAGACACCTGTACAACCACTATGGCCTGAATGCCTAACAATACCCCTCCCTTCAAAGGAACCTTGAAACTCAAGGTTTGAAATCTGGAAATCTCAACTTGAAATCATAGAAATTCTCCCAAGTAGCATCTTCAACAGGATGGTTCCTCCACTGAATCAAAACCTCAGTTTCTGCAGAAAACCCTCTTTGTACTACTCTCTTATCTAAAATTGCAAGAGGAAGTGCCTACACAATTCCATCATCTGTGGCAATAGGTAATGGGTTGGAAACAGTCACATTAGAACCCAAACATTTCTTCAAGCATGACACATGAAAAACATAATGCAACTTGGAATAAGAAGGCAACTGCAATCTGTAAGCCACCTCTCCCACCTTAGCCAAGACCTTAAAGGGACCATAAAATCGAGGCTGAAGCTTATGAAATGGATGTAAAGCCAAGGACTGATGCTGGTATGGAACTAATCTCAGAAAAACTTTGTCTCCAACATTGAAAGATCTGTCCACCCGATGTTTGTCAGCCTGTTGTTTCATTCGGTGTTGAGCAGATTCCAAATTAGACTTAAGAAGTGTCAAAATTCGATTTCTATCCTTCAAACTTCTGTCTACCATATCCAGCTTAGTAGTACCAGCTTCATAAATTGGCAAAAAAGGTGGAGCCTGACCATAAACCACCTCATAAGGAGACATTTTTGAAGAAGAATGAAAAGCGGTATTGAAACTCCATTCTGCCCAAGGAAGCCATTTGACCCATTGTTTAGGTTGCAAGCTACAGAAACACCTCAAATAGGTTTCCAAGCAACGATTAACCACTTCAGTCTGACCATCAGTTTGAGGATGATACCCAGAGCTGAGACAAAGCTTGGACCCTTGTAGCTTGAAGAACTCCTTCCAAAAATTACTGATAAACACTGGATCCCTATCACAAATGATGGAAGTGGGCATACCATGGAGCTTGAATATATGATCCACAAAAATTTGAGCTATTACAAGTGCAGTGTAAGGGTGTGACAGAGCTAAAAAATGTGAATACTTGGAAAATCTATCTACTACCACAAAGATAACAGTCTTCCCTCGACAAGGAGGTAGTCCAACCACAAAATCCATAGAAATATCATACCAAACTCTAGTAGGGATAGGCAGAGGGTGTAACAACCCAGCAGGAGCAAGAGTTTCATATTTATTTTGTTGGCAAACTTGACAATTTGCTACCATATCCATGACATCCTTTTTCATGCCTTCCCAATAAAAAGACCTTGATAACCTCTTGTAAGTTTTAAGAAATCCAGGATGGCCAGCTGAAGGTGTACTGTGATGTTCCTCAAACAACTTTAATCTCCAAGAACTAAGTGGACTAATCACAATTCTGTGCTTGTACTTTAAGAATCCATTATCCCACTGAAATTTAAGATTCCCAATAGGAGCTAAATCACTATTTGCTGCCAAAACAGAATTTTTCTTTGCAATGACCCAGACATCCTTCTCTAAATCCCTCCTCAAATCATCCAACCAACTAAGGTAAGGATAAGTAATAGCCAAAACTTCTGTTGAATCACCCTGCAAACATGCCAAAGTAGCTATAGAAGTAGATGGTGAAGAGTGATCTCTCCTTGACAAAGCATCAGCAACCACATTGTCTTCTCCCCTTTTATACTGAATCTCATAGTCAAATCCTAACAATTTAGACACCCATTTTTGCTGGAATGGACTGTTAACTCTATTCTGTAAAAAATACTTGAGACTATGGTGATCAGTTTTGATAATAAAATGATTACCATTCAAATAAGTCTGCCACTTCTTGATAGCATGTAATATAGCCATCATTTCCCTCTCATATGCAGAAAGAACCTGGTTCCTTGGTCCCAAAGCCTTACTAGTGAATGCAATTGGTTTACCATTTTGTTGAAGAACTGCCCCAATGCCAAAACCTGATGCATCACTCTCAATAATAAATGGCTTAGTGAAATCAGGGAGAGCTAACACTTGAGGAGAAATCATAGCTTGCTTTAAGATATTGAAAGCCTTGGTAGCTTCTTCAGTCCAAGTAAACCCATCTTTCTTAGTGAGAACAGTTAAAAGACCTGAAATCTTGCCAAAGTGAGGGATGAACTTTCTATAATACCCCGTAAGGCCCAAAAAACCCCTCAACTCCTTAACGGACTTAGGTAGAGGCCAATCTGCAATAGCTTGTAGTTTAGAAGGGTCTGCAGCTACCCCATCCCTAGACACAATGTGACCCAAATACTCAACTTGTTGCTGCCCAAATGCACACTTTGATAGCTTAACAAATAGGTGATGATGTTGTAGGATACCAAACACAATCCTGAGATGCTGCAAATGAGATTCCCAAGTTGCACTATACACCAATATGTCATAAAAAAAAAACAAGGATAAATTTCCTCAAGTACTGCTTAAAGATTTCATTCATTAGACTCTGAAAAGTTGCAGGAGCATCAGTAAGACCAAATGGCATGACCAAGAATTCATAATGGCCCTCATGAGTTCGGAAAGCCGTCTTTTCAATATCAGCAGGGTGCATTCTAATTTGATGATAACCAGCCCGTAAATCAAGCTTAGAAAAGAACATAGTACCAAATAATTCATCCAAGAGTTCATCAATAATAGGAATAGGGAACTTATCCTTAATAGTGATGAGATTCAAAGCTCTGTAATCCATGCACATCCTCCAGGCTTGTTGCAGCAAAGTCTTATCATCCTTTTTAACCAAAAGCACTGGAGAAGAATATGAACTGGTACTAGGCCGGATAAAACCAGAAGTCAAAAGATCCTTAACACACTTCTCAATTTCATTTTTTTGAAATGGGCCATATTTATAAGGCCGAGCACATGGTGGTTTGCTTCCCTCCAAAAGAGGGATCCTGTGATCATGAGATCTATGAGGTGGAAGCCCTGAAGGTGCCTCGAAGATGGCATCAAATTCTTGTAGTAACTCTGCCAATTCCTTTTGTTGCTCCGATGTCAAAGAACTAGGATTGGGTTTGCTGGAAATAGAAGTATTTTCCTCAGATTGAAGAACAAAAAGGACTGCCCCCACACTGACAGAACCAAGCAACTTATCCATTTGCAAAGCAGAAATCATAGAAGGTTGTGGGGGAATTGAAGCTTGAGGACTAGATAGACAATAAGTAGTGTTTCCCACCACAAATTGCATATATAATTTGTCAAAATCCCACAGAATAGGACCAAGAGTTCTCAACCACTGAACACCCAACACAATATCACAGCCACCCAATGGAATGACATAAAAATCCAAAACAGCCCCATAATTTTGAATCTTGATGGGTACTCCAGCATAACAACCTTTGCTCACTACTGAACCTCCATCTGCGATTTTAACATTGAAAGTGTGGGAGGTGTCTAATTGACCCCTCAATTGTTTAACCAAAGAGATATCCACAAAATTATGTGAACTACCCGAATCCACCAAAAATATAGCAGGGCAATTTTTTACCAATCCATTAATCTTCATAGTGTTGATAGACTTAGGTGCAGGGGTACCAAAAACTGCACAAGCTGTTACATCGGCCTCCTCTGAGATATCTACTTGAGGAACAGGTTCCTCATCTGGGATATGAACCTCAATTAACAAAATTTGTCTCTTGGGAATTGCACAAATATGGTCTTTATGGTATTTTTCATCACAATTGAAACATAACCCATTTTTCCTCCCAAATTGAATCTTCTCGGCAGTTAACCTTCGAAAACCGTCAGAGTTGGAATGATTATCAATCTTTGGTGCAGCTGGCAGAACAGAGGAAGGAATTGACTTAATAGAAGGTATTGAATTAGAAAATCGAGAGAAAGATTTGACCTTTAATTCACTAAGCTTTGTATCCACCTGCTGAGCATAAGAAATGGCCTCATGAACGTCAAAAGGTTTCAAGATCTTAACGTCGTGTCGAAGCTCTGGCTTAAGACCTCCAATGAAACAACTCTTCAATAACCCAGGAGTCAAATCCGTAGTCCGATTAGCTAAACGGCGGAATTCAATCACATAGTCGCGCAAAAGACTAGTCTGACGAAGCTTCACCAAATTCTCGGCACAATCCTCGAAATCGGAAGACCCAAATTCTCTACAAAAAACCCTAGTAAAGTCCTCCCACCTGGGGTAATTCTTGACACAGTTCATCCACTGAAACCATTGAAGGGCCTCACCCTCCATAACCTTCTTATCGATCGAAACCCCGAAATAGTCGAAATAATGTTCAGCCTTATAAATCCAACCTAATGGATCATCACCATCCCCAAATCTTGGAAAATCAATCTTCATTAATGGTGGACGCTGCTGAAAATTGGACTCTTGGCGATTCGATCGAATCGGATCGACACAATTGGGGTCGGTTTGGGTTTCTTCAGAAGTCTCAGTCGAATGCCTCTCGTGAAGCTCTCGCCTTAAGATCTCATGGCGAGTATCCATCTCATCTAATCGCTCCAAAATTTTAGTGAGAGCAGTAGCAATCGCCTCAGAATCCATGGCTCGCTTCGTGGAAACTCGAGTCATAGGCACCAATGGCACAAAGAAGGGAAGTGGTAGGATCGATACTGGCTCGATACCAATGATAGAACTCTAACATTTAACCTTGACTCATGTACACAGTATCAGAACAATCAATCAATCAATATATTCCACAACACTTTATTACATCCAAAAACCAGCTTATATAGCTGATGAATTCCTTAACGGCATCACTAACTAACAAGTCTGTTAGTAATAGCCTAACAACTTGTTTGTTAGTGAATACCCACTAAAAAGAAGACACCTGTACAACCACTATGGCCTGAATGCCTAACATCGGCTTGGCTTCAAGTTGCTGTTGTGGACTAGACACGTGGGTTGAGTGGACTGGAATACTCCAGCACGCCGTGCTGTCGACCCCTCTTCTCGACAACTGTCTCCCTTTTTTCGAATACTCCACCATTCCTCATCCTCCACCGTTTCCTTTCTGCTCATCCAAATCAAGTTCACGACCGTTTCGTTGAACCAAAAATTCCAAACACACAACTCTCTGTCGTTTCCTTTGCTTCCTCCCTGCTCCACTATGACCGACTTCAATCCAGTCCAAATTTGCCGTCTCCATGCTCCACCAAATGTACGACGCCGGTCGTCGCTGCTTCGTCGAAAACTGCGTCTAAGAAATTATCGACAAACCTCCTCTGATATTATAGGAACATATATATTACTTATGAAGTGTTTAGCATGTTTGACGACAAATAAAATCCACCTGGTTTTGTACTTAAATTCAGTCCTAACTATATATATGCACACGTTTTTTACCTTGCTAATTCTTTGTTTTGATGTGTGATCCAAGTCCAACTAATTAATATTATTTATTTTACTATTAACTCTAGATTTACTGTAAGATTTTTGTTGACTTCATCATTATATTTTTGTACATACAATATTACTTTGTCCAACAAAATTTGTCGTTAACTTTTTCCCTTTTTATTTATTCAATTACACATAAAGATGCAATCGAAGGATGTTCGACAGACACAGTCTATGAAGCGATAGCATCAAAAATTGAAGTTGGCAATAGCTATGAGATCACTCACTTTCGCACCAGCAAGGTCAAACCGTTCATGAAACACAGGTTTTATTCATTCCAAAGACAGATTTTAAAATAATAATTAACAAACGTGTTTCCATCCATTTCACGCCATCGATTTTTCTTGCTCAACTATAATCTGTTTCATTCCCGTATAAACAACCATGAGATCCTCACAGTAACAATTTACATATTCATAAAAAATAGCATTTGTACATCATAAAGTTCTATTTCTCATTATAACACATTCGGATAATCTAATTGCATGTATTTGTCGAATTATAAGATGTTTTAGGCCATATCACAGCAGTGCAACACTTGGAGCCAAAACAAATCAACAATAGAATCGAAGACAAGTGTGATGTACATATAAAAAAACTGAAGGCAACCTGCACAAGATGTATAGATTATATGACGCTTTCGATAAAATAAAATGTATGAAGCTATTCTTCAAGGGAGAGATAAAGGGTATGCATTGGGCAACCTGAATGGCTCGCACAGAGAAATGCCTTAGATCAGCAAACATAGCTTCAGCTCCTGAAATAGCATAACCACTGATGCATTTGGGAAGTTTTCTTGACTATAAATCCACATGAGAAATTGAAAAAAGGAAAACCTAATAGGCTTTAATGGTGAGGTATACCTGTTATGCACAGAACACAACCACCAAGAGCGAACCACGCTTCCTTATTGTTCTTGTTGAAGGAAAAATGAATATAAGCAGGATTGAATGCTCTCAGGACGGTAATGTCATACTTCACTACATTGTAGATTCCAATAGATGCCAGGCTGAAAAACCACAAAGCAAGTATTGGAGAAAACATGACACCCGTGTTGAATTATAAGTCTCCAGCTGATTAGTAATTAGGAATAAGTTTGTGTCCATTTGTGTATTCATTTGTGCTTAAAATGGCAAGTGTGAAGAATCTCTCTTATGTAAGGCCTTGAGTGCCATGTGGTGTTTGATCCACATTGTTAGATAAATGGATGGTTGAGATCACTTCGTACATGTGTGATCCAGCTGTGCTATCTAACTAATTTGGTAAATGCACAGAGCGTGCTGTTTTTATGCTAGGCAGATAAGAAATATACTGCTGCATTCCTTTCTGAAATTTGCAGAGCAGCAGAGAAGAACATTCATACTGTTGTTCCATTTCTCTCATTCCTTTTATTCCTTATTATTCTTAGCAAATCCATCGTAACACTAACATGGCCTCAGAGCCAGGTTGGATCAATTAAAAACTTGGGCGTAAATCTGTGGTTTCCTGAGCTGAATCGAATACGTTCGAAGCTCAGTGAAAGTTTGCTGCAAATCTTCATCGTCAAGAAGAAGAAGAAAACGAAGCTTTCAGACTCAAGATGTTTGTAGGAAGAGGCTCAGAAATGAGAACCCCAATCTTATCTGGTGAGAACTACGAGTTCTGGAGAATCAAGATGACGACGATTTTCAAATTGCATGGGCTGTGGAATTTGGTGGAAAAAGGGATTCCAAGCCCCGATTCGAAGAAGAAGACGAAGAAAACCGAAGGAGCATCAGAAGAGGATGGAGATGAAAAAATGGCTAGCGTGCTGATGCAAGATGCTAAGGCACTGGGTATCATTCAGAATGCAGTCTCGGATCAAATCTTCCCTCGAATCGCTAATGCCGAATCAGCAAAGACGGCATGGGATTTGCTGTATGGTGAGTACCATGGTGGTGATCAGGTACGATCTGTAAAATTGCAAAATCTGAGACGTGAATTCGAGTATGCTAGGATGAGGGATGATGAAACTTTGTTTGGGTATCTCACTCGACTGAATGGGTTGATTAACCAGATGAAAACATTTGGTGAAGTTCTGTCTAATGAAAGACTTGTGCAAAAAGTTCTGATTAGCCTTAGTAAACCATATGCTCCTATATGTTTGGTCATTGAAAATACAAAATGTTTGGAGACAGGAGATTTACAGGAAGTTGTTGCCATCTTGAAGAGTCAAGAGCAACGTTTTAATTTGCACACGGTTGATGTAACTGAGAGGGCATTCTCCACACTATCTGTGCAGTCAAATGAGCAAAACAAGAGTGGTGCACATTCTGGTTCATCTGGTTCTCAGAGAAACTGGAACTCAAAAGGGAAGAAATGGGAATCAAAACCCAAGTTTCAGCAGAAAACCTCTCTAAACAATTATCATCAATCTTATGGATCTCAATCAACAAGCCAAGAAGGAACAAAGCCACAATGCAAAGTATGTTCTAAATTCCATTTTGGTGAATGCAGATACAAGGGGAAACCAAAATGCTTTAACTGTGAGAAGTTTGGACATTGGGCTAGAGAGTGTACTGCAGCAAAATCAGTACAAAAGGCAAACAATGCAAGTCAAGTGGAGATGACAGGAAATCTGTTCTATGCAAACTGCACAGTTACAGAACCAAGGGTGAGTGGAGACTGGTATATTGACAGTGGCTGTAGCAATCACATGACAGGAAATGTGGAATTGCTGGTTGATGTGAGAACCAATATTGCTGGCAAAGTTCAAATGCCAACTGGAGATCTCGTGAATATAGCTGGAATGGGATCGCTGGTGATAGATACAAACAAAGGCAGAAAATATGTGAGGGAGGTGATGTATTTGCCTGGTTTAAAGGAGAACTTACTGAGTGTAGGTCAAATGGATGAACATGGGTACTTCCTTGTGTTTGGTGGCGGAGGATGCAGTGTATATGATGGTCCATCACTAGAATGCTTAGTTATGAAAGTGAAGAAGAAAGTGAACAGATACTATCCACTGGCCTTATTATCTGAGAATCAAATGGTATTGAAGGCTAGTGTCTCTCACTTTACTGAGATTTGGACATTTGCAGTTTGGTGGCCTCAAACAGTTGAAAGACAAGGATATGGTGCACGGTTTGCCTCAGCTTGAAGACTATAGTAGAGTTTGTGAAGGTTGTCAGCTTGGAAAATAGCACAGAGAAGAATTTCCAAGAAATCAAGCACTGAGGGCAACTACACCACTTGAACTTATACATGTTGATTTGTGTGGACCAATGAAGAATGAGTCAATTGCAGGAAATAAATACTTCATGCTTTTGATAGATGATATGACCAGGATGATTTGGGTCTATTTCCTGCGTTACAAGTCTGATGCATTCAACTGCATCAAGAAATTCAAAGCTATGGTCGAACTACAAAGTGGTTTCAAGATCAAATGTCTGAGAAGTGACAGAGGTGGGGAGTTCAAATCAGCTGAATTCGATTCATTCCTTGATCAAGCTGGAATTCAAAGACAGTTTACCCTTGCATACACTCCACAGCAAAATGGAGTGGTTGAACGAAAGAACAGGACAATCATATAGATGGCTAAATCCATGTTGCATGAAAAAGGGTTGCCATACTCTCTTTGGGCGGAAGCAGTCCACACATCTGTGTATGTATTAAACAGATGCCCCACAAGAGCTTTGAACAAAATTACACCTTTTGAAGCTTATTCTGGAAGAAAACCAGGAATAACACACCTGAGGATTTTTGGTTCACCTTGCTATGTTCATGTTCCAAGTGAGCACATGCACAAACTCGAGCCTAAAAGTTTCAAGGGAGTGTTTGTGGGATATGCAATATGTGAAAAAGGATATAGAGTGTTTGACCCCATCTCAAAGAAGCTGATATTGTCAAAGGACATTGTTTTTGATGAAGAAGCTGTTTGGAATTGGGAAGTGAATTATGTGCAGCCTATCTCCTCTATTGGAAATCCAGCTTGTAATGAGTTATACACAGCAAGAAGTGAAGAAATGGAGCTGACTCCTGTCTCATCTATAGCCTACTCACCTAGAGAAGTTCTTAGCATTGAAGACTCTATTCAATCTAAGGACACAACCTCAGGTAAATCTATAAACAACTCAAGTTTGAGTGAGAAAGACAGACACGCATTTGATCATACACCCTTGAAGTGGAGAAATCTAGATGAAGTGTTAGCTCAATGTAATCTTTGCATCATAGATCCAGAGAAGTATGAAGATGCCAAACAAGATGAATCTTGGTTAAAAGCCACAGAGGATGAGATGTTTATGATTGAGAAGAATGGCACCTGGATGCTTGTTGATAGACCAACTGAGAAACCGGTCATTGGGGTAAAATGGGTGTACAAAACAAAATTAAATCTTGATGGTTCAGTGTTAAAGAACAAGGCAAAGCTAGTTGCAAAGGGCTATGCACAAAAGCCCGATTTGGACTGCAATGAGACCTATGCACCAATTGCTAGGTTGGATACTATTAGGACCTTGATTGCCTTAGCTGCACACAAGAGCTGGAAACTGTATCAGTTAGATGTGAAATCAGCTTTCCTGAATGGAGTTTTACAAGAAGAGGTTTATATTGAACAGCCCGAGGGTTTTGTTGTTAAAGGCAAGGAGGAAAAAGTGTACAAGCTTCACAAGGCCCTCTATGGCCTGAAACAAGCTCCAAGAGCCTGGTATGGAGAGATTGACAGCTACTTCACACAGTGTGGTTTTGAGAAGAGCTTGAGTGAACCAACACTGTACATAAAGACAAGGGGAGAAGATGTCCTGATTGTTTCTATTTATGTGGATGACATTGTCTACACTGGAAGTTGTAAGTCACTGTTAGAAGAATTCAAAGAAGACATGAAGATGAAGTATGAAATGACAGATTTGGGACTCCTTCATCATTTTCTTGGAATGGGAGTGATCCAAACTGATTCTAGCATCTTCATTCACCAGAAGAAGTATGCAAGTGCTTTGCTCAGCAAGTTTGGATTGAGTGAATCCAAGACCGTCTCAACTCCTCTTGTGACTACTGAGAAACTGTCTAAAGATGATGGAAGTGGTGCTGCGAATGAAGAACTGTATAGAAGTATTGTGGGAAGTCTCCTATACCTCACTGCTACAAGGCCAGACATAATGTATGCAGCAAGCCTACTGGCTAGATTCATGCACTGTGCTACCAATAAGCACTATGGGACTGCAAAGACAGTTTTGAGATATGTCAAGGGAACTCTGAACTATGGCCTAGAGTATGTGAAAGGTAGGAAAGCTTGTCTAATTGGCTTCTGTGACAGTGATTGGGGTGGTTCTTTGGAAGACAACAATAGTACATCTGGATATGCATTCTCATTTGGCAGTGGTGTATTCTCTTGGGCCTCAGTCAAGCAAAATTGTGTCACACTTTTGACCACAGAGGCTGAATACTTAAGTGCATCAGAGGCCACTGCTCAAGCTAAGTGGCTGAGATTCGTTCTGGAAGATTTTGGCGAATTGCAGACAGAAGCTACTCCTCTCCACAGTGACAACATGTCTGCAATTGCAATCATTAAGAACTCTGTGTTCCATCAGAAGACCAAACACATTGATAGGAGGTATCATTTCATTAAGGATGCATTGCAGGAAGGCATCATTGATCTAATCTGCTGTCCTACAGAAAAGCAGCTAGCAGATATCTTCACCAAGCCACTTGCAAAGGATCGTTTCACGTTTCTCAGAAACATGCTTGGAGTTAAATCAGCTTTAGACTTAAAGGGGAGTGTTGAATTATAAGTCTCCAACTGATTAGTAATTAGGAATAAGTTTGTGTCCATTTGTGTATTCATTTGTGCTTAAAATGCCAAGTGTGAAGAATCTCTCTTATGTAAGGCCTTGAGTGCCATGTGGTGTTTGATCCACATTGTTAGATAAATGGATGGTTGAGATCACTTCTTACATGTGTGATCCAGCTGTGCTATCTAACTAATTTGGTAAATGCACAGAGCGTGCTATTTTTATGCTAGGCAGATAAGAAATATACTGCTGCATTCCTTTCTGAAATTTGCAGAGCAGCAGAGAAGAACATTCATACTGTTGTTCCATTTCTCTCATTCCTTCTATTCCTTATTATTCTTAGCAAATCCATCGTAACACTAACAACCCGCTTTACTAGTCCCAAACCGCTATATGCTGAACAATACTAGGAGAATTACAATCAAAACAATAACCACAACATCTGCAATTAAAATCAATCAGATTATGGGCCATATTGTCCACAACTCATAAGTTATTATGTTTGTTCCACCTTTTCAATTCTATCCTAGGTAAAAAAAATAGTTCAGTAAATAAATGAACCACAAATTCTCAATCAGACTAAGAAAAAGATACTCACTTGTACCAAAACCTGGCACTTCACCTTGCAGGCCACTCACAGCAAGCATTACTATGACAACCAAAAAGAAGAAAGTACATCAGCATACTCTCCTACACAGATACAACAGAAAACACTCGTATTTAATGTATGAAAATGATTATCGCAGTTTCAACTAGGTTTAACGAAAAGTCCTACTTCCTAATTATGGTTTCCTGCCTAAGGAAGAGGAACTTGAAAACGATGCCAGAACAATCCGTGGCTGTTAATAGTAATGTAATTTCATGTCAGTAGCTACAGCTTAAAGCCTTAAAAATATTTCGTTGGCTGAGTATATCATGAATTTTCCACCTCAAGCCCAGTCACGCAATGTACCTGATATTGCTGGGGTTAGAATACCATCTCCTATATGTTTAAACTCTGTGTTCTTGTAAGAGAGAAGAGAGAGAGAGGGTTTTCTTAGAGATAAAAAAAACTGTGATTTTTCATTAACACTGAATGAATAATACAATTACATATATATATATATATATAGCCTTTTGACTATTCACATTTAGCTGTCTAAACTAAACACATATACCAAACTAATTACATGTGTAACAACCTTATAAGAAACTAATAACCAACTCTAGTTATGATATAGCATCTTCATCTTTACACCCCCTCAAGCTAAACTTGGAAGAATTAAGAATTCCAAGAGAAAGCTTCGACCGTAGAAACTGGAACCTGTTTTTAGACAATGCTTTCGTATGAAGATCTGCAATTTGATCCTAACTGCACACATACTGAACTGCAACCAAATTGGCAAGCACTAACTCACGAATATAATGATAATCTATCTCAACATGCTTAGTTCAAGCATGAAATATAGGATTGGATGCAAGAGATATAGCAGAGATATTATCACACCAGAGAGTGGGTTTGTGAGATAGAGGAAAACCAAAATCTTTGAGCACTTTGCAAATCCAAGTTACCTCTGCAGCAGTGTGAGCTAAGGATCTGTACTTAGCTTCGGTGGATGAACGTGCCACTGTTGATTGCTTCTTGGCACTCCAGCAAACTAAGTTGGTGCCCAGAAAAATACATGAACCACTGGTAGACCTTCTGTCATAAGGACAACCAACCCAATCTGCATCAGAGTAGGCTGACAGATGCAATGATCCTTTCTTAAACAAGAAACCATGAGATGTAGCTCCTTTGAGAAATCTCAATATACGTTTGGCTGCTTGCATATGGAGAACAGTAGGTGCATACATAAACTGACAGATTTGATTCACGGTAAAGGAAATGTTAGGTCTGGTCCAAGTTAAGTATTGGAGTGACCTACAAGGGATCTGTATTTAGTGGGATTGACAAGTAATTCCCTACTGTGATCTAACTTGGTAGAACTAAGAGGGGTACAACAGGGTTTTGCACCAATCATGTTTGTTTTCTGTAACAAATCAAGTAATACTTGCTTTGATGAAGAAGCATAGTATCTTTGGTTCTGTGAACTTCTAGACCCAGAAAATAATGCAATGGGCCTAAATCTTTGACAGGTAATAGAGTGCTTAACTTGGCTATAAACTTATTGTAGATATTAGCATTAGGGCCACTGACCAGAATATCATCAACATAAACAAGGACTATAACCAGAGTTGGAGCATGAAGAACAAATAAAGAAGCATCAGATGATGATTGACTAAAGCCTAGAGATTTAAGAGCAAGAAATAACTTGTCAAACCAAGCTCTTGGAGCTTGTTTAAGTCCATAGAGAGATTTTCTGAGCTTACACACATGATGAGGCTTGCTGGGATCTTGAAAACCAAGAGGTTAAGCCATGAAAACATCCTCCTTTAAGTCACCATGTAGAAATGCATTACTTATGTCCAGTTGATTGAGAAATCAATTAAATTGGACAGCAAAAGATAACAAAAGCCTGATAGTAACTGGCTTTGCAACTGGACTAAAGGTTTTTGTATAGTGAAGACCTTCCTTTTGGTGAAACCCCTTAGCAACAAGCCTTGCTTTATATCTTTCAATAGAACCATCCGGATTCTTTTTAATTTGAAAGACGCACTTGCACCCAACTACATTTTGAGAGGGTGAGGATGGAACAAGTGTCCAAGTTCCAGTAGATTAAAGAGCATTGAATTCATTTTGCATTGCCAATCTCTAATTTTCAGACTTAGAGGCTTGAAGATAAGTATTGGGAATGTAATCAATGGATGAAGGAAGTGGATGTTTGGTAGCAGTGAAGGCTTTGGGTTTATAAATTCTATTTTTGGATCTAGTAACCATGGGATGAGCATTGGGAACAGAATGATGCACAGGTTGGTGTGTAGGTACAGTATGAGAAGAATGCACAGATTGAAGAAAGACAATAGGTAGTGAAGAAGGTGAGAGAGATGGGGATAAAGGCACATATGTAAGAGATATAGATGTAGGCATTGAAAATTGAAGATCAATAGGTCGAGATGGAGAGGAAGACTGATTAATAGAGGATGAAACAGGGGAAACAACTTCAAATGGAAAGGTACCCTCATCAAATGTGACATGTCGTGAGATATAAACCCGATTGGTGTCCAAATCCAAACACCTATAACCTTTGTGTTGCAAACTATAGCCCAAGAAGACACATCTCTTACTTTTTCCATCAAGCTTAGAGGAGATGTAAAGTTTTAACCATGGATAGCAACTGCAACCAAAAACCTTAAGTTTGGAATAATCTGGATACTTATGAAACAACAACTCCCAGAGTGATTGAGTATTTCCTGATAGAGGCAGCCTGTTGATAACATAAATGGCAGTGGTAAAAACTTCAACCCAATAGGAATAAGGAACACTAGATTCAACTAATAAAGTCCAAGCTGTCTCAACAAGATGTCTATGTTTCCTCTCCACACAACCATTTTGTTCTGGTGTGTGTGGACAACTAAGTTGTTGTACAATACCATGAGTATGTAGAAAAGATTTA